>CM023941.1:9746780-9766286 GCA_013407115.1 Glycine latifolia
CCCCCCCCCCTCTTGGTTTATTTGAAGTGTGTTCATTGTGTTTTCAGCAAGGATGGGGAGAAAGGTATTTACAAACTTGCAAAAATGAGGGATAAGAAGAGTAAAGACCTCACCCATGTTAGATGTATCAAGGATGAAAATCAAAAACTTTTGGTAAGGGATAAAGATGTAAGTGAAAGATGACTAAACTACTTTAACAAACTTTTTAATGGGAATGTCAACAAGAGTAAGGTGGATTTGGAGGACGTTTTTGATGATCTGAATAGAAGATTTGTGCGTAGAATTAATACACATGAAGTTAAAGAGGCTTTAAAAAGGATGAAGAATAATAAAGCTTTGGGACCTGATGACGTCCCTATTGAAGTGTGGAGAGGCTTGGGAGATGTTACAATAAAATGGTTGATCAATTTTTTTAATAGGATTCTCCAAACAAATAAGATACCTGATGCTTGGAGGAAAAGTATGCTTGTGCCTATTTACAAAAACAAGGGAGATATCCAGAATTGTTCAAACTATAGAGGCATCAAGTTCATGAGTCATACTATAAAGTTGTAGGAGAGAGTTATCGAACATCGCCTAAGGAGGAAGACCAAGGTTTCCTTAAATCAATTTGGATTTATGCCAAGAAGATGTACCATGGAAGCTATTTTCTTGATGAGACAATTAATGGAAAGGTATAGGGAAAAGAAGAAAGACTTACATATGATGTTCATAGATCTTGAGAAAGCATATGATAGAGTCCCAAGAGAAGTCTTATGGTGGACTCTGGAGCAGAAAAAGGTGGCATTAAAGTATGTTAATGCAATCAAGGATGTAACGACCCGCCTATGGTAGTAAATTTTTCGCGATAATACAATTATCATACACATATTGTAGTTACATAATTAAATACCTATATACATATATATTAAAGTAGTACATGTCATCCACATGTTAGAACTTCCTTTAGTTTTACATGTATATACATCTGAAATTACATATCTAACAAAAAACCAAAGAACTAACTAAGAAAGAGTTGATTAACAAAACACAATTCTTTCTCCAAAAAGAAATCCAACGTCATCATGTCGACTTGGCGGCTCCAACCAAAAAGAATCTCCCTCCAGAGCCACCTACTACTGCTCATCTGCTCACACGAACGAAAGTTCGCAATCATCACAGGTACCAACCACATGGTACAATAAAAGCAAGGGTGAGTTTATTATATAAAAACCAATAAGCATCAGATAGCAACAGTTGGGAAAGAAACAACATTACCCACCACAATCATTAAATTCCATTATTCCAATACACACTCAACAAACCAATCATTCAATGCATTTCACAACTCAAACAATCATGCACAGAATGATGCAGACACCTAACTCATCTATCAGCATGCAATGTGGTACCATCCTCATGGAAATAGCCTCTCTCAGGAAAATGATGCAGTAGCTTGTCGAGGTCACCCTGTCGTGCACAGGCCGCTCTCCCCCCATGGTGATCAGCCCTGAGTCACAAGGGAGTTCCAAATAGAGTGATGGCTCCCTAGTACCCACGTACCTAGTGCCACCGTCCTATTTCTATCAATGCAAATGAAGTATGAAACATGGGCATCATCAATGTATGACCCGGCTAGGAACACATCCTTCCTCGCAAGGGTAATCCGTCATACACCCCCAATGTACATACATAACACCCCAATATGGGATCACTGATGCATTGACCGTGGCTAGGAACACATCTTTCCTTGCAAGGGTAACCAACCGGTCACTACATCCCACGTGTACATACACAACATACAACCATGAGCACCATTAATGTATGACCTAGCTAGGAACACATCATTCCTTGCAAGGGTAACCAGTCATACACCCCTCATGGGTATTTATGTATATCCACATCACACAATGACAACCATGGGCTCCATCAATGCATGACTCGGCTAGGAACACATTCTTCCTCGCAAGGGTAACCAATCATGCACCCCCATGGGTGTCAATATATATCCATATCACATAATGACATTATTAGCATCAACATAATCTCTTATCAATGTCATTATCAATATCCACATCACATCATCTAATTTCATCATCATACATATCAAACTCATCTCATTTCAACATCATCAACTACATCAACATTATTTCATTTGTACATCATCAAACACATCATCATTATCTCATTCAATCATCACGAACACATCAATAATATCTCATTTCAACATTATCAATGACATCAATATCACATCATCCATCCACAATCCATATTACCACGAGACTGGTATTTTAGGAAAATTCTAAATTAAAGAGGAGAACTACAATATAGAAAATACACTCTTATGCTCATTTAAAATTTTAATAAAGAATTAAATAGGAAAACATATTATAAAATTTTGGGCAGAGTCTCCTCTATAATTAAGAATTTTCCCAAAAATCCAATCATTACAACAACATCAGTCACAGTTTTATCCATCTATAATAAATTCATCGCGTCCCATTAGTTAAAAACATCGTTTATCTTGAAAATGAGTGCACACAAGAACAAATACACATCAATCATAAATTCATCGCATCTCATTAGTTAAAAACTTATTTTTTCTTAAAAACCAACACACAACAGGGACAGACAGATATCCTCATAGCTGGGCTCCCTAGCCCCCAACTATGGTATCTAAACTATTACCAACATATTAAACTCCACTTACCTAACTAGGGGTTCTCCCTGTTACAGTCTAGCGGTGTTGTTTTGCGATCCTTTGAATACGCGTGCTTGTCCTAACGCAGAGCTCTATATACCAAATCGAATATAATTTAGTATAGATTTCAAAGGCAAGGTCAAAATTAACATTTGGGGTCAAATACTCACTCAAATCGAAAAGGGGCTAAATGGTGTTTTGAGAGTTCACATCAAAAGACATCATTTTGAAATTCCGATCACACCAATGTGACCGGGGTTCAACAAAGATCATAGAAATGACATCTATTTCATAAAAAGGATCCTTTTACAACATCTCATTTTCAAAGGGTTTTCAAAGGAAGTGTAAAAACTCCAAACAACGGTACCCAAAACACAAGAGACACTAAGATAAGCTTAAACTAGCTAGAAGAAGACAAAGGACACCAAGGTTACCTCAAAAAAATCAACAAAGGAGGATTGAAGGTTCCGCTCTCTACCAAAACTTTGAGAAGAGTTTCAAAGATTCTGCTCCGATTAAAGTGTTCCTCTCTGTGTGGTGGTCTCGTGGTAAGCAACGGCGGCCCGTGGTGGTCACCTGTGGTCATGGGTGGTGGAGGATAATGGTGGGAGGTTGAGGGAAGCTAGGAGGAAGAAGAGAACCTACATTTTCTTGATTTAAGCTGCTGGTATGTATTTATCACCACCTTGACTTGCCCCGGGCGAGCAAAAATGCTTGCAAAATTCGCATGGGCGAGCTGACCAAATTTTAAAATTTTTGCTTCTGTGAGAAAATTAATTTCTCATGTTCCCGACATTATTTTAACAATCCCGTCAGTCAAAAGTTACTTATTTGGATTAGAAACTTACCTTTAAAAATTGAAAATGATCCAACGGTTAACCAATTCAAAATGATGATTTTACTAAAACAGATTTCGGGTCAAACCCGGAATCACGCAAATACAACGCATCTCAAACAAACTCCACATAACTTGACCTCTACACCAAGAAATTGCACATGGATAATTCACATAACATTTCAACTAATCCTAATTAATAAAGTAATCAAATTATACAAGAAATACATCACATATATTTTAAGTTATCGAAATTTCAGGGTGTTACAAAGGATATATATGATGGGGCTATCACATGTGTGAAAGCTTGTAATGAAACATCAAGGTATTTTTCTATCACGGTAGGTGTTCACCAAGGTTCAGCTCTTAGTCCTTATCTCTTTGTCTTACTGATGGATGAACTAACGAAAGATATCCAAGAGGAAGTATTGTGGTGTATGCTTTTTGTAGATGATATCATGCTTATTGATGAGACCAAAGATTGTGTTAATAGGAAATTGGAATTATGGAGAAACACTTTGGAATCTAAAGGATTCACGATAAGCAAAAGTAAGACAGAGTATATGAAGTGTGAATTTTCGCGAGTAAGAGGTGGTGATCAAGACACAGTGCATCTACTTGGTAAAGAAGTACCCAAGAAAGATGTTTTTAGATACTTGGGATCAATGTTGCAAAAAGGTTGTGAGATTGATGAAGATGTAAATCATAGAATTAGAGCAGGGTGGATGAAATGGCGGAGTGCATCAGAGTTTTTGTGTGACTGCAAAATTTCCCTTAAGCTAAAAGGAAAATTCTATAGAACAACTGTTAGATCGGCAATGTTATATGGAGTGGAATGTTGGCTAGCACATAGGCATTATAAGCATAAAATAGGGGTAGCAGAAATGAGGATGTTAAGGTGGATGTGTGGATATACGAAGATGGATAAGATAAGAAATGAGGATATTCGACGAAAGGTATCAGTGGTACCGGTATGTGAAAAGATGAGGGAGCATAGATTGAGGTAGTTTGGGCACGTTATGAGATGACCACTGGATGCTCCCGTAAGAACAATAGTTTGTTACCAAGAGCTCGACACAAAGAGAGGTAGAGGTCGATCAAAACTTACATGGGGAAAGGTAGTTAAACAAGACCTAATGGAATAGGATATAGATTGGCGGACGGTATGTCTTAGGACGGAGTGGAGAAAAGCTATAAGCTTGGTAGAGGGTTAAACCCATTAGTAGTTCTATGTTTCAGTCGTTCCCTTGTTTTAGTGATTTTCCTCTTCTTTTCTCCTTCTTCCTTTCACCCTTCTTTTATTCTAGCTTATTTTTTCTCTCTTTTGTCTTATTTCCACTTTTTTCTTCCCCTCTCCCTTTCTTTGTCTCATTTTCGATTTATCATTGGGTTCATCTACCACTGACCCCAATTAACTTGGGTTAAAGGTGTTGTTGGTGTTGTATAATACAACTTTAACACATCATAAACTCATATCATTGGAAGAATCCAACTACATCAAATACAACATAGTTACTTTCCAAATTTAAGAAGGCAACTACCAAAAACCTACCCTCAGTAAATACACAAAAGAAAAATCAGTTCCTTCTATGACCACCAAGATTCATTGCAAATACAATGCTTAGTAAAGAAATGAATACCCTAAGAAGTATAACTATAAAAACCTAACAACTTCACTATATTCCTTTCAATAGCAAGATTATTCTTTGCCCTTCCAATTTTACTCTTCAGCTGCACAACTTGAACTGAGGATGCATGACATTCTTCCTCTTGTGCAACAATTTTTTCCTTTAAATCTGTTATTTCTTCTGCATTTGCTCTAGCTTCCTCCATTAATGAAGCAACTTTCAGCTTCAGCTCTTCATTTTCCCAAACATACTAGACCAACTCACTCCCTTCTGTAGACATGTTGTTACCAGCTTCAATATCACCAATCCATTGAAAAAACATGCAAGAACTTGATTCGTACATCACAATACCAATTAAACAAGCAACACAACAAAATAAAACCCCCCAAAAAAATAGAATTGACATTTGCTTACGTTCTAGTGTGAGCATCTCCAAAACCTTCTCCCCGGATGGTTCACACTGCGCAATGTGCACGTAATAATAGGTACCTCACATTTGCACTTCACAATACAATGAGATAAGAACGGCAATGATGACCCACCCTTTCCATTAATCCTTTCACCCTTCAACCAAAACACCCTTAAGGTTTGAAATTTCCAAATGCCTCCCAAGAGCCTCCCTTAGGGTTTGAAATCTGCAACAACAACAAAAGGCATGAAGGCTTTGAAAACACAAGTCAGCTTCTTCTTTTTTTTTAATTTGATTTTTTTAATAAAAATAAATAATAAATTATGACATGGTAGAATTTGCCTACGTGTTAAGTGATTAGACTTGATGACGTGACACTCCGTCTGTCACGTCATCACTTAACAAAATGAATTATTTTTCCAAGTACGTAATTGACCAAAAGTGAATTTGAAGTAGTAATATGAAAATGATTTATTTTCTAGGTATGAAAATTTTATTTAAGCAAAAGAAAATGACAATAAAAGACAACTTATACGTATTTGACATGTAGAGACGAATAATCAGAGTGGGTATAACTTGTTTATACCATGATATTGGTGTAAAGTATCCACCAGTTTTACTGATGATTAATTTCTACCGAAAAATCTGACTAATCATCTTTAGTGAGATTTTTCCTCCCAACCACATTTTTTCCATCCAGAAGGCTCGAACTTGAGACCTTGAACCAAATCCACAACCACTCAGACTAACTACTTGTTAGTAAGTGGGTATAAAATATAAATTCAGAGTCTGTGCATCTTAATTAAAATTATAAGCAACTACACGAAACCTAAAAGAGGGAAAGGGAATGATCATAAAAATTTCTCAATCCAGCACGTAAATAAATGTCACAACAAAAATTGAACATGATGACACGAAACCTGAAAGAAGGAAATAATCATAAAATTTCTCAATCCAACCTGCAAAATAAATGTCAGCCAAAATTGATCGGCATGATGAACAAAAACATGTCAGGAGTGTTTACTTAATTTATATTTTTTTATTTAAAAAAAGTCTTTTGAAAGAGATTTATAATGTAATTAATTTCTATTTTAGAAAATAAATTAATTACAATTGCAGGAGACTTTAGATAGAATTGATATTTGTTCGTTCTTGTGATTCTTATAACATGAAGAGAGAGAAACTACAAATCAATATTATAGATTATTGCATGCATTTTAGAGTAAAATCTTTTAATTATTTTGAAAAAAATAGTTAATCACAAATAACAAATTCATTCATTACCACAAATTCAAGTAAACAAAACATGTACAATTGTGTGTTCACATGACGAATACACATTTACTAATTTTTATATCACCACCTTCATTGTAACGTTTTCATTTTTATTTTACATAAAAAGGTAAATTATTATGGATACCAATCATATCAATTGTCCCTGTTATTGTCCATCAACGGATATAGTCGCTGTATATGCTGCCACACCTGTTAGCATACCCAATTGTGTTGCTATTAATGTATAGTTAAACCGCAAACTATTTTTTTGTAGAAGAGTTAAACCGTAAGCTAAGCACAATGAATTAATTCTGTCAAAAACAAAAAAACACAATGAATTAATTAAAAAAAAATACTACATGCTTTTTTTAACTTTGGCAGGTCTCCAAACTATTGGTGAATCAAAACTTTTAAATTCATACTTCTCACAAAACTTTTATTAAAATATGTGTTTGTTCAACCTAACATTAAATCAAACACACAAAATGAGATGAAAACCTTCCAATCAACTTTCTTTCTTTTCTCAACACAATTAAAATTGAAACAAAAACCGGAAGATTGCTACATGCGAGGTGAAGTGCCCATGATGACCTAGTCGGAAATGCCCCATGAGGTTAATAAGGTAGGTACTATTTTTGCATTATCAAATACATTATTAACTAGATTTTAAATTATATGTATTTTTATATTAGTATTTAATTTATTTAAAAGAAAAAAGACTATGCACTTATAATTTAAATTTATTATTTTAAATTTGTTTTAAATTAATTATTAAGGATATAAATTAATAATTTTAAAATCTTAAATACTAAATTAAATATTAATTTTAATAATTTTAATATTAAGTACTAACATTTTATTAATTATATAATTTTATTTTAAATTTTTAATTAAAGATACAAATTGAATAATAAATTACTATATATTTATATATGAGTATAGTCCAGTTTTAAAATGAATTTTATTCAAATATTAAATATTAATATATTAGAAATATATTACTATTATTATTATTTAAAAAATATAACATGAAATCAACTGCTGTTGTAAGATTTTAAGCATGATTTATTGGTTCTAAAATGTTCAAACATTTTAATCAATGATTGTTGACAAATTAATAAAAAAAAATCTAATAGTTCTAAAAGGTGCAAGCATATTTTAAAAAATATTACAATTAATCAAATCTATGACTGTTATGAAATCAAATTTTCAATCTAATGATCCACAATTGTTTAAATATGCTAAATATTTATTAAGTGAAATCAACAAATGTTGACAAAATAAAATTTCAATTCAACAACCGACTAAACGTGAAGCTTCACTTACGCATAATATATCAAATCAACGATTTTTGACAAATTAAAATTTTGATCCAATGACTCATGAAAGTTCAAGCTTCCTTTACCTATAATATATAGGTATATTATATAGATAGATATGATCATCCCAACATTAAACAAAAATGTGATTATACATTTTCACTGAATGAAAAGAAGATAATATGTTCGAAGAGTTCTAAAACAGTTTAAAAATTGAAAGCAACATCAACGAATAAGGTCAACTGTACAAGGCATCAGGGCTCAGCACCACCATTTTATCCAAAATTAATCTGCCACTATATAGGGTATTAAGGTAAACAAATAAACAAGGACCAGTTACATCAGTTTTTTCCGACCAATTCACCAAATCTACACACTGCTACAGCCACTTTTCTTTAATTCCAGGTTGCTACAACCGTTAGTCTTTATGGTTTCACTGATATCTCAGGGATAGTTGCAAGCAGCAAAGTTCATTTTGACTTCAGTCTCTCAACCAAAAGTAATTGGGGGAATCCTAAACTGTTGCAGCAGTTTTCTTCACATGCTTCTCATCTTCAACATCCTGAAAGTTCCAATAACATGATATATCAAAATCATCTTTTTAAGAAAAGCTGCATGAATCTAAAGTTTTCCTTAAAGCTGAGGGAGGCGTCAATTATGCAAATAAACTGTCTCATATCTGAGAAACACCTCAATCACCACTACAGCGTTCCTCCCAATCTTCCTTCTATTTCTCCTGTTATTATTCTCTATGTGAGCACACACTTCCTCTGTAGTTTCTCGTTTTTTTTACTTTTTGTTTTTATATATCTCAATTACTCTTCTATTTACTAACATACAAAATCAGTTTTACACAAAAAACGTATTTATATTATATTATTTATATTTATTTTGCAAATTATTTTAACAAACACAGGGATGTCCAGTTTGCTTGTGCCCAAACAATATTAAAGTAGCTAGAGTATTTTAAAAGAAAGAAAAACAGAAAATCAAAGTGGATGCAGATAAAAAGCACTTACTGAATTGCCAATCTTGTCAAAATCATCACCAAAACTGCCCTCACCGTCATCTGAAAGATGGAAATGATAATCATTATGAAATAACAAGTTTGTAGAAGACCATGACAGATAAGTTAACCATCAAGGGCAATGTTATCCCAAACATTAAAAATCTAGTCAATTCTCAAGAATCTTAAGGATGGTAATTGACAATGGAATGGCTCATCTACACATAATGTGCAAAATTTAAGTCACTGATTTGATATACAAAACTCATAAAGTAATGCCAGACTGTATATGTCTGTAACAAAATCCAAACAGACTTTGAGTAATATACCTGGAGCTTCATCACTGTCTTCAAGATCTCCAAGAAGAAATGTATCCAAGTCTTGTTCAGTAGAGGATGAATTAGAAGGTCTACCCTTCACATTGCTCCCAGTTGCTTCTGCCTTTCCAGTTCCTCCAGTAACAGCAGGTTGCTCTTCCTTAGTATGTACATTCTGCTCTGCTGCCGCTCTAAGCTGAACCTCCTCCATATATTGCTTCTCATACCTGATTGTAACATTATATAATTAGAGTGAGGCTTACTTAAAAATGTTACAGCACTTCCCTCATAACAAAAAAGGAAACAAGCATAGTTAGAATTAAATACTCATTCCAATTCACAATCCTCTCTCTCCCATTTCTTGCTCATTGTATTCCTCCAATATTTCTCTCATAATTTAAACTCGACTACCACTTCTAAATGATAGAAAGAAAGAAAGAAGAGTGAATTCGAAATAGTATGGGTATAATAACCACCTTGCATTTTTTTTGTTCTATTTTTCTATTAACTCCATTTAAAATTAAAAGAATAATGTTTTTCATAGTAAGGGCATTTCAAGAATTATCTCACATATTCCTAGAAATATGCAATTATGCATTGAGAACCAAACAAACTATTTTAAGTTTTAAGAGTTCAAAAATAAATTCCCAAGAATTATAAATGCTAATCGTTCACGTTAGTGCGTATGATAATGCCCACCATAGCGGCATCGCATTGCACCCCGTGGTGCACCCATGGTACTAATCATAGAGCATTTCACTATGTTCAAAGCAACAGTGTCCAAGATAGCCACATCGAAAAACACAAGTTTGAGCCATGAACAGCATTATTTTGAGCTATTTTAGGTGCCCTCCTTCCCTTTTGAATTTTCTTCTTCCCCTTTTGTCTCCATTTTGCACACCTCATACAAGGTCAGACCTTAGCCTTCTTCTTATCAGTGAGGATCCATATTTCTACAGCAACTTTGTTGGTGTCAACACTGCATTTTTCGTCCATTTCCCAGAGAAGTAAAGTGTCCTGTAAAGCAGTGGCTACATGGTGACAAACACCATCCTTCTCTCCAATGAAGACCCACTTTCTCTAGCAACATTTCCAGCATGTTGCTGCAGTAACTTTGGCACACCGTTCTGTGGTTTCTATTCTGTTCACATCCTTGGCCTCTGTCCTGTTCATGTCAGAGGGGTCTATCTGTCTATATTCTGTTTATTTTTATTTTTTTCCAGCATGTCTATGTTAACTCCACCGATGTGTACTTGCATGTATGGCCTGTCCCAATCTAAGATAAAGGAGGAGGGTTGGTGTCAGGTGTTGCAAACCAGCCGTAAAAAAAACAATTATTTTTATGAGATGACCCATTATGATATTTTGTTGGGGCGTACTCTTCATAGTGACATGTTACATCAGACCCTGGGTGTAGCGAAAAATGGGGTAGGGCCCTTGCCACAAGCCAAGGCGCTGCATTGGTCCCGGAATGCAGTGATAAGTGAGCTAGGGTCCTTGCCTTAAGGCAAGATGCCAGGTCTTCACCCAATTTGGTGAAAAGTAGGTCAGGGCCTTGACACGTAGATGGGCGAGCGTGGCAGATAAACACCGCTCAAGGGTTAAGAATGTAATTGGGAAGCTGGAACATAAGAACCTTAACGGGTAAACTGAGGGAGTTAACATATGTTTTTGCCAGAAGGAAAGTTAATATTGTTTGCTTGCAAGAAACCAAGTGGGTTAGAGAAAAGGCCAAGGAAGTAGATGACACCGGTTTCAAGTTGTGGTATACAGGTATAAACAAGAGTCGAAATGGTGTTAAAATTATGATTGATAGAAGTTTCAGAGATAAAGTCGTTAACGTCAAAAGGAAAGGCGACAGGATTATTGTGATTAAGCTTGTAGTGGGTTATTTAATTTTAAATATCCTCAATGTGTATGCATCCTAAGTTGGACTGCCATGAAATTATAAGAACCAAATTTTGGAAGACTTGGAGAAAGTTTTTAGAGGGATACCACGAGAGGAGAAGATTTTCCTAGGAGGAGACTTAAATGGTCATGTTGGTAAAAACAGTGGAGGTTTTGATAGAATTCATGCAGGTTATGGCTAGGGGACGAGAAATGAGACTGGAGAAGATATCTTGAACGTTGCACTAGTCTATGATTTGATGCTAACGAACACCTTTTTCCGGAAAAGGGAGTCCCATCTTATTACTTATCATAATGGCCAAAATCGTAGTCAAATTGATTTCTTTATGGTTAGAAAAGAAGATAGAAATTCTTGTATCAACTGCAAAGTCTACCCTGGAGAGTGCGTCGCTACGCAACATAAGCTAATAGTTTTAAAAGTTCTGTTTAACAAAGTAATTAATATGAGGAAGATGGTTCAAAACCCAAGGATAAGATGGTGGAAGCTAAAGGAGAAAAAACAAATAGAGTTCAAGGAAAATATGTTGCGTGAAGGACTGTGGAAGTCTGTTGGAGAAGCAAATGAAATATAGAATGAGATGGCTAAGTGTATCCAAAATGTGGGAAGGAAGGTGCTGGGAGAAAGCAAAGGAAACAGATTTCTTACAAAGGAAACATGGTGGTGGAATGGAGAAGTGCAGGAGGCAATTAAACAAAAGAAGGAATGCTTTAGATCTTTGCATAAATTCCCAATGATGAGAACTTGCAAAAGTTTAGATTAGTGAGAAAAAATGCAAAGAAAGCAAAGCGGGAAGCTAGAGGCAAGGTTTTCTCCGATTTGTATAAAAATCTTGGGAGCAAGGTATGTACAAACTTGAAAAAATGAGGGATAAGAGTAAAGACTTAACCCAAGTTAGATACATCAATGATGAAAATCAAAAACTTTTGGTAAGAGATGAAGATGTAAATGGAAGATGGATGAACCACTTCAACAAACTTTTTAATGGAGATGACGATAAAAGTGAGGTAGAATTGAAGGACGCTTATGCTGATCTGAATAGAAGATTTGTACGCAAAATTAATACATATGAAGTTAAGGAGGTTTTAAAGAAGATGAAGAATAATAAAGTTTTGGGACTCGATGACATCTCTATTGAAGCGTGGAAAGGCTTGGGGAATGTAGCAATAAAATGGCTAACCAATCTTTTCAATAAGATTCTTCAAACAAATAAGATGCCTGAGACTTGAAGGAAAAGTATGCTTGTGCCTATTTACCAAAACAAGGGAAATATCAAAATTATTCTAACTACAGAGACATTAAGCTTATAAACCATACTATGAAATTGTGGGAGAGGGTTATTGAACATTGCTTGAGGAGAGAGACCAAGGTTTTTATAAATCAATTTGGATTTATGCTAGAAAGATGTACTATGGAAGTCATTTTCTTGATACGACAATTAATGGAAAGGTATCGAGAAAAGAAGAAAGACTTACATATGGTATTCATAGATCTTGAGAAACCATACGATAGGGTCTCAAGGAAAGTTTTATGGTGAGCTCTTGAGAAGAAAAAACTACCATTAAAGTATGTTAATGAATTCAAGGATATGTATGATGGGGCTACCACGTGTGTGAATGCTTGTAATGGAACATCAAGTTATTTTCCTATTACGGTAGGTGTACACCAAGGTTTGACTCTTATCCTTTTCTCTTTGCTTTAGTGATGGATGAATTAACAAAAGATATTCAAGAGAAAGTGTCGTGGTATATGCCTTTTGCAAATGATAGTGTTTACTGATAGACCAAAAACGAGGTTCATAGGAAACTTGAATTGTGGAGAAACACTTTGGAGTCTAAAGGACTCAAGTTAAGCTGGAGCAAGACTAAGTATATGAAATGTGAGTTTTCATTGATAAGAGATGATGATCAAGACCACGTGCATCAACTTGGTCAAGAGGTACCCAAGAAAGATGTTTTAGATACCTGAAATCAATTTTGCAAAAAGGTTGAGAGATTGATGAAGATGTAAATCATAAAATTAGAGTAATGTGGATGAAATGGCAGAGTGCATCTAGGTTGTTGTGTGACCGCAAAATTCTCTTAAGATAAAAAGAAAATTCTATAGAGCAACTGTAAGACTGACAATGTTATATGGAACTGAATGTTGACCAACACATAGGTAAAATGAGCATAAAATAGGAGTAGTAGAAATGAGGATGTTAAGGTGGATGTGTGGTTATACGAAGATGAATAAGATAAGAAATGAAGATATTCGACGAAAGATAGCAGTAGTACCAGTGAGTGAAAAGATGAGAGAACATAGATTGAGGTGGTTTGGACATGTAATGAGACAACCCTTGGATGCTCCCGTAAGAACAAAAGTTTGTTACCAAGAGCTCAACACAAAGAGAGGTAGAGGTAGAGGTAGATCAAAACTTACCTTAGGAAAGGTAGTTAAACAAAACTTAATGGAATAGGATATAAATTGGCGGACGGTGCGTCTCAGGACGGAATGGAGAAAAACTATAAGCTTGGTGGATGCTTGGACCCGTTGTTATCTCTATATTCCAGATGGTCCTTTTTAATCATTTTCTTCTTCATCTCCCCCCTCCTTCTTTCCCCCTTCTTTGCTTTTACCTTCTTTTTTCAACCTCCTCATATCTATAATTGGGTTCATCTACCACTGACCCTAATTAGCTTGGGTTAAAGGTGTTGTTGATGTTGATGTTGATGTCTACATTATGTTTTCTCTTTCATTGTTGGGTTCAGATAGCTAACCTTACGTTGCCCGTTCTTGCTATACTTTCTATTTTTCCTTTTATATTACTTGACTCTTGTTATTAAATTGTGTTTGACTTCAAATTACGAATTTTAATCATTAATTAAGAATTCTTTAATTTTGTGTAGTTTTTTTAATTTTTTTAGCATATGTAATATAAATTACTTAATTTATATATATAAATTTCATAATAGTGGTCATTCCACTTTCTACCATCCTACTATGTCAATTTTGTGGTCAGCTGCTCTGCATCACTATTCGGGAATTGATAATGATGCATACAACTCTGGTTAACCATATTAGCACAAAAAGGGTGCTTGGACTAGCCTAGCCTGAGTCTAAAGGGTGAAGATGCCACCTCATGGGGTTACAGTTATACTGGTGGTATATTAATGGCAATTTAATGGGAGCTTAAATCATGACCAGTCCTGATATCAATTGGGGGGAGGTATTGGTTTGATAGAGTTTGGGATATTGTTGAAAATCAACCTATTGTTTATTCGGAATAGGTGATCAATTTGTTTTGTTAATAGGGCAGAAACATTTATGAGGCTGGAGAGCTCGAGTAGTGTATGTCCATGGGATGGGTTGAGGTTGAGTATATCTTGGATTATATCTGAGGAATATCCAGATGATGCACAGCCCTGAGCTGTGAGCTCAAGAGAGGCACTGGAGCCTGATAAGGGGCTGCATCAAGTTTGACTGAGTTATATCCAGGTGGTACATGGTCCTTTAAGCTCCGAACTCAGAAGCAGTGATGGAGCCTGATAAGGGGCAACATCATGCTTAGCTAAGTCATATCTGGATGGTACACTAATCAAATAATTTTTTTTCCCTAAAATACCAGAGAGTGGCATTCTTGCTCATAGTAAAGCTCCCACAAATGCAAATCCAAGGAATGTAATAAGAAACTTCTAACAAATGCCAACTTTTCCTGGATTACTAATACCAGCCTCAATTAAATAATATTTAATTGCATCATAGAAAGAACCCTTGGGTAGTTAGATCGTAGTGTGAAACCATCTAATATTTTTATATAATAGTATACACCTAGAATCCTGTCTTCAAATAAGAACAGATATATATCCTAATATGCATTTGCATATAAAATAAGATAAACAATAGACTAATCAGTTTGTACAACATCTAAATCATTATAACAACAAGTTGTTCCAATACATTACCTCTCTTTTTTTATATATTATTTTAACATTATTCTAGAACAATTTGATTTAAAAACATAAAATACATAGAACAACCCAGCAGAAAAGATTTCCCTTTGATCACTAGTATTAGAGTATTCTTACGACACTAAGTAAAATTAGTGGAGTAAGAATACTCTAATAACTAGCATATTTTCTATTTCTCCTTCTTGTACGTCTTTTATTTATGTAAATATTTATTCTTTGAAGAATAAAGAAACAATCAGAGTGGAGTTGCACAAAAATACTTACGAAAATAGAAAAGCTAGTTTCCACCTTCATTGACAAATATAACATAGTACATGGAATATTAACATGATACAATACTTACGGAGCCACATGAGTGTTGACAAGTGTGAAATATATGTTCCAAAAGTGTCTTTCTTTCATAGCACGTGGACATAGTTCATATCTCAACCTTGAAATTTCCTGCAATGGAGTAATTAAAATACATGATATAATAGCAAGCTTGTGATAACTTGTCCTTGTCCTATATTGGCATTGTTGGTGGTAAATGATAACACATTATTGCAATATAAAAATAACTGTCACAGAAAACAGAATCTCAATTAATCACTAGATGGCAACAAGGGCAATGGATACAACAGATGTATTTCTCTATACTAGTAGGGAGCAAATTAATTGGCAATGCTTGACAGCAAGTCAATGCCGCCATTGCCAATCAATAAATAAAGAAAGAATGAAAAAACATGATGCGTAAGTACGCAACTTAGCACTCAAATGACCAGGAAAATACATTCATCTCTTAATCATGCATCATTATTTTTTCCAAAGGCATGAAAGTTTAGGTTGCAAGACTCACACACATGCCTTTAGCACCTCTCTAAAGTAAACATGTGAAGAGGAGAGCACTACAAAGAAATCACAAAGGCATATTATTATTATAAAAAAAAAGTGTATTTTCTCTGCTCTTCCCTTTGCCGCATTACTAAAACAAACATCTGAAATGAAATGCATCACAAAGCAATCACATTAACACACTATTAATTAAAAAACGGGTTTGCTCTCTTCCCTCTATGTCCATCTTCTTTGTTCAAAAGGAATAACAATCACAGTAACCAAAACACCTAATAATAATAATAATAACAAAAATAATAGATAAAGAAATATGTTTAAATAATAAATGTGGTAAACCGTCGTTCAATCACAAATTTTCATGTATAGAAAGTTTGTTGACTTGTATAATTATCAACCTTAAAAGTCATATCAAAAGGTGATTTATGATTGATTGATCAATCTTGTGATACATACACGAGAATGCATGTCTATTAAATTCAACATACACTAAACTAAAACAGAATGTAATTCCCAACACAAGGGATCCAATGTAAAACAAATATTTAAAAAAAGAAGGCGAATTCAATTTACCTTGACAGTAGTTAAAACGAGAGTGGCATGCTTCTCCTGAAACTCATTGAGATCCTTCCGAACATTGGATCCCACAGTAGTCACATCAGAGCCCTCCGATTCGTCTGCATTTCCAACCGAACTTACTCAAACCATTTAAAAAAAAAAAAAACAGAACTCCGCAAATTCGTTTCTAAGAATTACCGGAACTGAGAGGAAAGTTCTGGAAGGTGGTGGAAGTGAGGCCCTTGACGAAGGATCGGAGGTCGTCGGTGACGCCGAACTTCTCGAGCTCCTGTGGCGTTGCGGAGGGCGGAGAGGTGGCGGCGGAGGCAATGGCGGCGAATTGGGGAGGAATCGCGATGGTGTCGGAGAAGGACTTGATCTGATCGGCCTGGCGAAGCGCGGCGGATTTGAGGATGTCGGCCTTCTTGGAGGCTTCAGCGGCGAGCTCCTTCGATTTCTTGGCGGTTTCGGAGACGAGATCGGCGATCTGGGAGGAGGAAGGGGTCATGGATTGGGATTTCTTCGCGGCCTCTTCGGCGAAGGTCTTCGCGCGCTTCCACAGGTCCTCCATTGCCGCAGGAGGAGAGAGAAACAAGAGAGAAAGAGAGAGAAAGAAAGAGAAAGGTTTGATGATGATGAAGAAGGAGAGGAGGAAGAAGAGCGGAGACTATGGTCTATGGGTGAAAGATTTGGATTTCGAGGGATACGACAACGTATGGTAAGATGAGTGAACTGCATGCAACTTTTCTTCGTTTACTTTTTCAACACAGTACTAGCTTATTCATTAAAAAATAAACATAAACAATAGCATATACCGACAAAGTAAAAAAAAATCATATACAGGTGATCTAAAATAATTTTTATTATGTCATCTGATTATAAATTCTGATTTATGTGTATATGAAAAAATCATAGGTGGTCTAAAATAATTTTTGTTATGTCATATAATTATAAATTCTGATTTATGTGTATATGAAAAAAATCATTGTTGAAAAGGAATCACATAATTCACCTAAGAATCTCAGCAAATTTTTTTATAGGATTTTAAAAATTCTAGTGAATGATAGAGATATCCCTTTCTGATTATATACTCAACAAAAATGCATTTTTTTAATGTTATCTTCTTCTCATATCTTTTTGATGTTTTAACTTTCAATTTTTTTTCAAAATAATTGATGTTTTAGAATTTTAAAATTTAATTAGTGCATTTTTTTTTTCAAATATACTCTTATTTAATATGCATTACTAATCTACTTACTAGTGGTGTATGTATAAAAAATTAAAGTATTAAATAAGAATATTTTAAATCCAAATATAAGAATTATTAGTTCTATTAAATATTTTTTAATTTATGTGTAATAATATTAAACATCAAAAAATATGAAAATGAGGTGATATGATTTTTAAAATAATTATTATAAAAATCAATAAATATTTCATACATGTTAAGGTAATATATGATTAAATAATTGTATAAATTATTTCACAATATATTAAGATTGATTTAAAAGGTTGATATTTTTTAATATTCAGATAGAAAATCTAACTCATGATCACATAGAGATAAAATTATTCATGGATTATGTTATATCATTGTTTTTAAAATGCTGAAGCAAAGAACCCCGCAATCATAACTAAATTAACTTAAACAATTGGAGATCTAATATAATTCTTTGGACCACCAACGTATTTCCTCCATCACAGATAAGTGAGGATGATCATGATCATAGTTACTAAGAGCATCTCCAGCGCAGGAGCTTGGAGAGTTCCTTAACGGGAAAAACCCGTATCTTGAAAAAAAACAGCGTTGGAGCAATTTTACGTGGCAGAACCGAAGGTTAAAGAAAGAGGAGCGGTTCCTTATATAAGGACCGCTTCTTACACAATAAAATAAGATTAAAAACTCAACCACCACAGGAAATAAAGAGGGAAAGTAACTACCTTGGTCGAGGAAGACGAGGACAGCAACGACGACGGTGATTTCGTCTACGGCGGCGGCGGCTATGGCGAGAGAACAGCCGCGAAGGTGAGAGGAAAGTGGTGGAGAGGCAAGGTAAGGGTCGAGGGAGTAGCGGGAGGCGAGGGTTTTGGCGGAGAAGCCGTGGGCGAGGCGGGAGAGGACCATAGTGTCGGCGTGCGTATTCGGAAGGGAGGGAAAGAAGATCAGGGGCAGAGCATGGAGAAGGCCGTAGAGGAAGCACCAGTGGAGAAAAGAGAGGGGCTTCGAGGGACCAGATGAGAGGGCGCGGAAGGCAGAGAAAAGAGAGGCATGGGAATGGAGAAGAGAGGGCGTGGAAGGTGGAGAAGTTTCTGGAAAAGAGAAAAGATTGGGGAAAGGACGATAAAGGGATGCATGGTAAATGGGCTGGATGTGGTGTGTGTGAAAATAAACCAAAATATCCACAATGAAAAGAAAAAGTGGTAGAAAATAATGAATGAAAAAATAAAAGAGTCGTTGAAGCCTTTAAACGGTATAAAATAAAAATATTTTAAAAAATTGAATGCAAAGCTAACGTTATAAAATATGTTTGTTGTAAAAAAAGTAACCGTTTGATGAAAGTTTGGGTATAAATTTGGGTGATTTGTTGTGTTTCTTCACACAAAATTTGGGTGATACTTGCAATTTTTTTTGTTCCTATCCATCCTCAATCATTTTTATTTTCTTAGAAATGGATCCCAATCAGTATAATTATCAAAGTGGTTACAATTTTTTGCAAAATCAACCACCCCCTACCAGTGAAAATTCGCAAAATCCACCTCAGTATATGATGTATCCACCACCCCCACACATGTGG
>CM023941.1:9766386-9782188 GCA_013407115.1 Glycine latifolia
ACAAAATTTGGGTGATACTTGCAATTTTTTTTGTTCCTATCCATCCTCAATCATTTTTATTTTCTTAGAAATGGATCCCAATCAGTATAATTATCAAAGTGGTTACAATTTTTTGCAAAATCAACCACCCCCTACCAGTGAAAATTCGCAAAATCCACCTCAGTATATGATGTATCCACCACCCCCACACATGTGGTATATGCATCCTCCATCTAATGTAGAGTCACCTATTAGTGGCAGTTCTCAAAATCCACAATTTTGTAGTCAACCATCACTCCCGATTAATCCAAACACGTGCTATAGGCCTTCTTTATCCAATATTTCACCCCCTATGAATGAAGTTGAATCCACAATCGGTGTAGAAAATATTCTACTAGATGAGGGTGACCATAATGGTAGTGGGAAAAAATCACGTACAACATTCTCGGTGGTAGAAGATATGATTCTCGTCCGATCATGGCTCAATGTGTCAAAGGATTCAATAATCGGTGTCGATCAAACATCAAAACAATATTGGACAAGGATTAAAAATGCGTACAACAATGACGATGTGCGTCAAAATGGGTTATTTTGTGAAAGAAGCTCGACTCAGTTGAAATCTCGATGGAACAGGGTCCACCCAACAGTTCAAAAGTTTAATGGGTGCTACAAACAAGCAGATAAGCATAGGAGAAGTGGAAGTTCAGAGAAGGATTGTATGGCTAATGCTCACTTGATTTATTCACAGGATACAGGTAAAAAATTTGAGGTTGAACATGCTTGGTTGTTGTTGAAAGATCAGCCAAAATTCGATGTAGATTTTATGTCAAATTCTTCGAAAAGAACCAAGGTTTCTGCAAGTGAAAATTACTCGTCATCTTCTAACATCAAGACACCCGTTGAAGCCGAAGAATATGATACGCCTTCGCCAATGTCTCGCCCAAATGGACAAAAAGCAGCAAAAAGAAAGAGCAAAGGAAAAGAAACTTCTAGCAATATCAATTTATCTGGCATAGAAAGTGTAATGAATGAGAAGAATGCAAACACATTAAAACTTATTCAATTAAAGGAGGCACAAGAAAGGTGTATGGAGTATGAAATCCTCATGAAAGATACATCCAACATGTCAGATAAACAATGCGATGACCACGGAAAGTATTGTGACCATATTAGGAAGAAATTATTTAATTAAAGTTTAGTCCCTATGTTCGAATTAGTTGTTATTCATTTACTTTGTATGCAGTTATTAACAATGTAGGTCCTTGTTGTATGTTATATTCAAAATTTTATTTTATGAAAGAAGTTGTGGGAAAACTAGCAGTTATAAACTAGCCGTTAAAAACTAGCCGTTGGAAACTAGCCGTTATAAAACTAGCCGTTGGAAACTAGCCGTTGAAAACTAGTCGTTATAAAACTAGCCGTTGGAAATGAAGCTATATAAATGTCTAATACTTATTCATTTTGACATGTTCTCATACAAATTACGCAATATATCTCTCTCATTTCAAACACTTCAGATACCATATAATGGATCCAAACATCGATTTAGATGAAGTTTTAGATCAAATGATAAATGAGGAATTGGAAGACAACACCGATGAAGACCTCATTAGGTTAATACTTCAGAGCCAACAACAACTACATGGCAACACCGCCGGGCGTATGCAAAGAAGAGTGGTACATCAAAATCGTGAAGAAGGTCATGATCGATTGTTCAATGACTACTTCTTAGTAAATCCTGTGTACACAGAGAATCAGTTCCGAGGAAGATTTCATATGCGAAGGCATGTGTTTCTTCGTATTGTAGATAGGCTCAGCAATCATGATGAGTACTTTCAAGTGAGGTTCGATGCACTGGGTCGAAAAGGACTATCTCCATTACAAAAGTGCACAGCTGCACTTCGTATTTTGGCTTATGGCTCACTTGCTGACAGTGTGGACGAATATGTTCGAATTGGTGAAACAACTGCGGTGGAATGCTTGGAGCGATTTGTATCAGGCATCTACACCATATTTGGGAATGAGTACTTGAGGTGACCAAGTAACAAAGACACCAAACGACTACTACAACTGGGAGCGGCACGCGGATTTCCAGGTATGTTAGGTTCTATTGATTGCATGCACTGGGAATGGAAAAATTGTCCTGTTGCATGGAATGGTCAATTTTGTCGAGGTGATCATCGCAACCCAACAATCATTCTTGAAGCCGTTGCATCACAAGAATTGTGGATTTGGCATGCATTTTTTGGCACCGCGGGTTCAAATAATGACATTACTGTGTTAAATGGATCTAATGTGTTTGATAAAATTTTGTCGGCACGTGCTCCCGCAGTGCAATACACAGTGAATAGAACCTAATATAATATGGGATACTATTTAGCCGATGGTATTTATCCAGACTTTGCTACATTTGTAAAGAACATCTCAATGCCATAAGGAGAAAAGCGGAAATTATTTGCTCAACGGTAAGAATCGGCAAGAAAAGATGTAGAACAGGCGTTCGGAGTGCTCCAATCTCGATTCGCAATTATACGTGGTCCGTCACATTTTCTGGATATTGCTAAAATGAAGAATATCATCTATGCATGCATCATATTGCCTAACATGATTGTCGAGGACGAACGTGACACATATCAAAATAATATTGATTACGATAATGTAGGTAACAACATGTTAACATTCGAAGTATCTCTAGGTGCTCACCCTAGTATCAGATCAACATACCTTCAAAGGAGAGCAGAGGTTCACGACAAACAAAAACACCGACAACTCCAAGCAGATTTAGTTGAGCATATTTGGGAATGTTTCGGAAACAAAAATAACAATAACTAAATTTATGTAATTTTTTTTCGAGGTCTAGGTTTTTTATTTATTTCGATGTTATTGTGTTTAATTATTTATTATTATGTAAAATTTTGTTTTATATTGTTACGCATTTCTTTTTATTAATTTTAATTTATATTTATGAAAATTGAAAAAATGTTAAGTTTTATTAAAAAAATATAAATACGTGGATTTTTTTGAGTTCCTTATGGTTTCTTGCATTGGAGCAAAATATTAAGTGAGTTCCTTAGGAGTGACATGGTGCTGTGGGGACCACAAAAAGTACTGCGGGGGCCACAAAAAATTGGTTAAGAAACCCAATTGGGTTTCTCCCATTAGAGATGCTCTAACTGCCAACTCCACAACAGATTGAGAGTACAACTCTATCATTAATTTAGTAAAGACAAAACTTTGAGCATGCCTTAAGTCGATCAAAAACAATAGTTAGAAGTTTCGCGTGTAAAAGTGAACAGGAATCAAGAGATTACGTGAAACCACACGTGAACCTTCCTCCCTCATCTCAAAAAACACCACCACAAGTCTCTCTATCCTGGCTAGTGCTAATAGCTTGAGCGGTTACATATCCAGAATCTTTGAAACAAATAGACGCATCCCGAATTTCATACAGATTACTTCTAAATATAATTTCTTTTAAATTTATTAAAATTTCATGTATTGATTTTTCAATACCTATTATGGTAGAATATTCATGTGATATTTTTTTCGATTTTACAGGTGTGATAGGTGTGAAACATGTTCTCTCTATTTCTCCGAGGCATCATAATTGAGTTTTGTTATGCTTACTTGCAGGGGATTCCATAATATCACCCTATTTGAGTCTGAGGCTGCATAGGATCACCAAGCACATCCTCAAATTTAGTAGCTTTGTGGATCTCATGAGCAAAGCTCCTAGCCTTATACCAAGTTTCCATATTGGGTGAGAATTTTTTTGGAAAACCCACATATTCCTTCTCCACCAGATTCGGTCCACCACTACACCACACAATTGACACCAAGGCACTCCATGGACACTTAGGTTTGAACGTAAATTGGCTTGAATGCATGTCAATAAATCGGAGTTCCACTGAACCAGAGGATGCTGACTGCCCCAAGCTAAATGCTAAATCTCCATAACCTTTCTACAATTCCTAATAGTATAGATTAAAATTATAATTCATTATTGCACAAAGGACACATTGATGGATGGCATATGGCGCACTGTTGGAAGTTGATTAATCAGCATGATATTATGAGCTATTCTCGATAATAAGAATCACACTCTCTCATGTCCATACTGGACCAAATAATTTTAAAAAGAGGCGCATTAGCATGAGGCTAATCCTCAAAAATGGTATCATACACTTGTTTAGTGGACAAATTTCATCACTAGCCACTAGGGGAAGCCCAAATGTTAAGTGCCAAAATTACATATTTTTTATGCTTTTTAAGGCATTTTTCTTGCTTTTACCTTGATTTAGAGTTCTAACTCAAATTACTTTGCTTTCACTATTTTTTATATTTAAGTCTAGCATTTTGATTTCTTGGTTACATTGTAGTAACTTATCTCTTTTTTGTGTGAAAAAAGGGTCTAACGATGAAAAATGTATTTTGGAGAGCAAAATTTAAGTACAAAAGCTTCAACAAGATAAGCTTGGACAACAAATTTTTGGAAGAATAGAAACTACTATTTGACCAAGCCAGAATCCATGGTTGACCGGGTCTATCCTTGTCCTTTGTTGGGGTAATAGTGAGAGAGATGATAGAGCGAGGTAGAGAGAGAAATAGGGAATGGGTGTGAGAGAGAAACAGAGAGTTCGTGAGTGAGAGGTCCTGTCTCAAGTACGCCAAGAAGGGGTACGTGCAACATGATGCGACGACTACAATTACACGATGGGGGAAGGGAAGGAGCAAAACTTGGAGAGATGCACCAAACATATACTCGTTCTACTTCACACAATTTCCAGAAGACATGGGGGAAAATGACCTATGGTTTGAGTTTAAGAAGTGGGGCGATGTTAGGGAGGTATTCATTGCAAGGAACAGAAACATGAGTGGCTGGAGATATGGCTTTGTGAGATTCAAACGAGTCGATAGTGCTAGGAAATTAGAGAGACAACTGGATAACTTTGGCCTTAGAGGACTGAAATTACACGTGAATCTTCTAAAACATGGAAAGGAATGGAAACCAACAGAGAGAGTTAATAAGGAATATCAGCATAAGGAATAGGTGGTCATAGAGAAGTTGGCAGAGAGAGACAAAGGTAAAGGAATGGAGATAATAGAGCATATGACACTGGCTAGAGGATTACAAAAGCAGAATCCCCAACGAGTGACAACATTTGGATTGTATGCGAAAGTGGTGGTAACTGGCAGCAAAAATATGGTGAGACGATGGACACCAAAGTATGTGTAGGCATCAAACATGACATCTTGCTCGTCTGTCCAACTAACAATATCAATGGAAAAGAAGAGATGGCTAAGTACAACTTAGGTACGTAGGCTGAGGAACCTAACAACGTCTGATAGACGAGTAAAAGAACTTATGTGGGACACAGGTGAAGATATCAAACCAAAGTATCTTGGTGGTGATATGGTGCTACTCACGGGGCTTAGTGATACAAGAGTAGAAGATTTATGTGGAGAAGGATTTGAAAGCGGGCTATCTATGTTCTATACCATGGAGAAATGAAGCCGATGTATGAGGCCTGGATTTAGGATGGAATGGGTTACGTGCTAGGGGATCCTGTAACACACATGGGATGTGGAAAACATCACAAAGATTGCAGAAGGGATTGGCGAGGTGGTGGACATTGATGAGGACGCATATGATATCCAAAGGCTGGATAAGGCATGAGATTTAATCAAAACACCATGGCCTCCTACAATCAACCACACTGTAATAACGTCCATTAATGGGGCCAATTACGTAGTTTCGATTGTAGAAGAGTTGTGTCACAACTGTAACAGAGCTATGTAGAGTCCTATGAAGAAATATCCTCAAAGGGGAGTAAGATTGTGTTGGATGTAATGTCGAAGGAAGCATAGGTAGATGACGAGTTTCCAATGACCAACATGGAAACAGGTACAAATGGAGACGAGCCCAACAGAAACATTGGGGTTGCAACAGTTGCCCGTTGGTTATCACACAAAATAAGTAACCACAATCAACCAAGATACACGGTTGTCGTAATCACCAAAGTGTGGTCCCACTCATTCTGGGCTTGGCGAAGAAAAATCTAAACAAAAGGATGACGCATTTGGTGCTTTCGACAGAAGTCAGGCCTTAATCCATAAGGGACAATATGGAGATGTGGATAGGGAGGATAAATGAAAGCAAGGCTAGCAACAGAGGATGAGGCCGTGAGGTGGTAGGTGCTACATGTTCTGATGAGAAGGGTGAAAGGAGTAATAAAAATGGGAAGATTGGGGAAGAAAATGGCCTACACCTAAAGACAAAATTTGAATTAAAAGAGACGCAGAGATAGGCATGTGAGTTACTACAGGAATGGAAGAGGACAACTCCATATCGGGTCCCACTGAAAAAGCATGTGCTGGAAAAATAGGAGAGATGCACAATAATTTGGGCCTCAAATTAAATGTGCATGAATATATATGGAAGGTTTGCACAAGAAACATGGGGTGTAAAAAGTAGATTGGGTCCAAGGAAAAAGTAGGCCTGCAAGAGGGGACAAATGATACAACTAAATAGAAATTAAGAAAAAGAGATCAGTAGAAGCCCAAACAATTATACTCAGGCAGCCTCTCCCCAACAAAATTGAGATAGTGGGCTGAAGGAGGTTGTCAAGTGGGAAGGAAAATATAAGAAAATGCATGGCACAACAACAAAAAATTCAACTTCAATCCTCAGAAGTGTGAAGATTGTAAAAGAGGCAACAAATAATTGGGACATGGCAAAGAATATAGGAGTAAACTTCAACAAGCATGAGGCAATAGTGATATCCAAAATTAAATCAAAAGCCAGAGTAATGAGATTTCATTTATGGAAAAACATAATAGCCAAAAAATAGTTAAGATGGAGAAAATAGTACCATCCCCAACTATATACATCCCGGCCAGACTCAGAATGTGCCATAGTATGATCAGCTCCACAAGTAACACATATTATGTCTTGGCCATCCAATGCACTTAGTTTTGTAGGCAATAGTCGATCATCAGTGTCACCATGGCCTAACTGTCCATCCTCTCCTTGTCCCCACTAGCAAACAACATTTCCACATGTTAAAGAATCAAAATTAAGGAGAAAAAAATGACAGAAGTAATACCTAGGCACAAATTGAGATAACATGAAGATGATTCTGCAACAAACTATTTTATGAAAGCCACAAAAAGTTTAACAAGACAAATGAATAAAGTTAATAAGTTTACCATGGACATAAAAAGAAGATTTGAAGTATGAACTAAAGTTGCATTTATTTAATGAAGAACTTCTTGCAGCTTACATATCTGCTTGTTGGACTAAAAAGAACTTACAATCCAATATGAATTTTAGGTCTCACACTCAAACGTTTATTTGTTAATAGAATCACTAGTGAAAATGATTACCTGATAGATATAAAGTTTTCTTTGAAAACCATTTACAATTTTCATGGTTAACAAGTTGGGACACTTGGTAGGACTAAGTTGTCATAACTTTTGATTTTAAGAACAAGCCTTAGGAAGAATTGCATGTTATTAAGAAGTGGTAGGATGACAAATTCAGGAGATACTCAGAGAAACCACCATAATAAAAATAACAACAACAATAATAAAACAAATAGTTAGAACAATAATAATAATCATGAACAAAATCAACCAATTCCATCAATTGGGATAAACAATGAAGTTACTTTGGCTGCGAGTCAGCCAAACAATGATGTTTTTGGTACAATGGACGAAGAAGTAATGTGTTCACAGGTGCAGACATTTGGTATCAAAGCTACTTTGCCACAAAGCAATATAATAACTACCAATACTCCACCATTTTTTACTAGAAGACCTTCTAATGATATGAACATTTCACAATTGAATATGCCTATGCCTCAAAGTCAGCCTGATATGCTTACTATTATGGTTAGTAGGTGATAACCGATGTCGTATCGCTTCAAAACAATTAAACTATGCTAATTCTATACCACAGAATTAACCTAGGTCGACTCCAAGATACAATCAATATGGTTCCAACTTCAATTCACTAGTAAATAATAGGGGGATTTTTATTGAACAGTTTGCATGCGATAAACAGAGATTGAAAAAACACAAACTACAATTAAAGAAACTAACAAAATTGATTGAAGGTAATGTAAAATAGATTAAAGAACATCAATCAAATTTACCAAACCAAGCAATACGAATTATCATAGTTCTTAGATAATGATCTTATTATGAAAGTTCATTCAATTTCATTAGAAGCAGTTCAATCGAATTAACCCCTAAATTAATTGAAATCACAAACCTAAGTGAAATATCATCCAAATAATAATATGTGAATAAAATTCAAAATTAGGAAATGAATCCATAACCTAATCCGTTTTCAATCCTAAACACATTCATAATCATGAAAATTGAATAGAGGATTGAAGAAGAAAGTGAACATTCACACAGAATTTGAAATACCAAACAAGAACTCAAATTCTCCTTGTTTGGGCTGGATCCTTAGATTGATTGATTGTTTACCCTTACATGATCATTAGAAAGAGTTTTTTTTAATTCTAAAAGCTTTTAAAAGTCACTACAAAATATGTTTGTGCTAAAATGAAGTGTCTCCAAATAACTAAAATCACTAAAATATAGTGATTGAGTTAGTAGGAAAGGACGGGCCATGATTAGGCCTATATAATCTAACTAATTACTAATTACACCAATTCACAGTCCAAAATTCAAGTGCAGTGATTCTGAGTTCCAAGCCTAAAATGACCCTCAAAATGATAGAATTGGCCTTGACTTATCTCCGATAAAATTGTAGATCTTTTCTTTATCTTTCCAGGGACTACTCATATGCGTCATTTGGAGTTTTGTAGAGCTCTCTAGGTCCTAAACAAGGAAGATAGGTCAAGTAAGCATAAACTCCAAAAATAAGCAACAATTATCAATTAAGCCCACTTGTTTGCTTAAGGCAAAAACTGAATTAGAATGGGAAAATAAAAGTCCAAGAGAAGTCAAATAAGCTAAGAATAGAAAAATATTAAACTAAAAATACTCAATCAGTAGGAGAACAAATAGCCATGGTTATAGTGCTCAACAACTAAGAAATATGGGAATTCCTACTAAGGATAGGATAACATGTGATGGTAATATGATTTCGGCTGGAGTTTCGAATGAAACTTAGGTAATATTTAGATAGCTAATTGATCATAGTAATCATGAAATAGTCAATACTTTAAAAAATCATATGACATCGATTCTGAATCATATGTTGAGGACTACAAATAAAACTTATCAACAGATGAATGAGATTTTGACTAGAATTGAAAATGTATTGGCTATTCCTAGAAATCAGCCTATGAATAAACCAATAATTCATGAAATTCCAATAAATAAACAACTATTTTCAAAATAATCAAAATGATTTAGGAAATCTTCAGGAAGGGTTAGCAAATGAAGGAGGACAACTAGTTGTTCTAAATCTTTTATTAATCAATAGAAATCAAAATGTTGATTAAGTTTTGCTCAATGTGCAATGAAATTAATTACTTTGGGGCAAAAACATGCAAAAGGTTGAGTTGAGCCATGATATGGTTCAAAACCCACAAATTGATCAAATGATATAACGAGCCTTGAATAAACATGGTTTCGAAATAAGATATGCACATCAACATATTTTGTTTTTGTTTTTCCTGATTATGTGTTACAATCTAAGTTACCAAGGGATTATAAAATCCTCTTAAATTTTTGAAATTCGTAGAAGAATTAGGGGAATCTACTGTAGAAGATACCATGGCCATTGTAGGCTTGAAATTTTGGATTCATAAGAAGTTAGTGTATTAAAAAATAAGGGATATGGCATAATTGGTAGAAAAAAATAAGAAAGATAGAATAAATAAAATATGTGAAAGAAAAGAATAATAAATTTGACAAAAATAGCAAGGAGAAGGTTGCGTATGTAGAAACTTATAATGATTATGATAATTCTATAAATTTCCAATATATAAATTTTGATAATGAAGAAAAGGATATATATTTAGCAAAATACAACTTGGTCCTCCTTATATTTGTCATATGCTAAAACCAAAGGAAAAACAAAAAATTGCAAATTTGAAATATAGTTTTGATGTTACTGAGGCATATAAGATTTTCGATGTGTTTTTAAAAGATAAACAAATTGCACTTAGTGATGATCATAAAATTCCTATCATAAAATTGGGCTAAAAATTGTTTACGTTTCAGAGATATGATCCAAAAAGCTATTGGATGAAGGAAGGTTGAAGTTCGAATAAATCTATGCAAGTGGATACTGATCCTTTCCAAGTCCAAGCCAATTATACTGAAATTGTTCAAATTATAATGGTAGAGGCTTCAATTGGAATGTTCAAGGTTAAGACAACCTTATATTAAGAAGAAGTTAATCAAGCATTGGAAGAGTTCGAGAAGAAACAGGAATATGTGTTTCCAACTAATAGGGAAGCTTTAATCAAATTTATGATAAAGAAATAGAAGACTGAAAAAGAGGTGATGCTCTATCTTCAATGCAGTGGTTTGTTTGACAAGATTTTGAAGCATATAAATTTTGCAAGAATTATCAGAGAATACAAGAAGTGGATGCTAAGGGGAAAGGGAAGTAAACATCAATGTGATTGGTATTCAAGTGCAAAGGCCCTAGAACATTTCACAAAAGAGGACCCATGTCTATGTTGGGGTTCCTTTGAATAGATGGATTCAACAAGGAAATGAAGGTTCATGTTTTTATTGGAAAACATTTGAGGTGAATAATTTTGTGCCTTGTAGAGATAGAGCTACTGATGGCTCTAGAAGGGGGTATTATCAATACCAAAATCCGTCATGGGTGAATAGAAATATGTTTAAAACCTAGTGGAGGAGGCATCAAAGGTTAAGGAAGAATGCAATACTAGAGCAGTAAAAAAGCAATATCACAAAGCCATTTGTGTTCAATAGGATCACTGAAGGTCCTCCCCTGGTTTCAATAAGAAAATTCCAACAGAAGTAGGTGAAGAGAATGAAGTGGTTACAAACTGCTCTGAATCAAGGTTTGAATATTCCATCAAAGAAATTTGTGGAATTATTTCAATTTTACCTATTGAGTTCACTTAAGAATACCAAGTTCGTCATGTGATAAAAGATTATGCAAGGAAATAGTGTTTCAAAGACCCCTCTTTAAGTTTGGCCCGTGCTTTTATCTAATATGCTACTTTCTTTTATTTCTATTTAAGAAGCCCAGTAGCCTTTATGTTTAAAATGAAGCCTAATTGCAAATTGCTTCCTTTTGAAAGCTTATGTGCACGTTGATATTTACATTTTATATACGTGCATGTTACTATTTACATTTTATAAAATGTTTTAGTATATTTTAATTAATAATTAATTAGATTATTAATTAATGTTGCTCATAATTAGTTTATTTAATAAATTATTTGGGTTATGAGTTATGTGTTTAAAATTATTTAAATTGTATGTTTGTTTATGGTATTTGTTTAAACATACAATATTATGTTAAATAATTTATGCACATTAATTTTAATGAGCTTATTGAATAACTATATGTGATGTTATTTCAATTTGTTTGAATTATTGAGGATATTATGCAATTATTTAGCTCTTATTAAGAATTAATTAATGTTAAGTGATTAATATAATTGAATTGATTAGAGAATAGCCACAACATCTTTAATTGATTAAACTTATATATTAAGTGTTCAAATCACATTAAAAACATTAATTGTGATTAATCATATGTAATATAATAAAATCTATCCACAGGAATTTTATTATATTTGTATGACTAATTAGGATAAAATATCAGGTTATATTTCTTAATTTACCCACAGGAATTAAGAAGGATAATTATTATAATTTAATAGTTTTATCATAAGTTTGAATCTAATTTGAGTAAGACTTTAGCCCACAGGCAAGTTTTATGTCACTAGGTTTATAAACTAATACATGTTTTACATTGGTAAAAACATTATATTTATTTAGTCTCAAATTATGAATACTGAAAAAATGTATGTTTGAATTTCAGTTAATCAATCTGGAAATATTTCTGATATTAAGTGTGAAATTCCCGAATTAAAAGGGGACAATTATAAGGTTTGGAGGGAGAGAATTCTTCTTCATTTAGGCTGGATGAATATTGACTATGCTATTAGGAAAACTGAACCACCGGGTATTAATGAAACTAACACTCCAGATGCTATTAATCTTTATTAAAAATGGGAGAAATCTAATCGTCTCTCTGTGATGTTCATAAAGACTTATATATCTGCTAGTATCCGTAGTTCTGTTGATCAGCATGAAAAGGTCAAGGATCTTTTGAAGAACATTGATGATCAATTTGTTACATCTGATAAGGCCCTTGCCAGCACCCTTATAATGCAATTTTCATCCTTAAAGCTCAATGGGATAAAAGGAGTGCGTGATCACATCATGTGCATGAGGGATATAGTGGCTCAACTGAGAAATTTGGAAGTTACCATGTCAGATTCTTTCCTAGTACACTACATTTTATGTACTTTACCTATGTAGTATGCCCCTTTCAAAATCTCCTATAACACACATAAGGATAAGTGGTCAATTAATGAACTATTGACTATGTGTGTTCAAGAAGAAGAAAGGTTGATAATGGAAAAGGGTGAAAAGGTATACATGACTACTCAGGGAAAGAAGAAAGGGGATCAAACCAAGAACAAGGGCAAGATTCCTGCTCAGCCAGTCATTAAGAAAGAGTCAAAGTGTTTCTTCTGTAAGAAGAAGGGACACATGAAGAAAGACTACTCAAAGTTTAAGAACTGGTTTGACAAGAAAGGTACTCCATTTACTTTTGTTTGTTATTAATCTAATATGGTTAATGTTAATCATAACACATGGTGGATTGATTCTGGTTCTACAATCCATGTTTCTAATACCTTGCAGGGTATGGAAAACCTAAGGAAGCCAGTGGGAAGTGAGCAGTACATCTATTCAGGAGACAAGATGAGCTCACATGTGGAAGCCATTAGGACATGCAATTTAGTTTTAAGCAGCGGATTTATTTTTCATTTAGACAAGATATTTTATGTTCCAAGTTTTTCTAAGAATTTAATTTCTGTATCAAGACTTGCACCATTGGGTTTTTCGTTTAATTTTTTGAATTCTGGTTTTACTTTAATTAATAAATCTAGAATTATTGGTTCCAGTACATTACTTGATGGACTTTACTTTATTGAATTGCAAAATAATGCTGCTTATAATTCTATGCATGTTTCTGTCAGGTTAAAACGATGTGTTATGAATGAGGAATCCTGTATGTTATGGCACCGAAGATTAGGACACATCTCTATTGAGAGAATTAAGAGATTAGTAAATGAAGGGGTACTTAGTACTTTGGATTTTGCTGATTTTGATACTTGTATAGATTGCATTAAGGGTAAGCAAACTAACAAGTCTAAGAAGGGTGCAAAGAGGAGCTCAAATCTATTAGAAATCATACATACAAATATTTGTTGTCCAGACATGGACGCAAGTAGTCCGAAATATTTTATCACTTTCATTGACGATTTTTCACGATATATGTATCTCTACTTACTTCGTTCTAAAGATGAAGCTTTAGATGCCTTTAAAGTTTTCAAGGCCAAAGTGGAGAAACAATGTGGAAAGCAAATTAAAATCGTGAGATCTGATAGAGGTGGTGAATACTATGGTAGATACACGGAGAATGGACAAGCACTTGGTTTATTTGCGAAGTTTCTTCAAGAACATGGAATTGTTGCCCAATACACTATGCCTGGTTCTCCAGATCAGAATGGTGTAGCAGAAAGAAGAAACCGAACATTAATAGACATGGTGCGAAGTATGCTTAGTAGTTCCAAGCATCCTAAATCATTGTGGACTGAAGCATTAAAGACGGCAGTGTATATATTAAACTGAGTTCCAACCAAGGCTGTCTCCAAGACGCCTTTTGAGTTATTCAAAGGTTGGAAACCGAGTTTGCGACATATGCGTGTTTGGGGATGCCCGTCTGAAGTAAGAATTTATAATCCACAAGAAAAGAAACTAGACCCAAGGACTATTAGTGGGTATTTCATTGGATATGCCGAAAGGTCTAAAGGGTATAGATTTTATTGTCCATCACATAACACCAGGATTGTGGAATCAAGAAATGCAAAATTTCTTGAGAATGACTTGATCAGTGGGAGTAATCAATTTCAGGATATTACTCCTGAAAAGGATTACTATGAAGCCCAACCCTTTGGCTTAGGTGAAAGATTGATTGTCAGGCACACCCCTCAAGCTCAAACGGGTGTTAGACAACCAGTAATTGAAAATCCACAAACTGTTGAAAATGACCCTATAGATCAAGTTGCTAATGAGGAACAACAAGTTCCTCAAGAAGATAATGAAGCAGTATTAAGAAGGTCTACTAGAGTCAAAAGGTCAGCAATTCCTAGTGATTATGTGGTGTATCTGCAAGAATTAGACTACAACATTGGAGCCACAAATGATCCTGAATCATTTTCACAGGCCATGAGTTCTAAGGAATCAAACTTATGGTACAATGCTATGAAAGATGAGATGGATTCCATGGCATCTAAATCAAGTCCGGGATCTCGTTGAGTTGCCCAATGGTGTAAAAGCCATTGGATGTAGATGGGTTTTTTAAAACAAAGAAAAACTCACAAGGCAACATTGAGAGACATAAGGCAAGACTTGTTGCCAAAGGTTTCACTCAAAGAGAAGGAATTGACTACAAGGAGACTTTTTCTCCTGTATCTAAGAAAGATTCTTTCTGAGTAATTATGTCATTAGTAGCTCATTTTGATTTTGAGTTACATCAAATGGATGTGAAAACAACATTCCTTAATGGTCATTTAGAGGAAGAGGTTTACATGAAACAACCTGAAGGATTCTCCTCTAGTGATAAAGAGCACTTAGTTTGCAAGCTTAATAAATCCATCTATGGATTGAAACAGGCGTCTCGCCAATGGTATCTAAAATTTCATGAGGTCATCACTTCATTCGATTTTGAAGAGAACATCATGGATCAATGTATATACCAAAAGGTCAGTGGGAGTAAGACTTGTTTTCTTGTGTTATACGTGGATGATATTTTACTTGCAACTAATGATAAGGATTTACTATATGAGGTGAAACAATTTCTCTCAAAGAACTTTAATATGAAGAATATGGGAGAAACATCTTATGTCATTGGCATTAAGATCCATAGGGAAAGATCTCGAGCCATTTTGGGTTTGTCTTAAGAAACCTATATTAACAAAGTTTTAGAGAGGTTTAACATGAAAGATTGTTCACCAAGTGTAGCTCCCATTGTGAAGGGTGACAAACTCAATTTAAGTCAGTGCCCGAAAAAATAATTTTGAGCGGGAACACATGAAGAATATTCCATATGCTTCAATTGTTGGAAGCCTTATATACACTCAGGTTTGTACCAGACCTGACATTGCATATGCTGTTGGAGTTTTGGGAAGATATCAAAGCAATCCAGGCATTGACCACTGGAAAACTGCAAAGAAAGTGATGAGATATCTTCAAGGAACAAAAGATTACATGCTCATGTACAGACAGACTGATTGTCTGGAAGTGATTGACTACTCAGATTCAGACTTTGCTGGCTGCGTTGATTCAAGAAAATCAACATCTGGTTATATCTTTATGCTAGCTGGTGGAGCTGTATCTTGGGGAAGTGCCAAGTAGACCTTGACTGCCACTTCTACTATGGAGGTTGAGTTTGTTTCATGTTTTGAGGCTACCTCGCATAGTGTATGGTTGAAGAGTTTCGTGTATGGGCTTAGAGTTATGGACTCTATTTCTAGGCCATTAAAAATGTACTGTG
>CM023941.1:9787188-9829228 GCA_013407115.1 Glycine latifolia
ACTGATCCCCATTCTCAGTGTCTCTAGACTAGGAACTTAAAATTTAGGAGTAGACATCTAGTATCCTTGAATCCTCATGATCGTGATCCCATCACTGATACTCAAGAGATACCTATTTTATTCCAAGGGTTTTATCCAGTTACTCATATATTAATAATGATATTGAGACAAAATATGAAACAAGATAAAGAGCGCTTATAATTTATTCATGACAATATGAAAAGTACATGTACGTCCTAATCTAATGAAAAGATTGTCTCTAGGACATCCATATACTAACAAAGATTACTTGAAGATTGATAGCAATGGCTGGAGGTAAGTACTCTGAAATTTATTTTCTCATTCATTAGCTTCATGAAGAGGTTTATCATCAAGAATTTAACTCCCAAACTCAAGGCAGAGAAACAAAAGTAATGGTTAAGAATAAAATTGAGGGAACAATTAAATATCTGCAATGTAAGATTCAGGATTTCCAATTTTTTTGTTCGTGAGAACATGCATGATGATTGTGTTTGGTGTTTGCATAATACGGTGCTGCCAACCCAACAATGTACTTTGCATGTGCATTAAAGGAGGATAAGACTGTATTTGACAAAACTAACTGAAAAATGAAAAGTTAATTGAATGAATAATAAGTATTCAGTAAGACTTTCGGTTGAAGTGGTTGAAAAGATACAATAACATAAATGGATATATTTGTATGAAAATTTTATATCATTTAAATTTTAATTTATGGATAAAAAAATATTTTCAGGCCTTATAATTTTAGTTTTTAATTAATTTTAACTTCTTGTAATTTTTTATTTATATATAAATTATTTTCATTAGATTTTTAGTTTCAATTATTACATTTTTTCATATTATATATTCTACTATTAATTTTATACTATATGTTAAAATATTTTTAATCAAGGTTAAAATAAAGTAAAAAAATTATTATTTTATTATATCAATTAGCATAATACTTAAAATAATCATCTAATTTAAAATTATTCAAAAAATAATAGAAAATTAAAATGAAATAATTTCACATCTTTCCTTGTCAATTTCATGAAGTACAATATTGAAATAATAAATTAAATATTATAAATAGTAAATGCCTTAAATAAATAGTGTGTTATAAAAAAATGTGTAGGAGGATTGAGTGAATAAGTAAATAAGAAATCTTTATTTTATTCATAAAGGTAATAAAAAATTTAATAAATATTTTAAGGATAAAAAGGAAATAAAATATAAAAAGTTAGAAGCTAACATTTAAAAAATATTACTTTAAGTAATGTTTTAAAAAATGCTGAAAACTATTAAAAAAATTGTTTGCCAAATAATTAAATAAGGTTTTCAACTTGTAAAAAAAACTAAAAACTAATTGAAATAAGTTTTCAAACATAGCTAAGTGTCAAGTGACATAATATACCAAGTTATCTAGTGTCAATTAATCTAGTTTTTCTTTTACATTATGTTTTAATTTACTTGAAACTTTGAGTTCGTATCTTGATTTAATTCAATGGTGACACATTGTGTGCTACACCATAATTCCCATCAAATTTAATTAGCTATCAGTTTGAATTTCATTAATATATCATTTTGTGGCGCTAGAAAATAAGTTTTTTTTTTCTTTCAAATTTTACCATCTAGATTTTTAATTTTTCATATTCTAGTATTGTATCGATAACAAAGTGATATCATTTTAAAATTGGTAATTTTTGTTAATGACATATCAGCATCAGTAAAATATGCAATTAAACCTAAAAATTAAGAAACAGTATCTAAAATGAGACTAATTTTCCCCAAATAATGAAGTGAGTGTTCTTTTATGATACCCAAAATCTAAATGACAACATCATTTTCAAGAGTAGCTTCCTTAAATATTGACTGATGTGGTGGAGCTAGATAAACATGATTTAATCATCCATTTTTTATTTAAAAATTATTTTAATTATTAATTTTTAAAAAAGAATTTGAATTATGTGGTACCGCAAGAAAATGAAACATTGATAAAAAAAAAAAAGAGTTAAACTAATAGTTTAAACTTAAATTTATAATATGAATAATACTAGTAAATAGATACATATGTGTTGCTCGAGTTTATTAAAATATAGAAAATATGTTAAAATAATTTACCAGTTATAGTTTATTATAAATGATTCATTGTCAATAATATTCTTAAGATATTATGTGTATTTTTATTAAAATTAGGCATGTTAACAGTTAATTGTTTTCATTAAATCATCGTAATAAAGTAGAATATATCAAATATTATAATTTATCAAAGTAACATATCAAATATTTTCTTATAAACTATATATTTTATATTTATTAACATTTGAAAAATAGAAATATAAAATAATTAACATGACTCTATAATAAATAAAGATATTAGTTTAGTTTTAAAGTATATAATCATAAAGAGTGATTTTACACTTATATGATTATACACTCATGTAATCAATATTAAGTAAGAATAAAAAGTATGAGTGTTTTTTTTTTTAATATAAAATACTAAATTAAAAGAGATAAGGATCATGCATTAATAATGTATTATACGTTAGTGTATAGTTATTAAACTCAAACTTAAAATATACAATTGATAAATAATAATTTTAAAAAATTATAGAATTACAATTGTTAACTTCAATTAATTTTGTATAAATTTGAGTAGAAACAATATTTAAAAACATATCTTCAACAGTATTTTATATTATTTGACTTATAATATAAAACTCCCTTCGGTCTCAAATATGTAAGGACCTGCCTTGTCAGAATTAGAGCCATTTTTTTACAATAATAAAATTTATGATTTTGAACAACCAAAAGAAAATATTTAAGGAAATTATGGATTTTTTTGTTTGAAAACAAATAACGATGATCTCTCACACTCGGAACATAGTTCTTGTAAATGAGTTTTAAAATTCAATTAGTAAAACACACTTTGAAAATTTAGGATAAAACATTTGCAGTGAAACGGGTAGGATATTGAGAGGTACCTATTAAATAATATACACTATATACACACATATGTATTAATTTCTAAAATCTGATAATTAAATAGCTTAACAATTACACATAAAACACCCACACCATGTCAGATTTTATGTTTATGAGGTAACTGCTGTATAAAATAATTATAGATCTTTGCTTAAAACTAGAGACTTATAAAAATAGAGGTCTAGTGCGTTAATAAACATGTGGTTTCAAACTTCAACATTGTACAATTTCAAAATATAGGATGGGTTATTCAAAAGTCACTTGACTACAAGGCCATAGAGATTTATATCACTTATATATAAACAACTTAAAACCACAACTTCTGACAAGGCTAGTCCCCGTAAATAGCATGAACATATGTACAAAACATGCCTAGCACAAAAAAAAAAAAGGAAGACTCTCATCTACTAAAGTTGCCTCTAGCACTCTCATGCTGCACTAGACTGTGATTCCTTCGCTTTGTTTACTCCTACTATTGTCCAACAAGTCATAAAACCAAACAATACAAAAGAAAGAAGTGAGGTTATGATAACATACAGAAACAAGTACGAGAAATACAACACAATCAATTTACAAATTAATCCTAATGTTATATTTATGTCACAAACCAAAGCCCAAGATCTAACCGTTCACTTATATTCAGAATCAATAAAATATACATTAACATATATTAATCACAACATCTCATTTATAAGCATCATATGCATCAAGTACAAGACATTTATTCTCAATCACATTGTAGTAGCATTCACAACCTCAATCACCTAGAGTTAGTCACACATTCCCTAAGGTATGCCATGTTTGCATGTATGCAAGTTAGCATTTCTCTTTAATCCGGATATACACACATGGTTTAAATAGAAAAGAGAAGGAAAAGTTAGAGAGAAGGAGAGCAAGAGAACAAAGAGAGAAAGAGGAAGATGGAAAAGGAGTAAAAATATTAATATCCAATGCCCAGAGCTTATCTCTATGTGTTCCTAGAGGGGAGTGTTCATCCTAGGATGACAATAAACTGAACCAACTCGAAAATAGTTCAAAACTCGATTCAATTATCAGTTCATTGAATTTGCTTCATAAACTAAATGAGTTAAACTTGAACTAAAAACTGAGCTTGTTAAATAAATGAACCGAACTTGAGTTATGTATAGTTTGAATCGTTTGGTTCATGAATAGACTTCTTATATATATATATATATATATATATATATATATATATATATATATATATATATATAAATTGATTTGGTTTTCTCACTACTACAAAATATGACTTTTATGTTGGTTATGTGTACCTTTCTAAGACGGTTGTATGATTGTCTTCGTTTAAAACATTGTTGAAAGTCATCACTTTCGACGATGGTTATAAAACCGTCGTTGTAGCGTTCACTTTCTGAGACGGTTCCTCAAGGAAACCGTCTTAGAAGATGGTTTTTTTTCAACAAAAATAATTAACATGTATTTCTAAGATGGTTTTTTGAAAAAATCATCTTAGAATGTGATCATTCTAAGACTGTTCTTAGAAGAACCGTCTTAGAAATGAGTTTTTTTTTTAAAAAATTGTGAAAATGTATTTTTAAGACTGTTGTTAAGAAAACCTTCTTAGAATGTGAACATTCTAATACGATTATTCCTAATAACCGTCTTAGATTAGTGTAATTATATATATATATATATATATATATATATATATATATATATATATTAAAAGAACTGTCAGAGCTGCTACTTATTGTTGTCTTGGTGAATTGAAAATGAAAAGAAAAAAAATAAAGCCATGAATGTCATAATCCAAAAATCAAATAGCTTTCCATTTGGAATAAATAGTAATTAGTTAATCATATTTATTAAAATTAAAATGACAGGTATAAAAGAAGACACAATATTATATATTAAATCATTCACCTATTAGCTTAGGATTTGATGACATAAAAATAAAGAACAAGGGTGTTTAAAGAGAATGGGAAGGACAAATTTTTTATTTTACCAAAACAAACAAGTTGAGGCATATATTTTTCCATTTAAATAAAAAAAAAACAAAAAATACCAACCTCGTCTTCTCGTGCTTGATTTTGATCCATTGTGATAGTGGTACAGAAAAAGTTGCAGCAATCAGACACTCAAACCTGGATGTGAGTACAGAGTTGCCAAAGCAGGTGCTTGAGCACGGTCATCACCCTCCACTTTGGCCAAAGGAAGACTTTCCTTCTCATGCAAACCAAACATCAATGGATTGGATAAATTCTTCACTAGTTTCCACTGTCACAGTTAAGACATATGTAATCTGCAAAGCATAAAACCTTCAGCACAGCTAGCTTTCGGAGAATTCCATTGACCATGTTGCCAGCCCCAGGCCTGAGAATAACTTTAGCAAGTTTGACGTTCCATTTCATACAGTAGATTGGCATAACAATGAAGAGAAGGTTAGACTATAGTGTATATATTATATTCAACCAATGCATCTATCCTTGACAAAAGTGTTGAAGTAATTGCTACTAACTTGCCTAACAGTTCAAATACAGATTATCAGACAATCTCATTCAGAATATTAAACTATTTACCATAAACACCAACCAACACAAATGACAAAACCAAGAATCAAAGTTTTGAATAGTAAAAGTGGAGCTAAGGAAAACACAACTCACCAATAAGCTAAAACCAGTGACAGAAGAAAAAGAAGTAGCCATTGAAGCCCCAAAGAGAGGCAAAAATCCCCTTCATTACATCTCATAACTGCATTTTCTATGCCACACTCACTCAATCATCCATCCGATTTTAAAAACATTAACAACAACCCCAATCGCATATTAGCACAAGTATATCCATGTAATGTTAATGTACTCCTGCAGGACCAAAATGATAAATAACTAGGAGCATTTACAACTTAAAATAACATCAGTAAACTACAATGAGATAATGACATCCATCATAGCAACAATGAGAATGGCAATAGCAGTAACAAAGGCCATTTTCTCACTAGTTGTAATGACACCAATCTCTCATGCCATTATAGTTTGCCAAAAAAAAAAAACAAATTCCCCAGTAGGCCATTCAGATCAAGGTATCTTATTGGTTTTTTATCTCTCCATCAAACTTCCAACAGATAACACAAACTAGACACAAAAAAAAAACATCATGAGGTTGTAGCAAACAAAATTAAGCCTCCTGGTTACAAACCCATTAGCAAATTCTGATTACTAACCCAAGGAAGACAAAACAAGAAGAATACAAACAAACATGTCTCTAGACTCTAGACCACTTTTTTGCTATGAATCAGTGGAACTAGAAAATAACAAAAGAAAAACCAGTGGTACAGTTACTAAAAGAGGGGTGTATTTGAAGGATTCAACTCCTCTAAATTGAGCAAGAGGATAAGTAAGTAATCAATCTAACGCAAAAATCAACAGTTAATCAACCATTGAAAATAAAGGGGAAAAGAGAGAGAGGGAAAGAGAGAGAAACTCAGTAGTCACTGTTTTCTCTCTTCTTTTTTGAAAATGGTGGATTTCAGAGACCCAAACGACGCCATGGTTGACACGACAACAACCCCACTGCCTCTCTTACGACGAGCTCATCCACTGCGCCGAAAACTAGTCCACTTGTTTCCCCTGTGACTCAGTCCGATGTGGCAGTGATTGTGTACTCGTCCAACTCCACAGGGATGGTAAAGGGCATCATGTTAACACACTGTAACTAAACGGAGTTGGTTGTGGCATACGACATCGTTCACAAGAAGAGGAACGAACCCGCGATTTTAGTTTATACGATGTCCTTTTTCCATGTGTTTGGGTTCACGTTCTGCTTTACAGCGATGGTGTTGTCGGAGAAGTTAGCAGCCAAATCCGCAACGTTGGAGGTCAGATCTGCAACGTTGGTGACCAGATCTACAACTTTCCTGCCCAGATCTGTGACTTCTCTGGGGCTGTGAGTGTTGTGGAGGAGTTGGTTTCGAGCGAGGTTGGGTGTGCATTGGGAGGTTGGGTGAGCGGCTCTGGTTTGCTTGTGGTGATGGTGGGAATGAGAACATGAGCCGTCAGTGTGAGAAACTACAAAAGCGCGAGAGAGAGGTCGTGGTGATTGAAAAATGGAGCACTTTTCAAAGATGATTTTTATAAAAACCGTCTTTGTAAACTTACTTTTAAAAATGATTTTTTAAATAACCATCGTCGTTTTGAGATTTCAAATAGAAATGTTGACAATAGTTACAAAATTGCTACCACTATCTAAACTATGATGGTTTTTCGACAACCGACTTTGTATACGCGTCGTAAAAAAGCCGATCTGTAGTAGTGTCTAATATTTTATATATCTACGGTGTAATAGTTTTTATTTATGTAGACTTTGGTTCTAATTTTTTTTTAGTAATACCTTGTGTCCCTATAAAACTAATAGAATTAGTTCAATTTTTTCTCTTTAAGAAAATTAAACAACCATTTTATCTAAAATCTAACATTGAAAAATTTGAAATGTACTGGATTTAAAAATTTTGACTTTTGGTTCATAAGATTCAAGCTAATGAGTTGAATCAAGTTATTCTTGAGCTTGAAACGAATCGATTTCTAGCTAGAAAAAAGGTTCATGTCGAGCTCAAGCTTACCTAAATATTAATGAAGCAAGCCGAGCTGAACCGAGCTCGACTCAACTTAACTCATTTCCAGCCATTTTCCCTTTGTCAATCATTATCTCTTTGATTGGTTGTTTCCCTTTCTCCCTTTGAACCCTAAGCTTGGAGATATTGGGATCTTGATGAGTATGCAAGATTTATGACATTTATTTTGTTAATAAATCAATTATGAAGCATAAGGGATCATTAGTATTGAATTTATTGTGAATTTGGAGGCTTGGGTAGCCATGCATGGTGTCAAAAGTTTAGATTTTGCAAAGAGAATTGGTGCAGAATTCATAGTTTAACTTAAGCCAAATATTTTAGTTTAAGCCAATGTTAGTCAGAATGCCTAAACAGATGAATTTAGCTTAAGCGAAAATGTTTTAGCTTAAGCTAATATTGGTTAGAATGTCTAGACAAATTTAGCGTAAGCGAAAATACTTTGGCTTATGCTAATTTTGGTCATCATGTAACTCTTGGGTCTTGACACATTTTGCTTAAGCGAATTTATTCTAGCTTAAGCTCAAGTTAGGTTGAGTGTTTTATTTACCCTTATTACTTTCTTCAGAGTTTCCAAACCAATTCCAAGTGCATATAGATTATTATTTTATGGGTTTTAGTCTAGCGTTATTTAGTTACTCCTTATGTTTTTACCCTTGTATATGAATGTTTATTTGATGTTATAAGATGTTGATTGTTGATGTTGATGGTTTTCTTATATGTTAGTGTATTCATATGACTATGGCTTAGGCTTAGAACTATTTGTATGTAAGGATGAACCCCTTTTAATAAAAGACACTTAAAACACTTATGACTATACATATTCCTCTTAGTAGGAAGGTGAAGAGTTTCCCCTAAGCTTTTAGTAAAGGTTTTGAGAAAAGATTATGGTTTTAGGAAAAGGTTTTGGTTTCAAGAAAGGTTTCCATAAATGGGTATCCCCTTAGTGACATAGGGTAAACCCTTCCCGATACCAGTTATGTATGAGATTCGCACGCTCAACATACAATAGTTTGCATAAAGGGTTGAGGATCCTCTATGCCACCAATGAGTGATGTGTTTTCAAAAGGTTTATGAAAATGGTTTCTCTTTGAACATGATTTAAAGGAAAAAGAAAAATAAGGTTTCAATGGAAATAAAAAGAGAATAAGGTTTCAAATAAAGGAAACAATATGATGTTCCTAAGGACAATTAGAAGTCTAAGGAACAAGAGAAGTAAGTCAACTCCATGAGAGTTAGAAGAGAGGTTAAGAGGCTCCCTATATGTTAGGCCTCGTGACACTTGTCATCCTGCAGATACAGAGTCACAACTTCTTGGAAGTAGGTAGGAGCAGTCCTTCAATGTGAAAGAAGTCTCACCTTTAGAAGGGAAAGGAACGCCTTCGATAAAGGAAGGGTGGTTCAACCATTTTCATTGATGGTAATTAAGATGTCCTAAGGAGAAGTATGTCTCTCCTTGGTTAGAGCTCAATCAAATGAAATGATGCGAGGTAAGTGACAACTCCTAAAAAGATATAATACATACCACAAGGTAGTGGGAACAAGTTAGGAATTGTTAAAGTGCTTGATGTATGCATGTTTCATGTGGTGTTGCATAGGAAGAGTGGAGATGTAAGCCTAGGAAATAAAAAAAATATCTGAGTTAGACCTGCACATTAGATGAGGACGTGTGTATGATGTGAGTTATCCAAATGGGTAGACAAGATGTTATACCTCATAGAGAGAGGTGATGAAAGCCCTAATCATACAAGTTAGAAAAGAAAAGAAAAGCTAAGCAATGTTCTCATCTGATGTGATAGGACAGTGAGACCATAGCGAGGGGTTAATTATTAGAAAGAAGTTTAGGTGCCTTAGGGAACTAGTAGCCTTAGACTTAGCATGGTAAGCAACTCTAGTGCCTAATTTAGGATTAAGGTATGGTCCAAGGTCTGTAGTAATGACAATATGATGGGGGATTAATTATCAATATAAGTATTAAGAAAAAAAAAAGAAGCCATGATTTAGGAAAATGATCCCTAGAATAAAGAGTCAGCCTAATGTCCCCTGCAACACTCTGTAGGGATTTATATTGTCATTTCTAACCAGAGGGACTAAAATAGTAAAATATCTCTTCACTTGTTGTTTTAGGAAGCATATATAAGGATTTAGGTTTACTAAATAATAAATCAGAATTGCTACAAAGGTTAATTACTTTAGTCTCTTCTTTATTTTCTCCGACCATGACTAAGTCATTAACCAATAAGGGGTTTACTTCCAAAAGTGGTTGTTCCAAAACGATTAATGTAGGCAAGGATTTAATTTGTGGAAAAATATTTTGCTTAGGTTTGTGGTTAGAGTAGTGGCACTTATTAAATAAATGCTAAACAAATGCGTATGCTAAACATTTAGTGTTGACCTTTTTTTTCTTTGGTTCCAAGTTAGCATCTATTTTTTGGCCAATGCTAGGTAGCATTAGCTAGAAACATAGATACAATTGAATAGTTTCCAACTTTAGAGCATCAAGCATATGATGAGTCCCTCATAATTAATGAAAAATAGATATATCATTCCTCCATATGTTTCATGCCAACTTAAGAGGAAAGTTTCATATGATGAGTTCCACATAAATAACTCTCCTTTATTTTTCTTTCAAGCAGACGATATAATTTTACTAGATTTGTCCTAAAATAAGTGTCATTCTAGGTTATTTTACATATACCACAAAAAGATAATATATAAATGGAAGAGAATAGTAACTCTACCAAACTAACCTTATTATTAATATTGCATTGAAAAGCAAAAGTGATTCGGAGTATTAGTAGAAAAATAATTAATATTACATTGAAAAACTAACATGACACTTGTTTTAAGACTTTTCTCTCTCAATTGAGACACTTATTTTGGGATGGAGGGAGTAGTACCGAATCTTTGCATAGTTTCTATTCTCTTCCACTTTATTTTCTATAAAAAAAAAAGAATGGTACAATTAGGGCATAAAAGATCACTAAATTTTGTGAAGACACAAATCAATTACTGATTGCCTATTGCTAACATAATTAAGGTTCCCAAAATTCATTTTAGCAAAGATTTTAAAAACACTATACAATCGCAATTTTCACCACCTTAAGATTTTTTTTTAGTGTCTATGATTGCAATTATAACTACATACTATTAATCTGCAATATCGTCAAGCACAATAAAATTGTAATTTCGACTGTGGTTTTTTTATTCATATGAATAAAAAATAGGTATAAAATATTTACAACAACTCACATTTTATCAATTAACTAAGCTAGATTGTAATTTTTATTATTGTGACTGCAATTTAAATTATTGATTGTAATCTCTAGAAAACAACAACTAGCTACTATTTGTCGCTTTGTAGGTTCTTACTTATCATGCTATTGCCATGCTGCCTAGTTTGTCGTTGTTGCATATTAATTAGCTCACTCATGGCCTTGCATTTTGACTTGCTGGTAGTTAGGTAGTTGTCACCACTGTTTATTGCTTGTTCATGATTCACTTTCTCTTCCATTAGTATCAACCTATAGTGAGTGGTTCAATTTTAGGAGATTCTATTTTAGTTGTGTTTATTTATCTAAAGCAAAATTCTATCCAAGACACTGGTTAAAAAATACAATGAGAACAATTTTTATTTGGAATGTGTTGGGAAGTTGGAACTATACTTTTTTTATCAGCAAATATATATATATATATATATATATATATATATATATATATAATCGAGTATAAGGAATGCCCAACCAATTAAAAAGAAAAACCAACTCCACGACACGTATCAGGAAATAAAGAAAATGGTTCCAAAATATTAAAAAAAAATGAAGATCTAAATATAAGGAAAACACCTCTTAACTAACTTATATCCTTCTCTGATCACAAAATATCCAATACAAGGACCACTTTCCAACTAGGACCAAAAAACCATCACTTTCCTATATGAAGAGCCTTGGTCCTACCATAATCATCAACAAATTCATGAAGCCACCAAAGCCTACTACCCCGTGTGATATCATCCATACATTTTGCAATTGATATTAACACCAAGCCAAAGCTATCCATAACCAAGATATAGATACTCCCTAGGATTAACTAACCATTGCTTTAATGAATAATGGAAATCTTTTACATTACCTGCAAGCCACTCCCATGTTATAGAGAGTATGCTCCTCATCATACATTTTTAACAAAAGTACAACCGCCATGAAAACACTTGTTTCTATAATTCTTTGTGCACCAAATAGTTGCACACCAAACCAACTTCCATCTTTGGATTTCTCTTCTTTGAAACTTGGTTGGAATATGTTGAAAAAGTTGTCGCAAATCATTGGGTAACATTGCCAGTGAGTCCATCTAGAGATGCCAATGTTTGTAGATATCATCCATCTTACTGCATGACAGAAGAATGTGTTCCACTGTATACAATTCTTCCCTATAGAAAATATAAGAGAGGTCAATGAGTTGTGTATTTCTTTTGGTAAGATTTCCCCTAGTAGGTAACCTTTCAATCATGGCCCTCCATAAGGTATGAGCTACCTAAGGCTATTGATATCCCACATTTGTGATATAATATGATCCCTTTCACCACCAAACCTCGTCAAACTTACTTTAATAGGCTAATTTGACCAAGTAATTACCGGACAAATCAATCCTTCCAACTCCAAAAATCTAAGAGGCCTTTATTTAACTTTCCACCTCTTTGCAAAACTTCCAGTTGTTGTACTTGTTTCCATTCCCACTAAAACCACCTCTGCCTCCATTTCAAATCCCATGACCAACCATATCCTACCCATAACACAACTTGTTCTTGTCAAAATCTGGAAATTCCATGTATGATGACAAGTGGGTTCCAAACTCTGCACGTCGGATCATAAACCATCTTTGTTAAGGAGGGGGACCTGCAAAACAAAGTAAAGGACTCCGATGCTCAAGTAAGTAACTTAATTAAAGAAGAATAATTAAGTAAGAGAGTAGAGAATTTTCGAGGATGTCTCGGATTATTATGAGTGTGTATGTGTTGTAATGCAAGCATGAGTAAAGGTTTAGAGAGAACCTGTATTCATAGCGTGGAGTATGGGCTTTGGGCCTTTGTTTGTTAATTAATTTGTTGATAAGATAACAGATAATAGCAGGCAGTTATGTAATTTGAATAGCAGACAATGTGTACCTTGTAGATATGTTGTTACTTATAGATAAGTAACAGCTTGTAGATAATTGGAGAGATAATAGGAGATAAGGTAGTTACACCATTTTGAATTATAAGGCATAATAGATATGTTGTTGATAAAGAGATATTTACTATTCACGTCCACGCTCCTGTAGCAAGGCTAACATGGAGGGTGGATGGGCTGGTCTTCATCATGTCAAGGTTGACACTTAAGGTGGAAATGTACCCAGTTACTATAGCAAGGTTGACACAGAGGGTGGACACGTGTACAGTGACCCTATAGTAATGTCCACGTGTAATTTTACCTATTTGTACAGTACACAACCTCTTTTACATTTCCAAGTTTTTGCAATGAGTTCACAAACAATATAGGATATACAAGAACAAAAAGGTTGTCACATATCCAACAATCATGCCAAAAGCTAGTATGTCTTCCTTCCCCAAGATTCCATATCAACAAATTGTCAAACCATTTTTCTTCCTCATTACCTCCACAAAATTTTTAAAATCTCGTTCACACAATGAGTCTCTTTTATCTCCACCTTCATCCCTAAGACTACTCCAACCACCATATTTGGATTCAAATTTGGCAAATTCTTCAATGCAACTCATCCATTCAATTTTTTTCTTCCCTTCTTCACACTCCAAAGGAAGTCTCTTTATTTTTTGAAGAAAAAAATGATAACATTAGCCGATATCTTAAAGAAAGATAGAAAAAATAATGGAACAAATGATAAAACCAAATTTAACACACATACCTTCCCGATTAGAGACAACACTTTATTTAATATTGGTCTCTACATATCCTCCAACCTGGGATTAGCACCCATCGGGATCCCCAAATACACAAAAGGAAATGACATCAACCTATAATTCAAAAAGTTAGCAAAAACCTCACAGGTGTTTCTCTCTAGACCCACTACCCCAAAGGAACTTTTGTGAAAGTTCACTTTCAATCCTTGAGAACATCTCAAAACATTTCAACATGCTCCTAATAATCAACACATTGCTCGTTGTAGCCTCACCAAAGAAAATAGTATCATAGGCATACTACAAAAGATTAATCTCAATAGCATTCCTACCAATAGGGATGCCTTGAAACAATTTTTTTTGCAGTAGCTTCCCTTATAATTCCACTTAAACCTTCCGCAACAATGGTGAAAAGAAATTATGTCAGAGGGTCTCCCTGTCTTTCTCTGAGGGATAAACTCATTTGTTGGGGTTTCATATACTAGTACCGAAACATGAGTTGAGATCAAACATTGTTTAATCCATCATATTCATCTCTCCCCAAACCCCAGCCTATGATGCATGTATAGTAAGAATGATCAAGAGATTGATTCATATGCTTTCTTATAGTCAACTTTGAATACCAAGCACTTTTTCTTTCTCTTTCTTGCTCCATCAACTACTTCATTTGCCTCATAACACTATGAAGAAGTTGTCTCCCTTCCAAGAAAACACTATGTCTTTTATTAATCAATCCCATTGGTGCACCTTTAATCCTCTTCGCTAGAATTTTAGATAGAACATTGTACATTGATGCATAAAATTAGTACTCACACAAGGGAAAGTGTACCCTACGCAATAGTATCGTGAACCTAAGTCTAGATATTGTACCCTAGAGACCAATTGTATTTCAAAAATAGTCAAAATTATTAAACTAAACAGTCAAGATAATTAAAAAAAATTGAAGTATTTTTATGGTTTTTGATTTTAAGATAAAACAAATTAACTATCACAAAAGAGTTATTTCAGTGATATTAAAAGCGATCAAGGATTATGATTCACTAGTACCAATTTTTCTCAATACAATTTCTCATGAAATTCCTCCTACAGTTAATTACCAATTCCCAAGGTCAACTATAGCCTATGATCAAGGTTTAATGATGCTTTTTGCCTTAAATCAATACTCCAATGATCATAGATATATTAATTTAATTCAAAAGATATAATCAAATCCTAGGATGATCAATTAAGGATTAATTAATCTATTGAAGATTACCCAAATAGTTTGATTACACAATTTTGTGTAAAACACTCTCTACCTAAGTCTACCAAACATACGTAGATGATCACCATAGTACATTTAATAAAGCATACGAATGATCAGATCCTAAATAAATAATAGAAACAAGGAAGAAAAATAATTAAGATAAAACACTGGGGAATTTCATTAAGAACAAAGAAACAAGTACAATTGGACAATTACATTATAACCCCAGACTAGGGTGACTAGTCACTTATGATCAAAGTACAACTAGAAAGCCTATATGAAATTAGCATAGAAATACCAACAAGGGAAAAATGATGATCATGATTTGTCCTCACGATATTGCTTATGCTTCACAAGCCTAAAAGATACTTTCTAATTCATAAAAATGTCAAAAAAAACCTATTTACAAACTCCAACCCCCTTATTTTTAGCTTCCTAAGAATAATAACTTGTATAAGGCGCATTATGGCCATGCTAAAATCCACCACGATCGTGGTCGAAAACTGTGATGTTGAAGCTCTAAAACATTGCAGAAGGACAACAACCATCCTAGTGCAGACTATGACCGTAGTGAATTCGGCACAGTCGTCGTTGAAAGCACTACTAGAAAAATGAGTTTTAACATCGCTAAGTTAACATCGATTTTATCAAAAACTGATTTTAACGAAAATGCGGTAGCAAATTCATAATTAACAGGACATGGTTAACATCGGTTTTCTTAAAAATTGATGTTAGCGTGCTCTGTTAACATCGGTTTTTAAGGTTATTTTGGAAAATCGATGTTAACAGAGCACGTTAACATCAATTTTTAAGAAAACCGATGTTGTTCAGGAGATAATCAACATCAATTTTTCATTGAAAACCGATGTTGTTATTGTTATTATAAAAGTTCTAGCCCTAGCCCCCAAATTAAGAATGCTTCACTCTTGCGCCTATCTCTGCCTCTCACTCTCAACCTTCATTGCTCGCATTCACTCTCATAGCGGACTTGGCGCTTCCACTCTCGTTCTCGGTCTGCTCGCAACTGACATTTCACTTTCACTCTCACTCGCGCTCAAGTACTCGCTCTCGGTCTTGGTTTCATTGTTCCTTCATTTTTCTTTTGCTCTAGTCTCTCTCAGGTACTCTTGCTCGTGCTTGCGCCTCTGAATCTCTCGCTCGTGCTTACGCCTCACAATGAAACCCTAAATCATGTTTGCAGGCTTACATTCTTATATTAATATGTTATTGAGGTCAGTTTCTTGTTTATCAGTTGTGTGTGTATCTGATATTTTGTAGTTTCTGTCATGATTTCAATTTATTGGGAGGTTAATTAATTGTTGCCATGTGTTTCAGACACGAAGCCACCCAAAGCTCACCACAATGAGGTTGACTCTTGATACAAGTTGTTTCAATTTTCATTGTTCTATTATATTGTAGTGTTCTATTTTGGGTGATTAAATGTTGAATCCTATTTTTCAGCTAATTAGAGGTTTTTTTTAGAAAAAATAGTTGACCAAATTGGGAATTTGCCCAAGGCTTCTCCTCTGAATTTTAAGCGTTTTGACACAAGGTACACCTCAATCGGACATTTCTATCAAAAGTTATGACCGTTTGAAGTTTATATGTTCAACATCAAGGCCTTTAACCCCTCTGTCTATTAATTTTTGTTCTCTTCACTTTCCAGGTTCCTGCCCCAGCAATTGCATTGGTAATGGCACATGCCTCTCCAGTAGAATATGTGAATGTAAAATTGGTTATGCAATTCATGAAAGTTCCTAGTTTTATATAGGTTATTTTCCTGCTTAATGTCATAATATTGATATAGTCTAGATTCTGAGTTAAATGGTCTTTTTAGTTTATTTTTGGATCTGAGATTGGGATAATTTAATAGAGACTTGTTTCTTTGATTGGGTCATGTTGATTGCTCCTTATTTTTCGAATTTTCTTCACTCGACTAAGTTTATATGTCATAATATATTTAGTTTTTGTAGTTTATTTTTATAGCTTTTGGTGGAGTTTGGACAATCTTTTAACTAAGGGTCAAAAACAAATAAAAAAATAGGTGTATTTTTTTTTTTAAAAAAAATAACATTCAACATCGGTTATGTAGTAAAAAACCGATGTAGAAAAGGAACTTTCTACATCGGTTTTGTTTAATACCAATGTTGTAAGTACTATTCCGCATCGGTTTTTCGAAAAACTGATGTTGATTTTACATATTTTACGTTTATTTTTTAATTTCTTATTTGACGACATTAGTTTTCTTAAGAAAATCGATGTTGTTTAGGTATGTTAACATCAGTTTTCAAAAACCGATATTAACGTTGATACTTTCAACGTCGGTTGATTCAACATCGGTTAAAAATTGATGTTGAAAGTCCAAAATAATTGATGTAGAAAGCGATTTTTCTAGTAGTGAAGGTTGATGTTATTCAAAAAATGATTCATTGTATTACCATGGTCGTATGGTTTACCACGACTGTGTTGAATGTACAATGGGCGTGGCCAAGTGACAAAGTCTTCAAGTCTTCAGACAAAATGTAAATTTTAACTTTTTTCACTCAATTGTGAAAAACAGTATGAAATAACCAAGAAAGGGTGAATTGGTTTAAACTTGGTCTTTTAAAAGCTTTAAAACAATCAGAGTATTCAGAATCCTATCACAAAAACACCCTTTAAAATCTTTCAGTCAATCAAGTGCCAACCTTTAAAGAAAGCAATAACGGAAAATATATTTTTGTTGATCTTGAAAAGATTATCCAAATGAATGACAATCAATGACAGCAAAAAGAGATAAAGACAAAATATTCAACACCAAGAAATATACTGGTTCACTCTTCAACTTGAGAAGCTACATTCAGTTTCTTCCAACCAACTTGGTTAGAGTTCCACTATTTACAAAATTATTTTCTTACAAGCTTACAGCAATCACTCTTAATCAACCCTAGATTAAGATCAGAAATCTAACACCCTTAGACTCCTGGTGATCAAGACATAGAGAATCCCCTCTCTACTCTTCCCTCTAGAGAAATCTACTCTAGACAAGCCTTAAGAAATCTTTTGTAATAGTAACAAACAATTTGAAATTCTAAAATGAATTACAAAGAAGTTTAATGGAGAGCGACAACCAAATGATCTAATGTTTATGAATACATATGGTTTACCAATCTTGATCCAGGTTTGAATGAAAACAAATTTTAGAGAAAACTCTCCAAGAACTTCTTTAGAATCTTGCCCAAGAAGAAATCTTTCAATGTAACATGAAGATTTAGAATTTGTGGGTCAAGAGCTCAATGCCTCAGTGTATCTCTTCTCACTTCAAAAGGCTTTTGAAAATCTATGAAAATTTTGTTGTGTGATGATTTGTTGTTTCAAAAGACCCAAAAACTTTTTATAGAAAATTGTAGTAACTGAATGCAATCGATTAAATCGTCCATGTAATTGATTAATTCCACTTGTGTAATCAATTAATAACATATTTAATCGATTAAAGTGTTCTTGAACTTTCTAGAAAAGATACATGAACAAAGTAATTGATTAATCCGTCATGTAATCGATTAACATAGGCAGTCTTGTTTTCAAGAGCGTGCTAAGTAATCAATTAGTGCTAAATGGTAATAGATTAACACTAGCAGACTTATTCTGTGTTTGTACAGTGTAATCGATTACGTAATAGTTGTAATCGATTAATTCATTCTTCATGGTTCAAGTAATAGATTACCATATTTTGGTAATCAATTAAGGCAGTGCGAATAGTTTTTCCAAAACTTAAACCATGAGCACTTGACTTTTTATGCAATCATGAAAACATAAAGCTTTTTCACAAAACATGTACTTTTATGAAAACCATGAATGCAAGCAAATGAATATTTTTATGCAACGCAATGGATCATAGGATGAAACTCTTATACATCTAAAGATTACATATGTCTTCAATTGAATGGCATGTAAAAGCTAAAACTTATCAAAGATTAAGAGCCTCAACATCTTGATCCTCTTCAAGCTCCCCCTGTATCTAACAAATTGAGCGTCTATGCTTTTGCAAGACAAAACTAGCATCCAAATGTGAGTTTTGCCAAGAAAATTCATGAAAATATCACAAAATATCACTTCAAAAGTGATTTATCATACATACAGCCCACGAGAGAAATAAGTCTAAAATCAATGTTGGGGCTTGTTCTTCTTCTTCTTCTTCTTCTATGATTGTGTCACTCTTCTCCCATCTTCTTCTTCTATGACATCGACTTTGCCTGGGGACAGATGGCCAATTTGTGGCATATGATATTGGGGTGGATACCCGGCATATCAGATGGCTGCCAAGCGAACAGGTACATGTTCCCGTGTAGGACGTCAGCTAAGCGTCTATGCTCGTTGCTGGTGAGGTCCCTGCTGAGCTATGCACACTACCTGAGTCTAAGTCAGAGCTACAGCTTAACAAGCTCTTCGATGGGCATTGGGCCTTTGTCAATGCTGTCGTCACACATATCCACATCGAATATGCCATCTTAAGTTGTTTGGTAGTGTAACGACCCGAATTATAAGTTGCTAATCTGGATGCTTGATGTGTGTATTTATTAATTAAATTACATGTTGATTGATAAATTGTTTTATTTATAACTTGTTGTTTGAGTGCTTTTGTCTTGGTATGTGTGCTTAATGGGTATTGGACGTAAGTCAACTCTGCTGTGCTGTTGTTGCTAGCTGTGCACGTTAAGTGGATGTACTGTGTCAGTCGTGGTTATAAGCAGCAGGCTGGTACAACAACAAGTTTACTCTTCCTTCTTCTACCTTTGTGTTTTCCCTATTCTCTCTCTAAAACTCATCCAGAAAACCTCCTTTCTTGACCCTCTTTGTTATCTTCAACCTACGAGAACCACTATAGCTGTTGCGGAATCCCGATGCTGAGAGGAACTTTATGATCAGAGCTGAAGTTTAGGATAAACACACCGTGAAGCTCGTGAACAAACTCCTGGTTAGGTAAAGGGAGTTTATCGTGTTTCTTAACAGCTTTAGGTACCACGGTTTGGGGGCCAGGGAGTCCAGCCGTGACGATAACTGCATGTCCTTGGTGTGTGTGATGTTTTTCCCAGAAAAGCTATGTCTTTTATGAATGGGATGTGATACACTTTAAATCTGTTGCATGTTGTTTTGTGTTGATGTTTGGTGTTCTGGTGGGGGAGTAAATGTTTTAAAAACTCCCCGTGCTTGCATGAAGTAGGCATTTGATGCTAAAAGACTTCTAAGACACTTTGTAGAAGTGTTCGTGAAGGTGATGAGTACCGGGATGGGTTGGTCGTGTTACACATATACATTAGCCCCTGTGTTTCATGTCGGCTACCGAGATGGGTAGGCCGAGTTAATCGGGTTACGTAACATGCATGCAGGACGTAACATAGTCATTGTTGGTGGACGTCTGTAGACTGGGTCCCCTACCTGGGGATGTTACCTTAGAGTTGTTAAGACCCGCTCCCCTTTTCTTTAAGAGGCACCGGGTTCCTTACCCGGGGTGGTGCGTTAGAGATGTTGAGCTCAAGTTATCTTACCAAGGAGAGAGCTACTGGGTTGCTAACCCGGATGAGCTCGTGCCTTCTCGGGAAAAGAGCCATCGGGTGACTAACTCGGATGGACTCATGTTTTCTCAGAAAAAGAGCCATTGGGTTCCTCTACTCGGTTGAGCTTGTATTCCTTCTTCTAGAATGACCGGGTTCCATACACGTGTCGTCCTTAGAAGCTCACCTTTCCCTTTTCTTAGAGAGGCCGGGTTCCTTACCCGGGATGGGCTATTCCCTTTAGAACTGCTAAGTCCCAACTCCTTTTCTTGAGAATTGTTGGGTTCCTTACTCGGCAGAGCTCATAAGTTCTTGGGAAACGAGCTACCGGTTTTCCTTACAACCTCGTGAAGGTTGGTGGATTTACAAACCCGGGGTCTTACAAGCGCTATCTATTATAATTGATTACAGCGTTTATGCAATCGATTACATAGTGCAGAACCCGTCCTTGGAACTTTATAAGAACCCAAAAACCCCTTGACCGCCTTTGGCAAATCCTTATCAAACCCAACCAACCTCGACCGACCTCCTCCGACCTCGTTCGCCCTTGCTACCCTTGTCTTCTTGTCCAAGCTTTACCCCTTTGACCGACCCCTACCAACCTTGTCCGAGTTCTACCAACTTTGACCGACCTTATCCGCCTTCGTCTGATCTTGTTCGGATTCTTACCTTGAGATAGTATGTCTAAGTGCCAACCTGGACACCTCATACTTCACACTGGTTCACTCGGTTGTAGGTGTTTGTGAGTGACGTATGCACTTACGTTGACAACATGTGAGCTCGGCCTATGTGATGGCTTGAGATGATGAATGTTTTTGGATATACATAAATACCCACGGGGGTGTATAACGGGTTACCCTTGCGAGGAAGGATTATGTTCCTAGCCGGGTCATTCATTGATGGTGCCGTGGTGATATTCTATGTATAGATGTGAGATGCCGGGACCGGGTGGTGAACCTTACGAGGACCACAGTCAGTGCATCGATGGGCCCTTGTGTGGGCAGTATGTTGAGACATAGGGGATGTATGACGGGTTACCCTTGCGAGGAAGGATTGTGTTCCTAGCCCGGTCATACATTGATGGTGCCTATGTAACATACGACATTTGCATGACGGAAATGGGGCTGATGATTGGCTGTAGGGTATGGAGGTACTGGGGGGCCACGTCTGTTGGGAACTCCTTCTGACACCCATTGGCTGATCACCATGACGGGGTGAATCCTGTGCACGACAGAGTGACCCTGACAAGCTGTTGCATCATCTGACCACAGGGATGGCCCATTTCTGGGATGGTACCACATTGCACAATGAGAATTGAGTCAGGAGCATGCATTATGCTAGATATTATAAGTTAACTTATGAAATGCTTGTGGAAGTTTGTGCATGTTAGTGCTTGATGGATGCTTGGAATGTTTGTATTGATGTGTTGATGACAATGTTGTTTCCTAACCGGGTTGTGTCCCTTTACTATTGTATTTATTGTTGTTATTTAAAATGATGAACTCACATTTGCTTTGTTGTACCTTGTGGTTTGGTACCTGTGATGATCGCGAACCGGGTTCGTGTGAGCAGATGGGCAGCAGTAGATGCTTTTGGGAGAGGACCGAGTTGATTGGAGCCGCCGTGTTTTGCCGGAATGTCAATGGACATGATCCTGGGCAGAATTTACATTTTGCTAGATGTACCCCTTGTTTTAATGGATGCACTTCTCTTGTTTTGCTAATTACACCCTTGACTTTTACTTCCCCTTTTGTTTGTAAAACACTTGGTGAATATTTTGGGACATAATCTTTTGTACTTGTAATTAAATTATGTCTTGTAAGTGCATACATATATCTGAAATGTTTTATGAGTACCTCGATCTACATGTATATTCTATGATGATGGTCGTTATATGCTCGCGAACAATTTATCACCATTTTCACAAGTAACCAAATGGGTGTTCTTTTTATTAAAATGAATTTATATCATGATTATGAGTTAGTAATACAGTAGCGACGTGGCGGGTCGTTACAGGTAGACAGTCAAGGTTTTGATTGGAGACCCTTCATCCACGCTCATGACTTGACTGCTATCACTTGGTGTGGGGTGAGGTCTGCTAGGCTCGCTGGTGGGAGGATATAATGCCACTTTCAAGCTTTCAGCATAGAACTGTGGAGATGATGAGGATTCACAGTCAGGTATTTAATTGTTGATTGCAAATACCTCATATTTTGCTTTGATTAGTAGAAAAACACTGAATGAGCTCGGAGCCATCATTTCTACATAGCCTCTGGTCTCTACTCTCTCTCGTACAAAGCTGAGGAGAGGTTCAGAGTGAGGTAGACTGTATCTGACAAGACTTCAAGTCTCTATAATGTCTTTCAGTATAGGATGTCTATGGAGCTGCCTTAGTCAATGAGGACCTTGGACACCATGAAATTGGCGATGATGATGGAGACAACCATGGGATCGTCCTGGTTGTGTAACGAAAAATGGAGTGCAGTGCAGTGCTACCTTCGGGTTAAGGTTTTGGATCTAGATAGCAATTCATCTGAACCTATCCATGAACTTCTAAAGGGACTCATCATCTCCTTGTCGCAGACTGGCCAACGAAAAATGTTCATACGGTGCGACTGGTTGTGTAACGACCTCATATGCATCCGGTTTCATTAACATTATAATATGGTCTTAAGCGCAGCAAAACTTATCGTAATAAGTAAACACAAAAGCATAAATAAAAAGACGTCATCATACGTCATACAACACAGCTAAAACATTATGTATGGAATTTTTGATATACATCCCGTCACCTGGGTTCTGTTCCAAAAGGTACATCATATAAAATAAACCCATACCGAGTTACAAATATACAACAAAATCGAGCCAACAGACTCTCCAAAATGGACCGCCTTCCAAATCCACTCCCTCAACCCAGTCTCGGTCTCTTGTCCGGGATCCTCAATTAGTGGCCCACCCGGCCTCGGCCAACAAGACCTCTCAATTGAGATCCATTGAGCAACCCCTACTCGGGTCTCTTACCCCGAACTTCATCCTCCGCTCTTTGACTATCACCTGCAATAAAATATAATCCCTAACCGGGGTGAGATATAATCTCAGTAAACTCAGGATTCTTGGAAACTCACCTCCCCTGGTTCACTTCCACAGTACATAGCATTTAAATTGGCATTACAAATAATATAGTCAACTCGGCCTTTCAATAAAATAATACATGTACATAACCACACCCAAGTTCCATTCCAGCACCAACATGCAATTTAGCCAACCAGTGCAGATATCATATACAATTGCATATAAGATATACAAGTTAGACAACCAGTACACAAATTGTGCACTCTTGTACACCTTCCAGTGTACTCTGCGTACACATCACGTATCCCGGCCTAAGGTCCTAAACCTCGGACTCCACGTGATAATTCCACCACTGTGTCATTCCAACAAAGACATGCACAAATGTATATCCAGATATACAACTTAGCCAGTGCACTCCGCGTACACAATTGCATATCTGGTTATACAAATTAGACAACCAGTGCACATCCCCATTACATGTATGTTTTCAATTACAAAGCAATAACACACAATGTAAATACACGCACTATGCCATCCAATAACCATCACTCCCTAGGAGTATGGTAGAACACAATCAAGGGAACCAACTCCCAAGAACAAAGAGCTTACCTTCTCTGATTCCAGCACTTTCTACCTCAGCCTCATGTTTCCAACCACAGATATCTTCTTTATCAAGCCCTACACCAGACACAAAAGATATCAAGAACGGTTCTCAACCGTCTCACGAAAAGAACTCAGTTCATTTTCCAGATCTCATACAAATACCTCCAACATTGACTTGTAAACCCCAAAAATATCTGGGCATAACAAAATACCCAAAACCCAGAAAAGTTAGTTTTCAAGGTTGAACCTTTTTCACAACAACCTCTTAAGCATATTTTTCCAAAGAAACACCACCCAAAACCAACCCTAACTCATATGAGTCATTTTCCTTTTAACTCCAAACTCAAAAGATACTATAAAACTTACATATCTTACCTTAAAAACAGCAAGGAAGGCTAAAGGACAGCTTCTTCAAGCTTAGATGTCCTTAACGTGCCTTCTAACTCTTAAAGGTTGAAACTTTGCACTTTCTTTGGAGAAATGATCTCCTTGCCTAATGGTTCTTTCAAAGAACTAAGGATGGAAACTAGATTGTATGGTGATACTCTTCAATCCTTACATTGGATTTGAAGGTGTTTAGGTTAAGAAATGGTTATCTAGGAAGCTTTTCTCGCTTTATCAATGGAGGAAAATGGAATAAGAGAGAGAAAGTGTTTCAGGAAAGACGGTGAAATAAGGTTACTACTGAAATATCTCACTTGTGCATATCTTATATAGCCTATAAGTTAACACGCGTCATAAAATAGCAGGAGAGCCTTCTCGCGTCAAAACAACTAGCAGGGAGTCAACACGTGTCACTTGAATAAAGTGAATATGTAGGGTCGACACTTGTAAAAAGGCTGAGTCTGGGTTAAACAACAAGTACTGACTGTTTTTAATCACTTACAAATACTTATGTAGTCGATTTCATAAGAACCTGTCCTTGGTACTAAAGTACGTCCAATGTTCCCTCCTCCTCCAACCTCATCCGACCTATTCTGACCTCATCCGACCTATCCCAACCTCATCTGACCTATCCTAACCTTGGTACTTCACAAGTCCAAGGTTCCTCCCAACCGCTTCTGGGATCACTAACCTGGTAACTCTATCAAAAGGGGTTGCGAGCTCTTTCGGTCTCTCTATCCGGTAGCTCTTACAAGTCAACAAAATACGAGCTCCTTCGAGCTCAATCGAGATCACTACCAGGTTGCTCATCCGAGATCACAACTCGGTAACACATCCAAGCTCATCCGAGATCACAACACGATCCCGGATTTGAAAAGGTGCTATCTACATCCCTCCCTTATCCGAGTTCCATTGTACACCCCCTTGTGTGACAGCTCGGTCATATGAACCCGGATTTATCACAGGGTCATTATAGGTTGGTTGCACACTGTGCACTGAAATGCTCGACAAGGGTGGAAGCTGTCAATGGATCCTGAAGGGAGCCCTCCGTACCATGTCAATGTTTCCCCTTTGAAGGACGTTGGGAAGACACGACACGAGATTGCATCGTGGTTGGTGTAGAGGTTCGCCTGGGTGAGGAAATCGTTCAAATGCTCATTTGGACCAGTGGTTCCATCCTACCGCTCTAGGTTAAGCGATTTCCAACCTAAGGGTAGGTCGGCTTCCATGATATGGTCAACAAAAGGGTGTCAACGAGTCATCCGCCCTTCTGGACAGTGTATGCATGATAGAATGGGGTTGTCTTAAATGTTGATGGTGTGTCAGGGGTGTGATTCCCCTTGAGTATGCTCATTCGTTGTATAGGTATAGTGCTCGTCGCCTTGGGGGAGTGTCACCCAAATCTCCAACTGATCATGGTCAGCTTTCAGCTTTAGGAGTTCCTCCTCATGACGTCGCTCCATCTCTGCAATGTAGGTCTGGAGTTGTTGAAGAGTGTAGTTATCTGTCATGGTTGTTGGTGGAGGATTGGAACTTTCAAGAGGGATCTCACGTCTGAGGCCAGACCGCATGCTAACCATTGATGGAAAATAGAGGCCGCACGGTATTTTTATCGCGGCCCCACGATGGGAGCCAAATGTACTTACCAAAATCTGGAGCTGACCCGCATCAGGATGCACGTGGTCAATAGGATCTCCTGGATCTCTTATATCGGACTATGAGTACCCTTTCTTAGGAGGACAAGAGGGGGGACTTGAAAGACAAAGGACTCTGACGCTCAAGTAAGTATATGAGTTAGGTGAGAATGAGAGATATGAAAAGGGTGAGATGGAACCTAGTACTTATAGAGTGAAGTAGGAGTTGCGGGTCTTTGTTTGTCGGGGCTGTTACAGTGGTGTAACGACCCTTGCAGATAATTACTACCTTGTAGGTAATAGCTAGTAGATAAGTTATGGCTAAATTGCTAGTAGATAATTATATCATACAAATAATTTGTATCTTATATATAATTGAATATTTGTCACTTGATAAGGAGGTTGCAACATTATCATTAATATTAAAATAGTAAGGTGTTAGGAATAACCTGTTTGGCCCAGTAATCCGGCTGCCAAGGGCGAGATGTCAGTGCTCTTATACCAGGGCTGATATGGAGGGATGACTTGCGTATTGGGATACCATGTTAATTGCCACGCATATTTTGTGGATCCTAGACAATACAGTCATCAAACATGATTATATTATAATTCTTCTTAATACTTTCACTTAACCAACTTGATCATTCCACAAGTTTTTTTTTTTTTCTCACATAAGGATAATGGTTTTATTCAAATAAAGAAGAATATGATACATCTTTAGAGATATCAATGTCCACTTGATGGGAGACTTCATCTAACCAATACATAAAATTGTATTTTTTTTAATTCTATTTTTCCTTTTCTGTTTATATATTTTGTTAATTTTCTCTTGACATTGTCAAAATGCAAATTTGATGAAGAGATGATTTGGAAAAATAAGTAAAATTTGAGATAATATTGTACTTAGAGGTTGTTTGACATGGGAAGCTAAAAAAATTATACTGTAATGTCATATAAATTTTTACAGAAATATATTTATTTATTAATATTATTCTTAAGTTTTAAATTTATTTTTCAAAATAGAAAAAATATCACTCCTCACACATTATTTGTTTCATGCATTATACGAGAACATGTACTAATAAACATAAAAATAAAGATAATATCTGTAACAAATAAAGTAAGACAATACTTAATTAGAGAGGTGTTACATTTAAGGATTTCAATATATATTTCTTACAAATTATTTTTTATAACAATAAATAAAAGATTAAAATATACTTTATCAATAATAAATATTCAAATTTTAGTAAGACAAAACTCTGATCAATGTAACACTGTGTTACATCAAAATCGTATTTAAAATCTAAATTAAAATCAATTTTTAACGTAAAAAATCGTTAGATATTACTAATTCAAAACTAGAACTTTTCGAACTGTGTCTTTGGAGAGGGACTAAAAATCATACTACTTCTTGAAACGTAGGGAATTAAAGATATCAAAAATAAATTTGACTCCAATTTAAAAGATTAAAATAATATTTAAATTATATTAAATTCATTTTCTAATTGATGAATGGAATATGCTATCTGGCATTTCAGTAACCGCTAGCAGAGGACAAAAAAAATTAAAATATTGTTATTTTAATAAAAAAAATTACAAAAATATAATCGTTTTGAACAAATTTACGAATATATATTACTCAGTCGCGCCCCAAGTGGGCACCACAAATCACACCTCAGAAAAGTGATACAAGTGCAAAATGGTGCCTCATATAGGCGTCACAGGTGGCGCCTCATACAAGCGCTACTTTGCACTTGTATCACCTTCCTGGGGTATGACTTTATATAATGAGTTATATAATTTCATATCTTTCACTCAACTTCTCAAATGCAATAAGCTCATAGGGTACAAAGGTAATTTCAAATAATTTAGCACATTATTAATTTTATCTTCAAAGCATCGCTAATTTCTTTAGTTTTGCTGGCTTATGTCTTCAAGTTTTGGAAAAGACACCAAATCCAGATGTCAGTATACCATGAAAGCATAAAGTACACATTTTTTGTAAGAATGTATTTTTATGAGTTATTCTTAAAGAAAAGTATTTATAAGAATTATTTGTGAGTTAACTATTACTTTGGCCCTTGAAATTTTGAGGCATTGAATTTTTTTTAAGTTGGTTTAACTATTTTTAATTTTAAAATAAATGAAAATTATTTATCTAAAGTTAATAAAGAGTATAGTTTTTATAATTAATTAAAAAAACAATTATTATGATTTAATATTTTTTATATTTTATGGCATATATTTATGAATTTTAATTAACATTTAATTTAATTATTTATCTATTAAAGTAATAAATAATATGACACGTAAGTGATAATCAAAATGTTATATTTTCAAATTTCATAATTTTATCTACAATTTCACGATTATAGTATTTATTTATAATTTATAATTAAAATTTTATTAAAAAATTTAAAAAATACTGGTATGTTGCAAAATGTGTATGAAAAGAGAAATGTATGAAATGAAATGTGTGTTTATATATGAAATTTTGATTTATGAGAGAGAGAATAAAATATTAAATATGATAGTAATTTTATTATTAGTTGGATTTAAAATAAGATAAATATCTAAATTTTATTAAAGATAAAATTGTTTAACTTTATTGTTATCTTTTGATCAATTAGGCAAACATGCAACTAATTCAAACATATTGTTGATTCATTAGCGATGTTCTCGCGACTTAATGACACATGACTTTGTCTCGTGGTTTTGGATTTGTTTAGAAGTCGATGAAGGACTAAGATGAAATGTGGATAAGATGTTGGATTGTTGTGTGAATAATAAGTTTAGCTTTCTGGGTAAGGTAGCGATAAAACCACCCTTGCCCCTTGCTTCGTTTATTTCTTTATTCAGTACTCAGTAGTTGGGTTCGAAATCCAAACTGCTTATGGTTTGCCAACAGTGTCCTATAGAGGTAGGTATAACTACCTATTTAACCGTTTTAGCAGTAATTGTCCGTTTAACATTTTTTATCATCAAGCACCTCTATTTTGAATTATCGAAACCAATTGTGCATGACACTCACAAATTAGACCCAAAAAATATGGAAATTCCCCGTTGCTGTTCGGCCAAAAATATACTGGACTTTGGATTATGCTAGTTTTTGCTTGAGCACCCCTCCATAATCGGATCTAGAGATGAGAATTTATGTCGTATTGAATTTTCTCTCTGCAATGCCTGGACCATCCTCATCTTACATACTTATTGTCATGTAGCAGTAATTCAAGTATCAAAGGCTGCCACTCACCACATGGTTTTTCCTTTCTGTTCATTTATCAGCCCAAGAATACATGTAATCACAGGAACAATCTTATCATAATCTCATCCAAAATATACATAATAATCTACATATGATAATTGTGATGCTATAAAATAATACAACAATTGACAACAATTATTTTAACAAAAAAATATTGCATGGCTGATAACAGCATATAATAAACAATAGAAACACAGACATATTCACAATGTTGAAAAATAAATATCTTCCATTTCTCTCTAATCCCTTTAGCTACCATTACATTGTTTTTTTTTTTTCTCTTTTGCACCGTTGGAGTAGTGGGATCAATGAGGAAGAATTTTAAATTCTTGTACATCTCCTTGGGCTTCTTTACACTGAGAATGCTCTGCATTCTTAATAACCTTTAATTGGGCGAAGGGGCGGATCCAGGATTTTAAATAAGGGTGGACACTTAATAATTCAAATACAAGGGTGGACATTCATGGTCAGGGGCAAAACTGAGGTGTGCAGACACCAGACTCCAATAAAATAAAATATGAGCAATTTTATGAAATCAATTTAAAATAAGGATATTTCCGTCAATTCATGTCAAAATTTAAGGGAGGACACTTGCTCCCCTTCTCTTGTAAGTAGGTCCGTCCATGTTTGCACATTCTCTCCCAAATGCCTAAACATCATTAAAAAAAAGGATTTAAAATTAGTAAAACATAATACAAAAAATGTGTGCTTTATGCTTTGAAGACATAAGCCAGCAAAGCTCAAGAAATTAGCGATGCTTTGAAGATAAAATTAACAATGTGCTAAAATTATTTGAAATTACCTTTGTAGCCTATGAGATTATTCCTGGGGCGTGACTTGTGTCGTCCACTAGAGTACGACTGAATATTATATATTTGTAAATTGGTTCAAAACCATTATATTTTTATAATTTTTTTAATTAAAATAACAATATTTTAATTTTTTTTCCCACCAGCAGAGTAAGCGGCCACAAATGCAACAAACAAGTTTACAAGAGCCCTACGTCATGGTGCTCACGGTCACATGATCTTTTTTTTTTAGCTTTCTTTATTACATTGTTACTATTTAATTGTCTATAAAAATATTATACTTAGTAAAAAATACTAAACTCTACAAATAAATATCGTAAAAATTAATTACAAAATAATTAATTATAATATTATTTTCATTTTAAACAAATATAAAAACTTTTTATTCTTAATTCAATAAATAGTTTCTTTTTGTTAAAAAATGCTGACAATCAACAAAAGTATAAAGAGAAATTTCATCACATTTATAATCGGTTCTATTATTAAGTGCCAGATAATAAATAATTAAATACGAACGGTTTATTGATAATATAATTACTATGTATTTACAGTTTATACTATCCAAAATTCATTAGTTGATAAATTTTTTGTTTAATAAAATAGGATATCCACTCTCCATGTAAATAATGTTTATACAGTTATTCAATTAAAAATAATCATATACTATAAGTTTAGTAACATTTAACAAAATTATTTTCGTAACTATTATGATTTTTTATTGGTTAACAAACTAATTTAAATGTAATCTCACGTTAAAATTTTATACAAATTTATTATATAGGATAGTTTTATTTTTTTTCTTCTCTACATATATTCATATATTTTAATAGAGTATTACATAAATATCAAAAAAATAAAATAAAAAATATTTAAAAAATCATATAAAAAAGTGTTAACATAAAACAATCTATTTATCAAAAATAAATAAAAAAAATGTATTGGAGGTTTCCACCGAACTGAAAACAACCAAGAGTTTGAAATAGAATAATTGAAGTATGAGGCTTTGACTATATCGGCGAGATTCCCCCCTCCAAAAACGAACGAGACAACCTACCAAGTCTTTGATGTCTGCGCCCAAAGCTACGACTTCCACGCGGTTGGTGTAGTGACTCACTCAATCATTTTAAAGTAAGATGGTAAGATCTTAAGTTTCAATATTAAAACAAGTAAATTCTATTCAAATTTAAATGTGTTCAGTACTATTTTTAAATAAAAATTAGAATCAATTCAATTAATAAATACTTTGTACGTGAAAAAGAATAAAGGAAAATAATTCTTTGACACATCCATTGGATGTCTATGCCTAGTGGGAGATAAAAAAAAAGTAAATAATTAATTTAATCAATAATATAAAAAGAAGAGAGATAAAAAAAATGGAAGGTATGAGATGTTTACAATTTGTAAAACTATCCTCACCCAAAGAAAATTTATACCATGAGAGTAACCATTGCATATAATAGACAATATTTAAACATTCAAATACTTTTAAACACCTAAAAAAAGAGAAAATATAAATATGATGTATTATTATCCTTCTACAAACATAACAATTCTGATGCAAAGTAAGACGTTGCACTTTCCAATCACAGCAACCATTGTTTTCTCGTCTTGGGTTGCATTTACTTTGCAAGTACAAAATAACCATTGTCATCATATCACACCTTGGTTCCCAATTCAATGGAGAGACCTCACATAGCAGTGGTTCCAAGTCCTGGCTTCACCCATCTGGTTCCAATTCTTGAGTTCTCCAAACACCTTCTTCATCTCCACCCAGAATTTCAGATCACATGTTTCATTCCCTCAGTTGGGTCACCCCTGACTTCCTCCAAAGCATACCTTCAAACCCTTCCACCAACTATAACTTCCATTTTCCTTCCTCCAATCACCCTTGACCATGTGCCAGATCCCTCAGTCCTTGCACTCCAAATTGAACTATCAGTGAATCTCTCTCTACCCTACATAAGGGAAGAATTGAAGTCTTTATGTTCAAGAGCAAAGGTTGTAGCTTTGGTTGTGGATGTTTTTGCAAATGGAGCATTGAACTTTGCCAAGGAACTCAATCTCTTGTCTTATATATACCTCCCTCAATCCGCTATGTTACTCTCTTTGTACTTCTACTCAACAAAACTTGATGAGATACTTTCTTCTGAGTCTAGGGAGCTACAAAAACCTATAGAGATTCCTGGTTGTGTACCTATTCACAACAAAGATCTCCCTCTCCCTTTTCATGATCTATCTGGCCTAGGTTACAAGGGGTTTCTTGAGCGGTCCAAGAGATTTCATGTTCCTGATGGTGTCTTCATGAACACCTTTCTTGAATTGGAGTCAGGGGCTATAAGAGCTTTGGAGGAACATGTCAAAGGGAAGCCAAAGCTTTACCCTGTTGGACCCATCATTCAGATGGGGTCAATTGGTCATGAAAATGGGGTAGAGTGTTTAACATGGTTGGATAAGCAAGAACCAAATTCTGTGTTGTATGTGTCATTTGGAAGTGGTGGCACACTTTCTCAAGAGCAATTCAATGAACTAGCCTTTGGGTTGGAACTGAGTGGTAAAAAGTTTCTTTGGGTTGTGAGGGCCCCTAGCAGTGTGGTAAGTTCTGGTTACCTTGGTGCTGAAACTAAGGACCCTCTAGAGTTTTTGCCACATGGGTTTTTGGAGAGAACAAAGAAACAAGGTTTGGTTGTTCCTTCTTGGGCACCTCAGATTCAAGTGCTGGGTCATAGTGCAACTGGGGGGTTCCTATCTCATTGTGGTTGGAACTCAGTGCTTGAAAGTGTTGTGCAGGGTGTGCCAGTGATCACATGGCCCCTCTTTGCTGAGCAGAGCTTGAATGCAGCTATGCTAGCTGATGATCTAAAAGTGGCACTGAGGCCAAAAGTTAATGAAAGTGGATTGGCTGAAAGAGAAGAAATTGCTAAGGTTGTTAGAGACTTGATGGAAGACAAAGAAAGCTTGGAAATTAGGAAAAGAATGGGACTATTGAAGATTGCTGCTGCTAATGCAATAGAAGAAGATGGATCATCCACAGATACTCTGTCAGAGTTGGCTACAAGTTTAAGAGGGTTTTAGCATATCATAAAGTCATAAATTTTCAATTTTAGCTAGTGGTTCTGCTTTTGTTTCCTGTACTTCTTTTGCTTTTTCACTTATGTTACAATCCCTTCGATATTTTATTTAAGGTACTAATGAGTGCGATATTTAAAGAATAGTTAAGGTACTTGTGAACAATTCTTCTTGTATTAGTCATTTGAACAAATTTCTAGCAATCTTGAAATGCTTCTGATTCTGTTGTATCTGTTAATTAAGATTGGGATATCACTAGTTTTAGAGAAAATTTAATTAAAGCAATGCTTATATCGCTACAGGCTATCAAAAGATGTTGCTGTGAAAATAAAATCGACCATGAACATAACCCTTTCAAGCGAATGCTTTGATTGCATTTTGCGAATTTTAACAATTTTACCACTAAAGTTTTCAATTTTCATGAATTTTACCATCAAACACGTTGTTCCATACCTATTTCACCGCATAAACCTTATTGTTAGGAGCGATACAGGAGAAACTTTATCAAGTTGGTTTACCAAGACCTCCTTACAAGTGATGTGCTTCTATATGACTCCTCCTGTTACAATAAAATTGAGAATGAAGCAGTTGATTTATATAACTAATAAGCAAGACAGTTTTAGATCAATATTTATCTCACCACTTAAAAATTTGATAAGTTCATTCGTAACGTATAAGATAAAAACGTGTAAACTTGATCTTTCCTATATTTTGGGTCCCCAAATAATTTTTTAACTAAATTTACCCAAAAACAAAGTTAGACAAGGGATAAATACGATTTAACATTATTTTTCACTCTATAAAAGTATATGGAATCATTCACTCTGCCATGAGCTTTACAAACCCTCCTGATGGAGAAGAAGATGAAGAGTTTAACTAGGTTGTTAAGGCTGTTGACATTGTTGAAACATGCAGACTTCAGGTACAATCCTCTGTTGATAAGAAACATTTCAGCTTCATGAAGAGGTTTATCAAGAATTTAACTCTCAAACTTGAGGCAGAGAAACAAAATTAAGGATTAAGAAGAAAATTGAGGGAACTAAATATATGCAATATGAGATTAAGGATTTCCAATTTTTTTGTTGGTGAGAGCATGCATGATGATGGTTGTTTGGTGTTTCAAAAATGAAAAGTTAAATGAATGAATAATAAATGTTCGGTAAGACTTTTGGTTGAAATGGTTGAAAATAGAATAACAAGATATATTTGTATGATAATTTTATATAATTTCAATTTTAATTTTTGGATAAAAAATATTTTTAGGTCTTATAATTTTAGTTTTTAATTAATTTTAACCTCTTGTAATTTTTTATTTATATATAAATTATTTTCATTAATTTTTTGTTTCAATTATTACATTTTTTTCATATTATATATTCTACTATTAATTTTATACTATATTTTAAAATATTTTTAATCAAGGTTAAAATAAATTAAAAAAATTTAATTTTATTTTGTCAATTAGCATAATACTTAAAATAATCATCTAATTTAAAATTATTCAAAAAATAATAGAAAATTAAAATGAAATAATTTAACATATATCCTTGTCAATTTCATGAAGTACAATATTGAAATAATAAATTAAATATTATAAATAGTAAATGCCTTAAATTAATAGTGTGTTATAAAAAATGTGTAGAATTGAGTGAATAAGTAAATAATAAATCCTTCTTTTATTCATAGATAAAACAATTTAATAAATATTTTAATGATAAAAAGGAAATAAAATATAAAATGTTAAAAGGTAACATTTAAAAAAAATATTACTTTAAGTAATATTTTAAAAAAATGCTGAAAATTATTAAAAAAAAATTTTACCGAATAATTAAATAAAATTTTCAACTTGTAAGAAAAACTAAAAACTAATTGAAATAAGTTTTCAAACATAGCTAAGTGTCAAGTGACAATATACCAAGTTATCTAGTCTCAATTAATCTAGAAATTTGAAACTGAGTTGGTATTTTGATTTAATTCAATGGTGACACATTGTGTGCTGCACCATAGTTCCCATCAAATTTAATTAGCGATGAGTTTGAATTTCATTAACATATCATTTTGTGGCACTAGACAATAAGTTTTTTTTGCTTTCAAATTTTACCATCTTAGATTTTTAATTTTTCAAATTCTAGTATTGCATCGATAACAAAGTGATCATTTTAAAATTGGTAATTATTGTTAATGACATATCAGCATCAGTAAACTACACATAAATTGAAAAAATTAGTGGTAAAATTCAAAGAAAAAAATTAAGTAGCAAAATATGCAATTAAACCTAAAGATTAAGAAAATTGTATCAAAGAAGAGATTTATATCACTTACATATAAACAACTTGAAACCACTCTGACAAGGCTAGTCCCCCTAAACAGCATGAACATATATACAAAACATGCCTAGCACAAAAAAAAAAAAAAAAAAAAAAAAAAAGGAAGACTCTCATCTACTAAAGTTGCCTCTAGCACTCTCATGTTGCACTAGACTGTGATTCCTTCGCTTTGTTTACTCCTACTATTGTCCAACAAGTAATAAAACCAAACAATACAAAAGACAGCAGGAGTGAGGTTATGATAACATATAGAAACAAGTAGGAGAGATACAACACAATCAATTTACAAATTAATCCTAATGTTATATTTATATCACAAACCAAAGTTCACTTATATTCAGAATCAATAAAATATACTTTAACATATATTAATCACAACATCTCAAGTATAAGCATCATATGCATCAAGTACAAGACATTTATTCTCAATCACATTGTAGTCGCATTCACAACCTCAATCACCTAGAGTTAGTCACACATTCCCTAAGGTATGCCATGTTTGCATGTATGCAAGTTAGCATTTCTCTTTAATCTGGATATCACGAATATTATTTTTTTCATAGCTAAAAACTAACATAGTTATAAATATAAGATAGACAATATATTTATAAACACAACAACAAACGCTTAAACACATATATTAATTACATAATTGCAACTAATAAACTAGTTCCTGAAAACAACATGTTACAAAATATAAGCAATAAAAACCACTTATTTTAGTCTAAAATATAAGCAAAAGTTAACTACTTTTGCCTTATTTAATGAGGTTGTCTTTAAAATTCCCTTTATTTAATAGGGTCAAACACTTTTTTTATGTTTGATATCAATTTTCAATGAAGGATAGTTTAGGAAAAATATTATTTTTGTTTTGGGATTAACACAATTTAATGAAATTAATTAATTCCTTAAAATATTTTAAATCAATTTTTTTTGCTTATAATAGAGACCAAGAGGAGTACCCCTAATCCTATATATAAGAAACAAATACCTAATTTATTAAGATCAATAAAAGTTGTAATGTTACACTGGTTTTTCACTATCTATGATAAGTGATTTAATTTAAATACAAGATGAATTAATTTAGTTTAGTGTTTGAATAAAGATTAATTAATTAATGGCAAGCAATTATATGTTGTTTATGTGTTGTTACGAGTTTGACGGTTTTTATGAGGTTTAGGCTTTTGTTTATAAAAAGTTGAGAGAGATGTGTTTAGTAGAGGTCTCTAGAAGGAAACTGAAGCCCTTTATGTTCAAAAGCTCTCCAAAACCCTTACTTCATTTCCTTTCCACTAAAAAACACTTTGTAGGTTCTCAAGGTTGAGAGAGATGAAGCTCCCTCTCTAGAGAAAAATTATTTCATCTTAGAACTCTTGGGTAGCTTCAATTAGTGTGGTGGTAATCCCTCTCTTTTGTATATCCTCTTTTGTTCCATCTTTCTACTCCTTGAGGCATTCCTGCTACTACAAATGAGGTTTTTTACGTCAGTTCTTTTACTCCTACAAAGACAGTTCTCCAACCATCTTTGTAACCAACGTCGTTGAAATGTTAGACTTTCGACGACGATTATTAAACTGTCTTCATAACAAAGGATTCTAAGACGATTCTACTAGTGAACTGTCTTAGAAGATATTTTTTACAAAAACAAAATTAAAACTGTAATTCTAAGACGATTATACCCTAAAACTGTCTTAGAATGATTATACCCTAAAACTGTCTTAGAACGAGTGTTCAAAAACAAAATTTTTAAAAGGCTTCTAAGACGGTTATACCCTAAAATTGTCTTAGAATGAGTGTTCAATTTTTTTTTTTTTTGTGAAGAGCTTTTAAAATGATTTTAGGGTAAAATCGTCTTAGAATGTGTTTAATTTTTTTTTTTTTGTGAAGAACCTAAAACTGCCATAGAATATGGCCATACTAAGACGATTACCCTAAAAACTGTTTTAGAAATGAGTTTTTTTAAATAAATTTTTTTTGTAAAAATTCATTTATAAGATAGTTTTATGAAAAATCATCTTAGAATGTGAACATTCTAAGACAATTTTTCTAAGAACCATCTTAGAAAGGAGTTTTTTAAAAAAAAAATAAAAATCTCTTTTTTAAGACGGTTCTCTTAAGAACCGTCTTACAATGTCAATGGGAGAAATTTGTTTACGAATGTGAAATTCAAAATTCATAATATATTTATATGTCATCAAATATATTTGAAAAAGTGTTACTCATTCAAACTAAAAAAAGGTTCTAATCAATTTTTCAGCACCTGGGGTGAGCAAATAGTAGCTAAAGCAGACATTTATATCAAAATTCCATAGACATATGACACATCCATCCTTTTCCTTACTTCCATATAAGAAAAATTATATTAAAATAGTACCATACATTTACCGGACTTCAAATTAGCAAAGAATAAAAGCTGTCACCTAATATATCTTTCATAACTTACAGGCAAAAGACCATGAATAACAAATAAAGCTAAGTGTAAAAACAAATAACAGCAACTTTTAGGGCAAATTTAAATAAATAATACAAATAAATAAAATAATTTGAAAAAGGGGGCTGTTTCCAAAATATTTCGAAATCTGGGGATGTGTAACACGCCCAAATTGGGCATGTTTAAACACGCCCAATTTAGGCATGTTTTAACACGTTTTGAAAAAAAAAATTCGGTTTCTAATTCGTTTTCTAAATGTTTGCGACCGCGAATTCCGTCTCTAATTCGCTCGCTAACTGTTTGTGACCACAAATTCCGTCGCAAAATGTGTTATTGACTGAAATATTAAATTTGCCTTATTTTATTAATTTGTATTATTTATTTAAATTTCGAAATTATTTTTTTGAATTATTTTATTAATTTGTATTAGTCATTAAAAATTGATTTTAAAAAATTGAACAAATTATTTAATTTGATTTTTTTTATAATCTTATTGATACGGAGTATTCACTAACTTTATTAATACTAGTCTTCGTTGAAAATTCTGATTAATCATTTTTAATGAAATTTTCTTCTGTCAATTACTTTTTTGATGCACAAAATTTAAATTAAAGATTTTACTTATGAGAATCAAGTAAATTATTTTCATCATTTTCAAGTTTGAACCCTCTATATATATATATATATATATATATATATATATATATATATATATATAGATATATATTCAAATTACAATATTATAAGTTTATAAAACTGAAAGTTTCTTTTGCATAAATCTTATCTACAAAAGTTTACATTAATCCAAAAATATTGGATATATCATACATATTGATTAAAATTAATATAATATATAATTTTAAAACATAAAAAAATGAATTATTTGATTTTTTTTTTGTTATTCAAATTTTACATATTTTGATTCAAACAATTAAAATATTATATAATTATAATTTCACAGTTGGAATTGTTTAAAATTACATTTTATATAAAATAGTGTAGTGAATTTGTTAGTTTTATTTTAATTTCGAGAGTTTAATTTCAGTATTCTGTTTTTCTAGAATTTAATTTTGGTATTTTGTTTTTCTTTAACCACCGAAATAATTTTACAAATTTCGATAATTTGAATTGAAATATAAAATTAATTATCAGTTCAGAACTTAGTTACACTTACAACTAATTAAAAATCATGTTAAAGATATTTTTAGTTTAAAAAAAGTGAAAAAATGAAAAGAAAAAAAGAGAGCATATATACATGTATAAAATAACGTAAATACTTTAAATAAATAAAAATGAGACATGTGATAAATTTTGTTTTTGTATTGAGAAAAATTAGAGTATATTCTTTTTTAATAACTATAGTCTATTACAGGTTTATTTTGTAAAAATAATTAATGAATTAATTGAAAGTTAAAAACTTAAATTTTATCATAAATGTTTATACCTTTTTATATAATTTTTTATTTTATAAACAAACTTCTAACTAGTAAGATTATATTTTACAAGACATTTCAATTAATTTCTAATTTTTTTCGTTGACTAAAAAATTTAATAGACTATTAGATAAATAAATTTTTTTTATTTACTTCTTAGTAGTCTCTAACATTTTTTGAAATGTTACTTGAAGTAACATTTTTTAAAATAGTAATTTCTAATTTTTATATTTTCTTTTATTTTTATTCTAAATATATTTATCCAACTTTCTAGTTACACTTTTTAAATAAATCATGATTTTATTATTTTTTTGTTATTTTATATTTTTTAGCTACTTCAACAGCAAATTTTATCGAACATATAAAAATAAAAGAAAATATAAAAATTAGATGAACATATAAAAAATGTCACAAACAATTAGCGACCGAATTAGAGACAGAATTTGTGGTCGCAAACATTTAGCGACCGAGTTAGAGACGGAATTATTTTTTTTCAAAACGTGTTGAAACACGCCTAAATTTGGCGTGTTTAAACACGCCCAATTTAGGCATGTTACACAGCCCCAGATTTCGAAATATTTTGGAAACAGCCTCCTTTTTCGAATTATTTTATTAATTTGTATTATTTTTAAAAATTTGCCCAACTTTTAGTTATAAAAAATACGAGGGTATGTAATAACAAATAAAGCTATTCAAATTAGCAAAGAATAAAAGCTTTGTCACCTAATATAGATTTCAAATATATTTAATATTGACTTGAATTGCTTCAACTATCAAGGTTAAATTTTAATTGCATAAAAGTAATCACTAAATTTTGTTCAAAAGAAAAATTTAACTTTGTCAATAAATTAAAAATGAAAATTATTAAATTAAAATAGTATTTGATATATAAAAAATTCAAAAAAAATATTTAACGATTTATTTTTCATTTTATATTTTTTACCAAGTCCCTTATTAAGCAGTGAATAACTATAATTATACTTACCCCGTACTGAGAATATCAGGATGTACATTGTATTCCTTGGTAAAGACAAATGGGACAATTCCTTGAGGAAGAGCTGCCTGTAAATTTTTGCAATCCAATTTCATAACAGCAAAATTAAACAAACTGGTCAAATGTTTGTAGTAAAATCACAAACTCAAGAAAGATATTTTCATTATTAAGTTTTTGTTAATGGACTCAAATGAATCTTTATATGCCAATTAAAGTTATTATTTCCACAGAAGTCGAATCTAGGCAGATACTAGTTTTTAACACCAGTTTATTGTTCTTAGCAGTTCATACTATTTCTAACACCAATTTGGGAAATAATTTTTTAACATGTAGCAAAGTAGTCAAATCCACTGTAAAAATGCATTTATTGAGTAAAAGATGAATTATTCCAGCTTGATGTACCAAAAACAAAAAGAGACAAGATGTAGCAAATAAATAAAACTTCCAGTCATACGCGTTTTCTGAATTCTATATATATAAATTTTAACAGTTTATTTCTTTGATTCTTCCCCCATACCTTAAACCAAACCCAACTTTCTTTGCAGCTAATAAATAAATATTTTTTTTGTTTGATTTGCATTTGAGCAGCTCACTTAGCGACACTAACTAACTAAGCGCAATTCTTTTCAAAGGAACTAATTCGCTTAGCGACACCAACTCGCTAAGCGCAATTCCAGTCATAAGAGAAATTTTGCTCAGTGCAAAATGTTTTGCTTAGCGCCAAAAGTTAAATTTCTCGTAGTGCCAAAAGCTAAATTTTGCTTAGCGAGACGAGCTCACTAAGCTAGTCTTGCAAGTTATAAATACAATAACAACACGAAAAAACACATTTTCACACCTCTTCTCTCCCCAAACCCTCGCCCAAAAACCCTAAACCTCCTCCTCCACCACCCACGACCATCGGTGATTACCATGAGCCACCACTTCTTGTCGTTGGACCACCGCAAAGAGTAGAACACTTTAATCGAAGCAAAATCCTCAAATCCCAACTTTTAGAATCAGTAGAGAACAAAGCTCTTGACCTTCCCTTCCTGATTTCTTTGAGGTAACAATGATTTCTATGGCTTCTCCTAGTTAGTTTGAGCCTATTCTTGCATCCCTTGTGATTTGGTAACCGTTGCTGGATGTTTTTACGTTTCCTTTGAAAAACTCTTGAAAATGAGACGTTGTAAAATTTTCTTTTTTATAAAATTGATTGCATTTTGTGATCTTTGTTGAACCTCGATCACATTAGCGTGATCAAAATTTTGAAATGACGTCTCTTTGATGTGGATCCCAAAAACACCATTGTAGCCTTTTTTAAATTTAATGGGTATTAGACCCAAAAGTTAGAATTTATCCTGTCTTTGAAATCTATACTAAATTGTCTTCAATTTGATATATAGAGCTTTGCGTTTGGACCAACGAACATGAACCTAAGAGATCTCCGAACGATGTTGCAAGGAGCTATAAAAGAGATATAGATAGGTGATGGGATTTTATGGCTTGTTTATAGTTTTTGACACAATAGTTGTGTTCTGGGAACCCAAATATGTCCTGTTGCATGCTGGTTTTTCAAGAAAAGTTGTGTTTTAAACTAATGGGATGCAATATATTTGTTATTGATGAATAAAATTGTGAATGATGTTGTTATTGTATTTATTGATATTTAGGGAAAAAGTCTTAATTACGGAGGAGACTCCGCCCAAAATTATATATATATATATATATATATATATATATATATATATATATATATAT
>CM023941.1:9829238-9839906 GCA_013407115.1 Glycine latifolia
TCTCTTGTTACTTCTTTTATTAAAATTTAAATGGGCTTAAGAATTTGTTTTGTATACTATAGTTCTTCTCTTTAATTTAGAATTTCTCCTATATCAACCTCGTTATATTATGAATGCTTATTATATGTAATTTATGTTGTCTGAAGACTTGGGAAATGTGAATCCTATGCATGAGTTTATATGTATGTATGTGGAATGCGATTTCTTGTTATGTTGATGACGTTGAGATGAGATAATGTTGATGTTGATGATGACATTGAATTTAGATGATGGTGAGGTTTAATGATGACATTGAGATGAGATGATGTTGATGTTGATGATGTCATTGAGATGACTGCATGTTGTATATGTACATGGGGGTGCAGTGACTGTTTGAATGTCCCTGGAGAAGGAAGGGGATTGTTTAAATTTTTAACTATTCAAGGTCAGTGCATTGTTGGAGCCTATGTTTCTTACTACATAATTGTGTGAAATAGTATAAAGTTTGTCAGTAAGTAACTGTGATTTTTCATGAGAAAAAATGCTGGTACGTGTAGGTATATCACTCGGTCTGGAACTTCCTTGAGACTCATGCCTATCAACATGGGGGGAAGTGGCATGTGCACAACTAGGTGACCTCGACAGTTGCTGCTAAGTTTTCCTAAGTGAGAGTGTCATGAGGACATGCTTAGGCTATTTCCTAATGAATAATACCACATTGTATTTGAGAGTTGAGTCAAGTGCATGCATCATTCTGAGCATAATTGATTTGAAATGTTAAAGAGTTGGTGACTAGTTTGTTAAGTGTATGTTGAACTGATAGATTATTGAGAATGATTGTGATGATTTGTTATTGTGTTTCTTTCTAATCATTGTTAATCTGATAGTTTTTAATCTTTTACGATAAACTCACCCTTGCATTTTGTATCGTATGGTTGGTGTCTGTGATGATCTCAAACTTTCATTTGTGGGAGCAGATGAGCAACAATATGTGTCTTTGGAGGAAGGTCTTTTGTTGGAGTCGCCAAGCCGACATGATAACGTTGGAGTTCCTTTTGGGAGAGTTGTGTTTTGTTATCAAATTTTTCCTTAGTTGGTTCCTTCAATTTTTTTTTGAGTATATGAATTCTAGGTTTAGATACATGTAAAAACTAAATTATACCTTGACATTGAATAATGCATAATGGTTTAATATGTGTGTGTGTGTGTGTGTTTATACGTCATTTGGGGAATGTATATCACAAAAAATTTACCACTATTTTCATAATTAAATTAATATAACTTTCTTTTTAAATTGAAATTTTGCGTTAGAGTAGTGATATTGTAGCAATGAGATAAGTTGTTACAATAATTTGTGATAGACTATGTTGTTAAAAATAGTTGAGGACTTACGTTGTGATATATGATATGTATTAGTTGAGATAGTTGAATTATGTTGTTGTTTGTTAGTATTCATTAATGTATGGGCATGAGATGACTTCTATATGAACTAAGTTTTATTGTAAATTTCTGACTATTATGGAAAATATTTTCGAAGTATATAAATTTTAGTTTCTCCCTTTGTCCTTAAAATTGAGTTCATTTAATTGTATACATATACTTTTATTATGGTTAGCTTACACTTGAATATGACACATATGTTTATGATTGTGATTATCTCAAACTACATGTTCATGGGAGTATATGAATTTTAGGTGGATCTTTCTCTTGGAGACATCATGGAGAGAGCGTACGTGGGGTTCAAAACATGATGTTTGCAACCCTGTCCTTTGTTACTCTTGTGTATCAAATGGACCAGCTTGGGGCTTTTATGTAATTACCTTGTAATTATGTTTGTGTATGTGATTTATTCTAATTGTGTTTAATATAGTATTTTGTGATATGCAAAAGTATCAGTGGCACCAAGTTTCTACTAGTTAATTTTTGCATGTGAAATAATTTATATTTGAAGTTTTGAAAGTTTATCTTAAGGCTTCATAATTAAACTAAAAAATTAACTAGTATCGTCATAAATTTAAAGAGAAGAATTTTAAGATAAATCCTTAACGCAATTATGTAACGAAGGTGGTTATATGTAACATACCTCAATTTATGGACCTTAGAAATAATAATAAAAGATATCTTTTATATTTAATGGATTAAAAAAAAACCCTTAGGCATTATAGATAATAGGAATTTATGAGAATAGGATAATAGGATCCATATGGGGAGCCAAGGCCTAAGGAGGGTTGGGACTTACTAAGCTTATGCATATACACACATGGTTTAAATAGAAAAGAGAAGGGAAAGTTAGAGAGAATGAGAGCATGAGAACAAAGAGAGGAAGAGGAAGATGGAAAAGAAGTAAAGATATTACTATCCAGTGCCCAGAGCTTATCTCTATTTCCTAGAGGGGAGTGTTTCTCCTAGGATGACAATTAACTGAACTAACTTGAAAATAGTTCAAAACTCGATTCAATTATCAGTTCATTGAACTTGCTTCATAAACTAAATGAACTGAACTTGAACTAAAAATTGAGCTTGTTAAATAAATGAACCGAACTTGAACTATGTATAGTTTGAATCATCTGGTTCATGAATAGACTTGTTATATATATTGATTTGGTTTTCTATTATTTTATATATCTACGGTGCAGTAGTTTTTATTTATGTAGACTTTGGTTCTAATTATTTTTTTTGTAATACCTTGTGGCGCTACAAAACTAATAGAATAAGTTCAATTTTTTCTCTTTAAGAAAATTAAACAACCATTTTATCTAAAATCTAATATTGAAAAATGTGCAATGTATTGGATTTAAAAATTTTGACTTTTGGTTCATATGATTCAAGCTAACGAGCTGAATTGAGTTATTCGTGAGCTTGAACCGAATCGAGTTCTAGCTAGAAAAAAGTTCATGTTGAGCTTGAGTTGACCTAAATATTAATGAGGCAAGCCAAGCTGAATCGAGCTCGGCTTAGCTTAACTCATTTCCAACCTTTTTCCCTTTGTCAATCCTTATCTCTTTGATTGGTTGTTTCCCTTTCTCCCTTTGAACCCTAAGCTTGGAGATATTAGGATCTTGATGATTATGCAAGATTTATGACATTAGTATTGAATTTATTGTGAATTTGGAGGCTTGGGTAGCCATGAATGGTGTCAAAAGTTTAGATTTTGCAAAGAGACTAGGTGCAAAATTCACATTTTAGCTTAAGCCAAAATATTTTAGCTTAAGCCAATGTTAGTCAAAATGCCTAAATAGATGAATTTAGCTTAAGCGAAAATGTTTTAGCTTAAGCTAATATTGGTTAGAATGTCTAGACAAATTTAGCTTAAGCGAAAATACTTTGGCTTATGCTAATTTTGGTCATAATGTAACGCTTGGTCTTGACACATTTGGCTTAAGAGAATTTATTCTAGCTTAAGCTCAATTTAGGTTGAGTGTTTTATTTACCCTTATTACTTTCTTTAGAGTTTCCAAACCAATTCCAAGTGCATATGGATTATTATTTTATGGGTTTTAGTCTATAGTTATTTAGTTACTCCTTATGTTTTTACCCTTGTATATGTATGTTTGTTTGATGTTATGAGATGTTGATTGTTGATGTTGATGGTTTCCTTGTATGTTAATGTATTCATATGACTATGGCTTAGGCTTTGAACTATTTGTATGTAAGGATGGACCCCTTTTAATAAAAGATACTTGAAACACTTAAGACTATACATATTCCTCTTAGTAGGAAGGTGAAGAGTTTCCCCTAAGCTTTTAGTAAAGATTTTGAGAAAGGATTATGGTTTTAGGAAAAGGTTTTGGTTTCAAGAAAGGTTTCCATAAATGAGTATCCCCTTAGTGACATAGGGTAGAACCCTTCCCGGTACCAATCATGTCTAAGATCCACACGCTCAACATACAATAGTTTGCATAGAGGGTTGAGGATCCTCTATGCTACCAAGGAGTGATGTGTTTTCAAAAGGTTTATGGAAATGGTTTCTCTTTGAAAATGATTTAAAGGAAGAAGAAGAATGAGGTTTCAATGGAAAGAAAAAGAGAATAAGGTCTCAAATAAAGGAAACAATATGATGTTCCTAAGGACAATTCAAAGTCTAGGGAACAAGAGAAGTAAGTCAACTACATGAGAGTTAGAAGAGAGAGTCAAGAGGCTCCCTATATGTTAGGCTTTGTGACATTTGTCATCCTGCAGATACATAGGAATGCAACTTCTTGGAAGTGGGCATGAGCAATCCTTCAATGTGATAGGAGTCTCACCTTCAAAAGGGAAAGGAACAACTTCGATAAAGGAAGGGGAGTTCAACCATTTTGACTGGTGGTAATTAGATGTCCTCAGGAGAAGGATGCCTCTCATTGGTTGGAGCTCAACCAAATGAAATGATACGAGGTAAGTGACAACTCATAAAAAGATAATACAGACCACAAGGTAGTGGAAACTAACTAGGAATTGTTAAAGTGCTTGATGTATGCATGTTTAATGTGTTGTTGCATAGGAAGAGTGGAGATGTAAGCCTAGGAAATAAAAAAAAATGTGAGTTAGACTTGCACATTAGATGAGGACGTGTGTATGATGTGAGCTATCCAAATGGGTAGACAAGATGTTATACCTCATAGAGAGAGGTGATGAAAGCCTTAACCAGACAAGTTAGAAAAGAAAAGAAAAGCTAAGCATGTTCTCATTTGATGTGATAGGACAGTGAGACCATAGTGAGGGGTTAATTATTAGAGAGAAGTTTAGGTGCCTTAGGGAACTAGTAGCCTTAGACGTGCCTAATTTAGGATTAAGGCATTGTCTAAGGGCTATAGTAATGACAATATAATGGAGGATTAATTATGAATATGAGTATTAACAAAAAAAAAAAAATTAAGAAGCCATGATTTAAGAAAATGATCCCTAGAATAAAGAGTTAGTCTAATGTCCTTTGCAACACTCTGTAGGGATTTATATTGTCATTTTTAACCAGAGGGAGAGAGACTAAAATAGTAAAATAGCTATTCACTTGTTATTTTTGTTAGAAACACGGGGAGCTTGAAGAGGATCAAGATAAGGATGAAGCCATTTGTCTTAGACATATTTTAACTTTTTACATGTCATTCAATTGAAGGCATATGTAATTTGTTAAGTTGTTTAAGAGCCTCATCTTATGATCCCTTGCATTGCATAAACATCATCCATTGGCATGCATACATGATTTTAATCAAGTCACATGATTTGTGAAAAAGCATAAGGTTTTCATGTTTGCATAAAGAAGTCAATTACTCATGGTTAAGTTTTGAAAAATCACTTTTTGCATTGATTTAATCGATTACCAGAATTTGTAATCGACTACACAGCAGCATAAAAACATAGAATACATCTTCCTGTGTTAATCGATTACCATCTAATCGTAATCGATAACATTAGCACATTTCTGAAGCTAGACTGACTGTGATAATCGATTACATGGCGATTTAATCGATTACTTTGCTCATATATCTTTTCCAGAAAGAACTAAGAACATTTTAATGGATTAAATAGGATATTAATCAATTACTTAAGTAAAAATAATCGATTACATTCAGTTGAAACAATTTTTCTATAAAAAGCTGTTGGTTCTTTTGATTTTAATAGAATTTGATATTTCAAAATTTTTATTACTTTCAAAAGCCCTCTGATTCTAATAGAATATATACTGAAATTCAAAGCTCTTGTTCCAAAAATCAAGATCCTCATGCATCATTGATAAAATTGTTTTGGACAAGATTTGAAAAGAGTTTTCTTGGAGAGCTGATCTGAAGATTACTTTCTTTCAACTTGATTTCAGTTTGGTAAACTCATTCACTTTCATTCTGTGGATCATAAGGATGTATCTCTCATTTAAACTCTTGCTGTAATTCGTTTTACATTCTTACTTTAAGTGGCTATAGCAAAGAGGTTCTTTAAAGCTTTTCTAGAGTAGGGTTCTCTAGAGGGAAGAGTAGAGAAGGGTTCTCTATGTCTTGATCATTAGAAGTCTGAAGGGTGTTTAGATTTCAGTTCTTTATCTAGGATTGATAAAGGTGATCATTTGTAAAAGAATAGATTTTGTTATAGTGGAACTCTAGCCAAGGTTTGGTTAGAAGAAACTGGATGTAGCTTCTCTTATTGAGGAGTGAACCAGTATAGTTTTGGTGTTTTCTTATTCTCATCTTGTTGTCTTTATTTGCTAATCTTTTCAAGATCAACATATAATTTTTCTGCTATTGCTTTCTGGGAAGGGTAATTCTTGATTGATTGAAAGCTTTATTTTCCAAAGGGTGTCCTTGTGACATGATATTTAATCCGCTACTAGTTTCAAAGAAATTTTTAAAGACCCTATTTTAACCAATTCACCCCATCTTCGTTAATTGTGTGTGTTCATATTGTTTTCAATTTTAGAAAGCATATATAAGGATTTAGGTTTACTAAATAATAAATCTGAATTGCTACAAAGGTTAATTACTTTAGTCTCTTCTTTATTTTCTCCGACCATGACTAAATCATTAACTAATAAGGGGTTTACTTCCAAAAGTGGTTGTTCTAAAACGATCAATGTAGGCAAGGATTTAATTTGTAGCAAAATATTTTACTTACGTTGGTGGTTAGAGTGGTAGCACTTATTACATAAATGTTAAACATGTAGTGTTGACCTTTTTTTTTCTTTGGTTCCAAGTCAGCATCTATTTTTTGGCCAATGCTAGGTAGCATTAGCTAGAAACATGGATACAATTGAATAGCTTCCGAATTTAGAGCATCAAGCATATGATGAGTCCCTCATAATTAATGAAAAATAGATATATTATTCCTCCATATGTCTCATGCTAACTTAAGGGGAAAGTTTCATATGATGAGTTCCACATAAAAGACCACTAAATTTTGTGAAGACACAAATCAATTAATAATTGTCTATTGCTAACATAATTAAGGTTCCCAAAATTCATTTTAGTCAAAGATTTTAAAAACACTACACAATCGCGATTTTCACCACCTCAAGATTTTTTTTAGTGTCTATGATTGGAATTATAACTACATAATATTAATCTACAATATCGTCAAGCACAATAAAAATGTAATTACGACTGTGATTTTTTTATTCATATGAATAAAAAATAGGTATAAAATATTTACAAGAGCTCACATTTTGTTCAATTAACTAAGCTAGACTGTAATTTTTATTATTGTGACTGCAATTTAAATTATTGATTGTAATCTCTAGAAAACAACAACTAGCTACTATTTGCCGCTTTGTAGGTTCTTCTTACTTATCATGCTATTGCCATGCTACCTAGTTCGTCGTTGTTGTATGTTAATTAGCTCACTCATGGCCTTGCCTTTGCATTGGTTTGACTTGCTGGTAGTTAGGTAGTTGTCACCACTATTTATTGCTTGTTCATGATTCATTTTCTCTTCCATCAGTATCAACCTATAGTGAGTGGTTCAATTTTAGGAGATTCTATTTTAGTCGTGTTTCTTTATCTAAAGGAAAATTCTATCCAAGACACTAGTTAAAAAATACAATGAGAACAATTTTTATTTGGAATATGTTGGGAAGTTGGAACTATACTTTTTTTTATCAATAAATAGAAACATATATATATATATATATATATATATAATCGAGTATAAGGAATGCCCAACCAATTACAAAGAAAAACCAACTCCAGGATACATATAAGGAAAAAAATAAAATGTTTCCAAAATATTAAGAAAAATAACGATCTAAATATAAGGAAAACACCTCTTAACTAACTTATATCCTTCTCTGATCACAAAATATCCAATACAAGGACTACTTTCCAACTAGGACCAAAAGCCATCACATTCCTATACGAAGAGCCTTGGTCCTACCATAATCATCAACAAATTCATGAAGCCACCAAAGCCTACTACTCCATGTGATATCATCCGTACATTTTGCAATTGATATTAGCACCAAGCCAAAGCTATCCATAGCCAAGATATAGACACTCCCTAGGATTAACTAGCCATTGCTTTAATGAATAATGGAAATCTTTTACATTACCTGCAAGCCACTTCCATGTTATAGAGAGTATGCTCATCATTATACATTCTTAACAAAAGTACAACCGCCATGAAAACACTTGTTTCTATAATTCCTTGTGCACTAAATAGTTGCACACCAAACCAACTTCCATCTTTGGATTTTTCTTCTTCGAAACTTGGTTGGACTATGTTGAAAATGATGCCGCAAATCATTGGGTAACATTGTCAGTGAGTCCATCTAGAGATGCCATTGTTTCTAGATATCATCCACCTTACTGCATGACAGAAGAATGTGTTCCATTGTCTACAACTCTTCCTCATAGAAAATATAAGAGAGGTTAATGAGTGGTGTATTTCTTCTGGTAAGATTTCCCCTAGTAGGTAACCTTTCAATCATGGCCCTCCATAAGGTATGAGCTACCTAAGGCTATTGATATCCCACATTTGTGATATAATATGATCCCTTTCACCACCAAACCTCATCAAACTTACTTTAATAGGCTAATTTGACCAAGTAATTACCGGACAAATCAATCCTTCCAACTCCAAAAATCTAAGAGGCCTTTATTTAACTTTCCACCTCTTAGCAAAACTTCCAGTTGTTGTACTTGTTTCAATTCCCACTAAAACCAACGCTTCCTCCATTTCAATTCCCACAACCAGCCATATCCTACCCATAACACAACCTCTTTTACATTTCCAAGTTTTTGCAATGAGTTCACAAACAATATAGGATATACATGAGCAAGAAGGTTGTCACATATCCAACAATCATGCCAAAAGCTAGTATGTCTCCCTTCCCCAAGATTCCATATCAACAAATTGTCAAACCATTTTTCTTCCTCATTACCTCCACAAATTTTTTTAAATCTCGCTTCCACAACGAGTCTATTTTATCTCCACCTTCATCCTAAGACTACTCCAACCACCATATTTGAATTCAAATTTGGCAAATTCTTGAATCCAACTCACCCATGAAATTTTCTTCTTCCCTTCTTCACACCCTAAAGGAAGTCTCTTTGTTTTTTGAAAAAAAATTTATAACATTAGCCAATATCTTAAAGAAAGATAAAAAAAATAATGGAACAAAGGATAAGACCAAATTTAGCAGGCATGCCTTTCCTATTAGAGACAACACTTTATTCAATATTGATCTCCATGTTTCCTCCAACCTTGGATTAGCACCCACTGGGATCCCCAAATACACAAAAGGAAATGACATCAACCTATAATTCAAAATGTTAGCAAAAACCTCACATGTGTTTCTCTCTAGACCCACTACCCCAAAGGAACTTTTGTGAAAGTTCACTTTCAATCCCCGAGACCATCTCAAAACATCTCAACATACTCCTAATAGTCAACACATTGATCGTTGTAGCCTCACCAAAGAAAGTAGTATCATCGGCATACTACAAAAGATTAATCTCAATAGAATTCCTACCAATAGGGAAGTGATAAGCGTTTGTTGTGTCGCTTCAAAACAATTAAACTACACTAATTCTGTAGCACAGGATTAACCTAGGTCGACTCAAAGACACTATCAATATGGTTCTATCTTCAATTCACTACTAACAGTAAAGAGGATTTTTGTCGAACAGTTTGCAGGCGTGAAGTAAAAATTGCAAAAACACGAACTGCGATTAAAGATCAATGCAGAAACTAACAGAATTGATAACAAGTAATGTAAAACAGATTAAAGAGCATCAACCAATTCACCAATCCAAGCTATTCGAATCATCATCATTCTCAGAAATTTATCCTATTGTGAAAGTTCATTTAATTTCATTAGAAGCAGTTCAATCAAATTAACCCCTAAATTAATTGAAACCACAACCCTAATTGAAATATCATCTAATTAATCTGTGATATATATTCAAAATTAGGAAATGAATCCATAACCTAATCCTCTTTCAATCCTAAACGCATTCATAATCATGAAAATAGAATAGCAATTGAAGAAGAAAGTGAACATTCACACAGAATTCAAAATACCAAACCAGAACTCAAATTCTTCTCTTACTTGGGTTAGATCCTTGAATTGATTGATTATTTAGCCTTCCATGATCATCATCAATGAAAGCCCCATGACATAAGTGCACAAAAATGGAAGAAGGGAAAACGAAAATGAAGAACAATGAAGAACAAGGAAGAACAGTTGAGAGAAAATAAGAGAAATGATTTTGATTCTAAAAACTTAAAAAAAGAAATGTAAAACTGTTTTTTTTTTTTTGCAAAATGAAATGTAAAGTATTAATTCCTCCTAATGTCACTAATATATAGTGACTAAGTCTAAAGAAAAAAATGAGCCATGAACAACACATCAATTCTAATTATTTATGCTATTTACACTAATAAAAGTCCAACTCACAGCCCAAAATACAAATGCAAATGTTCTGACTTCAAAGCCTAAAATGACCCTCCAAATGGAAGAATTGGCCTCGACTTATTTCTGAAAAACTTGTATACCTTTTCGTTATCTTTCCAAGGACTACAAGAATGCTCAATTCGGAGTTCCGTAGAGCTCTGTAGGTCCTGTACAAGGCAGATACATCAAGTGAGCATAAAATCCAAAAATACGCAACAATTAGCAATTAAGCCCACTAACTTGCCTAAGACAAAAACTGAATTAGAATGGAAAAATAAAAGTCCAAGAGAAGTCAAATAAGCTAAGAATGATAGAAAAATATTTAACTAAAGGCT
>CM023941.1:9871447-9886472 GCA_013407115.1 Glycine latifolia
GGAACTCTAACCAAGATTTGGTTAGAGTTCCACTATAACAAATATCTATTCTTTACAAGCTTACAAAATGATCTCTCTTACCCTCCCTAGGTAAAATTCAAAATCTACTCCCTATAGACTTTTCAAAAGATCAAGAACCAGAGATCCCCTCTCTGTTCTTCCCTCTAGAAACCCTTTCAAGAAAAAGCTTTAAAGAATCCAAATGTTATATGGAAATACAACACAATTATACAACAAATATCAACTAACTCAAGCTTTAGGAACAAGAAAGATATCACCTCATAATTCTCATCTTTTAGAATGATATGAATGATTCAATCAACCTGAGATTATATGCAAAAAAGATGACTACCACACTTTCTTGATTGCTTCTTTATGCACTAGCTTGAATATTTCTTCAAACAACGAGTATCAAGACTCATATCTCTTGTAAATCTCAATGACACTCAACACATATGAGTTTTTCACTAATTTTAGCCTTGGGTACACTTGAGAGCTTTAGAGAATGTATATTATAGAAGTATTCATGAGTATCTCTCTTATTTTCAAAATAGACCAAGTTTCTATTTATAAAAAAACTATTTTAACTAACTGTAATTGATTAATCCGTCAATTTAATCGATTATTTTACCTATAGTAATCGATTATTTTAACCATATAATTGATTAAAGTGTTCATCCGAATTCTGGAAATCTGATACAAATAGAATAATCGATTAAATCACCTGTAATCAATTAAGCCAGACAAACTATGTTTTTACAATGCACCCATGTAATCGATTAAGTACCCATTTAATCGATTAACATAGACCATGCCTAAAACTTTACAATGCACATTTAATTGATTACGAACATCTGGTAATCGATTAAACCAGATAAAAATGCTGTGTAAATTTATGCAGAAGCTTATGTAATCGATTATTTTCCAAGATAATCGATTATCACAGACATATCCAAATTCTGTGTAAAGCTAATTTAATCAATTACAAGTCAGTGGTAATTGATTAAAATGTTCATAAGGCATTTTCCAAAAAGCATTAACACACCTGTAATCGATTATTTCACCTAAGTAATCGATTAAAGCAGTAACAAAATGTTTTACACAATTTCTAATTGCCTTTATGAAATCCTACTTGTTTGCATATTACCACATGATTAAATCCTATTAATGAATGTATAAATGCATGAATTATCAATAGCTAATGAGGATTATAAAGCTTTATCTAATGAACCAAACTTAAACACAATTTACATATGCCATCAAATTGATTGGGCATGTAAAATATCAAAACTCATTTTCTTCGATCCTCTTTGAATTCTTTGCTTTAGCTTCTTTAATTCTAACATCGAGGTCTATTGTGATGCTTCCGGGCAAGGGCTGGGATGCATACTGATACAGGATAAAAGACCAGTTGCCTATGCATCCCTGTAGTTGAAAGCACATGAGGAAAACTATCTTGTACATGACTTAGAGTTAGCAGTTGTGGTCTTTGCTCTGAAAATATGGAGGCACTAGTATGGTGTCAAGTTGGTAGTGTTCAACGACCACAAGAGCCTCAAATACTTATTTGATCAGAAGGAATTGAATATGAGACAAAGGCGGTGTATGGAATTCCTCAAGGACTATGATTTTGAGTTAAAATACCATCCCGGGAAGGCCAACGTGGTGACGGACGCCCTGAGCAGGAAACATATGAGCATGGCTTGCATGCTGATTATGGACTGCAAGCTAATAGAGGATTTTCAGGATATGCACCTAACTTTCACAGAGGGTGACGGGGGTCTGGAAATGAGAGCGATCAGAGTTAATAATGAACTAATCTGAAAGATTCGAGAAGCCCAGGAATGTGACGAAGACGTGAAATCCCTTCTCAGACAAAAAGACATTTCGTGGGGGACCCATGACTTGGTATCATACCAAGGGAGAATTGTGGTGCCCAAGGGCGAGTTAGTGGATGTAATTCTGGCCGAGGCTCATAAAGGTCGGTATAGCATTCATCCTGGTGCCACCAAAGTGTATCAGGACCTAAAAGGGAACTTCTGGTGGCCGGGGATGAAGAGGGATATAGCGTGTAGCCAAGTGTCTGGTATGTCAGAAAGTAAAGATTGAACATCAGAGACCGTCAGGCCTACTACAACCTTTGCAGATCCTGGAATGGAAATGGGATAGCATCTCCATGGACTTTGTGGTCAGACTACCAAGAACTCAGCCTGGATGTTATTCCATCTACGTCAAGGAGATACTCGGGTTGCATGGCGTCCCGGAATGCATTGTCAGCGATAAAGATCCAAAGTTCACCTCAAGGTTTTGGAGTGCTCTTCAGAAGGCCTTTGGGACTCAGCTGAGGCTCAGCACGGCTTATCATCCCCAAACTGACGGGCAGACAAAGAGGACTATCCAAACTCTGGAAGACATGCTGAGAGCTTGTACGCTGGAACAAGGAACGAGTTGGGATAGATACCTCCCATTGATGGAGTTCTTGTATAATAATAGCTTCCATGCTAGCCTAGGCATGGCGCCCTATGAAGCTTTGTACGGTCGAAAGTTCCGGACTCCTACGTGCTGGACGGAAGTAGGGGATGGTCAACTTCTTGGACCCAAGATGGTACGGGACACTTCTGAGAAAATCCGCATGATCCGGGATAAGCTGTTGTAGGCTCAAAGTCAACAGAAGAGCTATTATGATAGCAAACGTCGACCACTGCAGTTTGATGAGGGCGATCATGTGTTCCTAAAACTATCTCTAGTCACTGGGGTTGGATGGGCATTAGGAGTAAGGAAACTCAGCCCCGAGATTCATAGGTCCTTGTCAGATTCTCCAAAGAGTAGGACCAATGGCCTACAAGCTAGCCTTGCCTCCCCAACTGTCCAGGCTGCACGATATATTTCACGTGTCTCAACTAAGGAAGTATGTGTCAGACCCTTCACACGTGGTGGAGCCGGACATGGTGGAGATTAAGGAGAATCTGACCTACCCCACACGACCGGCCCGGATTTTGGACAGAATGGAGAAGAAGATTTGGAGTAAGACGATTCCCATAATCGAGGTACAATGGGAAGGAAGGACTCCTGAAGAGGCAACTTGGGAGCGGGAACAGGAGCTCGTGCACCTGTACACCGAGTTACTTGACTGGTAAGATTCTTTGAATTTTGCAGACAAAATTCTTTAAAAGGTCGGGTGAATGTAAGGTTTCAGGTGTCCACGTGGCACTTTTACATTAAAGTAATTTCGATTATGTAGTAGTTAAGGTACTAACATCTCTGCTACAAACCCGAACTCTCACTTATTTAACGTATGTCGACAAGGGAACCGGGTTAGCATAACCGGATTGACCCTCTGATGGGTAATAGCACTGTATGGAGGACAATGCGGACGAGGTCGGAAAAGGCGGAACCTTGGACTTGTGAAGTACCAAGGCAGGAGCCCGAATAAGGAACCTCAGGTTTTATATATATGGCCAAGATGGGACCCCGGACAAGGTTTTCTGGGCTGCGCATATCGAGTAGGGAAGTCAAATGCGCTTGACTCGCCAACCCGGTAGTTGGTGCTTTCACAAGCTTACTCTATGCACGTGACCCGTATTGACTACCAGGTCACTCGAGTGACACGTGTTGACTTTTATGATGTATGCGAAGTGCGTTAACTCCTATATATACATATATATAAGTAACGTGCGTGTGGGTCATTTCTTACATGACTCATTTCTTCCTCTGACCCTTCACAAAAAGGGCGTTCTTTCTTTCTCCTTTTCTTCATTTTCGTCATTGACGAACGGGGGAAAGCTTCTGGTTTAGGGGAGAAAAGACTATTTGGGACGTTCGAGCTTGGAGAATATACTCTCTAGCCTCGATAACACTTTTAGAGGTAAGGAATGCCGGTCTAACCTTAAAATCTAACTGTTATGGATTTTTGGGCTAGGCTATGATATACCTTTTTGGGGGTCTGCATGTCACCTGTGGGTGACAAGCTCTTGTAATCTGGAAAAGTATAGAGTTTCTTTACATGCAACGGGTGAGAACCGCTATTGATTACTTGCATGCATGTATGTAGGGCGTGACACTGAGGATTGTGGTGTTCGAAACCGTGAGGTTGAGCGAACCAATGTAGAGCGTAGAGCAGGTAAACTCTCTGTTCTTGAGAGTCCTTCTCTGGACTGTGTTCCACCATACTTCGAGGGACTGATGGTTATTATATACCATGATGCATGCATTGAAATTGTGTGTTATTGCTTTCTGATTGAGAACATGTATATGTTTTGCACTGTGATGCTATCTTATGATGTATGAGATTCTCTGGCCAGTAGAATGGACAAATATGGGCTTCCCTTAGAGCCATATACGTCCGCACAGAACCCAGAGGGAATGTGCCCATTAATTTGGATGATCTTCCTCAGGCAATGATATACAGGGAATGTGCCCATTAAGTTGGATGATCTCTCTGCTATATTTGTGTGATTATATACCTGTGATGTATTTCATGAAAGCCAGGATGGCTCATTTGTGTAATGCATGTTTTGATACTATGTATCGTGGAAGTGAACCCGGGAGAGGAGAAGTCTCCAAGGACCCAGAGTTTACTGAGATTATTATCTCACCCCAATTGAGGATTATATGTTATTGCAGGTGAGGAGCACGAAGAGGACGGCGGATCCCGGGGCAAGAGAGATGCTATTTTCACATCCTTCAGCTCCTCTTCCAGTATTTCTAGACCTGCCTTCATGCATAAATGAGAGATAAGAGAGGAATGAGCAAGCAGAGATTTACTATTATCATCTCAAATCATATGAAGGATCCTTTCGGACAAGACCCTACTAATGTTGAGTTTCTCATCCCTCATCAAGGCGTAAAGTAAAATGGCTCGTTCAACATTCACATCTGTCAAATTTGTAGAAGGAATGATAGTGTGATTATTAAACTGATGCCAAAACTCTGCCTCACCAGTCAGATCATGTTTCCTCAGTTTTCAGGAACATAGGGCATGCCAGATTTGGTCTTCCAAGATGTATATAGGCAAGTGATGCCTCAAGGAAGTCTTCAATGGTCTTGTAATCGAAAGGAACTTTGACTCCTCTGACCCAACTAACCTTCCTCTCGTCCACCATTTCTTTGTCTACATTGGCTAGAAATTCCTTGAGAATTGCACTAGAACTTGGCTCAGGGTAACTCACCAATTTGTGTCAGTTCCTCCTGTTAATTACCTCCAATATAGGTGAATCATTGGTTAAGGATTCCCAAGCAATCCTTTTCTCAGGAATGATCTTCCTTGGTGCATACCAATTCTCAAACCTTTGCTGATTCTCGAGCGAATGGAATCTATTCTCATAGAACTCCGAAGTTCTAGGCCTTTTACTGCTAGACACAGCAGTACCCTTTTTCTTGCTCTTTTCTACTTGCTTTCCCTAAAACTTAGAAAATTCCCAATACATTTGTATAATTAATATAAAATCAACAATCAAAATAATCAATTCCTAGATTGCCTGAGGTTATATCTCTAATAATTTCATTGTTATGGGATTAGCAAATAATTTCAAATTCAGACACAAAACAAAACATGTAATCATTCTCCAATCATATTTAAGGAATTACAGAAAGCATTTAAACAATGGAAATCCTAATTAAAATTTTAAATGAATACACAAGATAAGAATGCTCTCATAATTCCCAGATTTAATTTCTCACAATATAGGTTGAATTCATTTTCACAATTCCAGTCAAGGAAACATTTATTTATTATGAAGCTTAGTAAACCATATGCTTGTAGTAAGAACTATTGTTATAAAATAACTCTAATACAATCAATCCTATGAGAATGGATTAGCAACTTAACAATGCTACTTCAGAAATCACTCTTATGCCCTAAAACATAGACTAATTGTGCTAATCATAATTCCCAGATTTGAATTTAACCATAATGGCTCACATTGATGTAATTAGAATTATAGATAAACATCATAACATGTTCATTGCTTATTTATGTCCTACTCACTCACAATTTCCATTATAACATGCATAAAATAATCTGATGATTTCCAGATGGCGCGGTTAGCGCCATACCTCATGCGATTCGCGTGGGCTGCACTTCATTAACATTTTTTAAACACCAGCCAACGCCAATGGCGCCAGCCTCAGCGCAGATAGCGCGACCTACAACTCTACCCTAACATCTAACAACCTAGTTCAAAATCAAACCTAAACAACCTTCTTATGAATATTCCTTATGCTAAAATAACATAACAAGGAAGAAATCGTACCTTGTCACCAGCCATTGATAGATGAGAATGTAAAATAGAAGATTGAGTGATGCTTCCAAAAGATGAAGATAATGCAAACTAGTTAAAGAATGTATGCTGAGTTGGTTTTGGGAGCAAAGAAAATGGAGATGAATGGTGTCAAGGAGTGAGACATAAAATGAATTTATAGAGGGAGGAAAGTTAATGGTAGTTATAGGGCAAAAGTAACTGAAAATTGCAGTTAATTGCAGTTATGGAGTTGTAACGTATGGGAATGCTAGGGGAAGAGTTGTGGCTGCTGAAGGAATAAGGTGAATAGATGCAAGAGATTAGGGTTTCAGAAATTGAATTTTAAAAACTGTCACTTAAGTGTCACGCAAATCGCGCCATGTCTCGCGCTAGTTACGTGAGGTTTGTGAATTGAAACCCAGCCCACGCTGTTAGTGCCACTTCTCACACTACTCGCGTGAGATGGCAGTAAAAAAAATCAAATTTAAACCGTTGGCGCGAATGGCGCCACTGCCCATGCGAGTAGCACGAGAAAGCAGAAATGCTTTTCCAATTTTTATTTGTCTTACCAAAGAAGATGTTTAACATTAAACTAATTACTAATCAAATAAGATACAAGAAATTTAAATAAACTAGAAGTAACTAACAATAAAATAAAATAACATAAACTAAAACAAATTAACTAAAAAAAAAAACTAAAGTAACGAAATTAAATAAACTAACTAATATAAAAGAAAATAAAAAATAAACCTAAAAATCTTGGATTGCCTTCCAAGTAGCGCTTGTTTAACTTCACTTTGCTTGACGCAAAATCCTCAGGTTTCAAGTGAAATTAGTGGTATAGAAACAGTATTCCTATCCACTTTCCCTCCATAATATACTTTTAACCTACACCCATTAACCTTAAAGGGTCTCTCAGCATCTAGAGGGGAAATCTCAACAGTTCCATAGGGGAACACCTTCTTTATCACAAAAGGACCAGACCAATGCGATTTGAATTTACCTGGAAACAACCTCAATTGATAATTGTACAATAATACTTGCTGTCCTGGCTCAAACTCTTTTGGATGGATCTTTTTATCATGCCATCTCTTGGTCTTTTGCTTGTAAATTCTGGCATTCTCATAAGCTACAATTCTGAACTCATCAAGCTCATTCAATTGCAATAATCTTTTTTCACTAGCCTTAGAGAGTTCAAAATTTAAAAACTTAGTAGCCCACAAGGCTTTATGCTCTAATTCCACAGGGAGATGACAGGACTTACCCTACACCAGTTGGAATGGTGACATACCTATTGGAGTCTTGAAAGCTGTTTTGTATGCCCAAAGTGCATCATAAAGCTTCAATGCCCAGTCCTTCCTAGAATTCCCCACTGTTTTCTCCAAGATTCTCTTAAGCTCTCTGTTGGAAATCTCCACTTGCCCAGGATGATAGGGCATAGCTATTCTATGTCAAACCCCATATTTATTAAGCAAGTTTTCGAACCGCTTGTTGCAAAAGTGTGTTGTCCTATTACCTACAAAGTCTCGTGCATCTTTGAAGATTGTAGGCCAGTAATAACCACTTTGCAATACTTTATGTGTTGTCCTATTACCTCCAAAGTGTCCTCCATAATCCGAAGAATGACAATGCCAAAGAATCTTAGGCACCTCAGACTCAATTGCACATCTACGAATAACACCGTCAGTACATTGAAAATAAAGGAATGGGTTATCCCAGTAGTACCTCCTTGCATCATGGAAAAATTTCTTTTTCTGCTGCCAATTAAAATCTTCAGGCATTGTTCCCACAGCTTTGTAATTTGCCATCTCTACAAACCAAGGACCAATTTGAAATTCCATCACTTGCTCATCAGGAAAGGACTCCTTAATTTCTTTTTCTGGTCCATCTTGCAAATCCTTTTCTTGAATCCTAGACAAATGATCAGCTACTTTGTTTTCCATTCTAGTCTTATCCTTGATTTCCAAATCAAATTCCTGAAATAAAAGCATCCAATGCAGCAGTCATGGCTTTGCATCCTGTTCAGTCATCAAATACTTAAGAGCAGCATGGTCAGTAAAAACAATAACCTTAGAACCTATCAAGTAAGGTCTAAATTTATCTAATGCATAAACTACAACTAGCATTTCTTTTTCAGTTGTGGCATAATTAACTTATGCCTCATTTAAAACCTTACTAGCATAGTATATCACATGTAAAAGCTTATTCTTGCGCTGACCAAGAACAACTCCAATAGCATATGCACTTGCATCACACATGAGCTCAAAGGGTAAGCTCCAATCAGGCGTTGTCAAAATAGGCACAATGGTAAGTTTTTCCTTCAACATATTGAATGCATTGAGATAAGTTGCATCAAACACAAACTCAGCTTCCTTCACCAGCAATTGATTAAGAGATTTTGCAATTTTTGAGAAATATTTAATAAATCTCCTATAAAAACCTGCATGACCTAAGAAACTCCGCACACCATTAACATTAGCAGGAGGGGGAAGTCTTTCAATTAATAATAATTTAGCTTCATCCACTTCAATTCCCTTTCCAAAAATTTTGTGGCCTAATACAATACCATTTCATACCATAAAATGACATTTTTCCCAATTCAAAACAAGGTTTGTTTCTTGACATCTTTTTAAAACTTTAGCTAAATTAATTAAGCATGAATCAAAACACGACCCAAAAATAGAAAAATCATCCATAAATACCTCTAAAATTTTTTCTACCATATCAGAAAATATAGAAAGCATTCACCTTTAAAATGTAGCAGGTGCATTGCATAGGCCAAATGGAATTCGTCTGTATGCAAATATTCCAAAGGGACATGTGAAAGCTGTGTTCTCTTGGTCTTCAGGTGCAACTGGAATTTGATTGTAGCCAGAGTATCCATTTAAGAAACAATAATAATCATGTCTAGCTAATCTTTCTAGCATCTGATCAATGAACAGAAGTGGAAAGTGGTCTTTCCTTGTAGCATCATTAAGTCTCCTATAATCTACACATATCCTCCATCCAGTGATAGTTCTAGTAGGAATTAATTCATTATTATCATTCTGAACCACAGTCATTCCACCTTTCTTTGGAACGGTCTGAACCGAACTTACCCATGCAGTATCTGAAATTGGATAAATCATTTCGGCATCCAACAATTTCACCACTTCTTTTCTGACCACCTCTTTCATAGTTGGATTGAGTCTTCTCTGAGGCTGCCTTACTGGTTTTATATCATCTTCCATCAATATTTTGTGAGTGAAGAAAGAAGGATTGATGCCTTCAAATCAAATATAGACCACCCAATAGCAGTCTTGTGCTCCTTAAGTACCTTTAGTAACTTCTTTTCATCTATAGCCAATCCTTTATTGATAATAACATGATATGTCTCTTCCTCACCCAGGAACACATATTTTAAATTTTCAGGCAACTTTTTCAGCTCTATTTTTGGTCCTCCAATTGCTATGTTAGTTTCTTTCGTTTCCAACACCTCCATTATGACTTCCAGCTCTTCTTGTGAAATCTTTATGTCTCGGGCCTCCATCTCATCTACAAGTTCTTGATCAATGGACTTCTCTGTATACACTATAGTGTCTAATACATCAATTCTGAAACAGTCATTCTTGTCAATTGGGTTTTTCATAACATCAAAAACATTAAAAGTTATTGACTCATCATATATTCTGAGCTCTAACTTTCGTTGCTCTACATCAATTATAGCTCGGACCGTAGCCAAGAATGGCCTACCTAAGAGAATAGGTATTTCACTCTCATCTATATCCAGAACTACAAAATCAGTAGGAAAAATAAATTTATCAACCTTAACAAGAATGTCTTCAATGACTCCGCTAGGCTTTCGTAATGATCGATCAGCAAGTTGAAGAGACACCAAAGTAGGCTTTAATTGAGAGATTCCCAGAGATTTGCACATTGATAAAGGCATTAGGTTGATGCTTTCTCCAAGAGCACATAATGCTCTCCTGACATTGATATTTCCTATTGCGATTGGTATGTTGAAACTCCCTGGATCTCGAAGCTTAGGTGGAACCCTCTTTTGAATTATGGCACTGCACTCTTCAATAAGTATAACTGTCTCACATTCCTACAACTTATGCTTTCTAGACAACAAATCTTTCATGAATTTAGCATAGTTAGGCATGTTAGCTAAAGCTTCAGCAAAAGGAATATTAATGTGCAACTTTTTAAACATATCTAAAAACCTGGCATACTGTTTCTTTTGAGTTTGTTTCTTGAGCTTCATTGGATACGGTGGTTTCTCAAAGCGAGAGAAATCCATTACCTTCTTAGGATTTGCAACAGCTGGCTCCTCTTCCTTGCTTGCTTGTGTCTCCACTTCTGCTTTCTTCTAAGCATTTTGAGTGGTTTCATCTTCAGCCTTTTTCTGCACTACTTTAGTCTTCTCTTGAGGTGTGATCACAATTCCGCTCCTTGTAGTGATTGCTTTAGCATTCTCTCTTGGATTGACTACGGTGTCACTAGGGAATTGCCCTCGAGGTCTTTCCGCAAGCTATTTTGACAATTGACCAATCTGATTTTCCAGATTTCGAATAGAAGCATCTTGATTTTTATGATGACCTCTAGTCTCATTGATGAATGCATTTGTAGCTTGAATATGTTCATTAGTGGTCTTTGATAACTACAACATGGTTTCTCTAATTCAGATGGCTCCTTAGGTGGAATAGGTGGAGGTTGCAAATAATTATTAGATTTGTAATCCAAACCTCCTCCTTGAATCCTCCTTTGATAATTGTTCCTGAAGCATTATTTTGATTTCTCTGAAAATTATATTGGGGCCTTAGATCATACCATATACCATTCACTTGAACTATATTAGCTCATATCAATGTAGGACATTCATTGGACTCATGGTATCCTTGGCAATACTCGCAAATAACTGCATTTGTTTTAATTGATGAGGCTTAAGCTGCAGAAACTTGAAGTTTATCGAATTTTTCGTTAAGCCTGGCTAACTACTGTAACGACCTAAATTTCTACTTATTTTTTATTAACTTTGTTATTATTTGCTTAATGGAAAATTTCCAAGAAAACTATTAGCGAAATTACTAAAACATAAAACGTACAATTATAAACTTAATATTGTACATAGTCATAGTTCTTGTTACAAAAGTCCATACAAATATAGTATTTTCTATGCTTCATTCTAATACATAACTTCCTTCATTACTCCAGCTCTTCAGTGAACCTGACCATGATTGTTATCTAAGAAAAAACATGAAACAAATCTTGTGAGAAATAAAATTTCTCAGTAGACAAGTTAAATCCCAAACTTACTAGTAGGTTAGTAAAACATCAATATATTCAAACCTATACATAAGAAATATGCAAGCTATATGAATGCATGAAATGAACTATCCCAGGGCAAATGGCCTCCACATATCGTACTGTATGTGGCCACACCTCGTACTGGATGTGGACGCTGCTATAGTCTTACGCAAACATGCATGAAATATTGCCATGTATCTTACGCCTGGGTACTACATATCGTACTGTATGTAGTATCAGATTCTGTTTCTCCAAAGCCTCGTACTGGACTTGGAAACAGTAATCCACCTATCTTATCACATCAATATTCATCCATAATAAAATCAAATCCATAAGTGAAACACATATATCTTATGGAAAAATATTTTCATTATATCATCATATGGATTATAAATATGGTTACACCATCATAATATGTATTATAAGTATGGTTACACCACCATATTTTAATCAAGTAAGATTATTACCATCTTTTATGCATAACCAGAGAATAGTTTTAACTATAGAGAAATTATGTTAGTAATCTAACTAATGATCCTCAATATAAATAATATCTAATTCCCTTGAAACCTTCACAAGAAAAGATTCAAACCTAGTATGAAATCTTGATTATTCTTTCACTTACTTCCTCACTAATTAATCCTCAAAAGTGAATCATTCAATAGTTAAACCATTAAACTACATACCATTCAACCTCTACTTCTAAATTTAAATCAAAATAGTTTCATAAAAATATCAACAGACAGTCCAAAATATCATTAAAATCACCTTCAAAAGTTCATCAAATGGGCTTCCATACATCACTAATATTGATGGATATAAATCATCACCTATCTTATGGCTTAAATTAACATATTCTCATTAAAGAATAACCTTCAAACATCACGAAATTCAAGCCTAAATAATAACCATAATTCAGCCTACTAAAGCATGTAAATTAATCCAAACCATGGCTTAACTAGAGATTTAAGCTTTGCCTACCTCAAGTGAGTTTGAGTCTTGAATTTGAATGGATAAATGGCTTCCTTCCTTCCTTCCTTTCTTGGGAAATCCTCTTAGAGATGAAGCCTTGATATCCTTCTAAACTTGACAAGAACTCTTCTTAAGGTTGCTAGGTTTCTCACGAAAATTTTCTCAAAGTGATGGGTTTGCTTTTCTTTCTTGATTCAAGTTTTAAAAGAGAAAGATGAAATGAAATGAAGGTGATATGAGGGGAGAGGGAGCACGAAATTTAGGTAGAGGAAATGCCTTGAGAATGGTTTGCACCAAAGGTTCCCCCCCTCCCTTTATATAGTGTTTAGAAAATATAACTTTTTCTTAAAAATCTTCCAAGTTGATTTTGTGTCATACAAGTGTCCTAACACTTGTCTTGGTCATAATGAATGCCTTTCCAAGTGTCCACTTAGTTGGCATGCCTTTACAAGTGTCCCTACATGTGTCCAATTTCATGAAGCTTCTCCTTGCTTCATCAAAGTTCATGTGAAGGCTAGATGGAGGTGGAGAAATCTTGGCTTGATTTTTATGTTATCTTGCATCCATGCCATACAAGTGTCATACCACTTGTTTCTATCATGTGGCTTGCTTTCTAAGTGGCTTATCATGAAGTTTCTTGCCTCTTCTACACCCTTCTTCACGTGCTCTTCATACCTAGGGGTGGGAACATAAATTTTTCTTCCTTTTATGCTATACAAATGTCCTTCCACTTTTTATCACAAAACCTGTTTTAGTAAAAGCCTTATTCTGGATTCGTTAACCGTTGGATCTCTTTAAAATTTTAAAGGTACACTAATATCCCACATATGTAACTTTTGACCGTTGGGATTGATAAAATAATCTCTAGAGCTTTCCACGTGATCTACCAAAGGAGACAAGAGAAGATTTTTCTTCTTATCTTGTTTTTGATTGGCCTATACTTCTGCTGATTATCAAAAATTACTAAACCATTTTATTAAATTGGTTTATATATTCTATAATTAAGAAAAAATTCCTTAGATTATATGTATCATCTTTCTATGTTTTTCTTATGCTTGAATTTTCTTAAATAAAGTCTCAAAGTTATTATCTTGAAAAATTCCTAGAAATTTTATTCTAAAGTTTTGTGTCTCAAAATATTTTGATACTTAGTTAGCTAAGTGTATGCTATAATTCCATTAGGTTGCTACAAAATTTTTAAAGTTATTTGAGTATTTTTGTCCTAGGGGCATATTGGTAATTTTGTCATGCTTCCTAGGGGCATTTTGGTCATTTTTCAAAAATATACAAGGGTATTTTTGTAATTTTCATCTTAAGGGTATTCTAGTAATTTCTACTTCATGGAAAGAGTGATTTAGTCATTTCTCTTCAAATATACTTGTATCCAAACATCATCACATTTCCACAAGTGTTTAATAAAATTTTTAGGATGTTACAACTACCGTGATAAGAGTTTTTGTTCAGCCAGCATGGTATCATTGCTTCCTAACTGAAGAAAATGCGCACCTTCTTCCCAATTGGCATATCATATTGAGGACATTTTCTGATCAATTCTTGGAATCTATTCCAGGCTGCACACAATGTTTCTCTTCCATGTTGAGTGAAATTAGTAATCTCATTCACCAACTTGTTGTATTTCTCCATACAGAAATATTGACCAAAGAATTTAGCAGCCAATTCTTCCTAAGTAGTGATGCTATTAGATGTCTGTCTATCTAACCATCTAAGAGCTTTTCCTCTAACAGCAAAAGGAAACAATCGCAGTCTAATCGCATCATCTGTAGCTCCTTGATGTCTGATCGTGTCACAGATCCTCAAAAACCTGTCCACAAAATCATGTGGGTCTTCATAATCCTCTCCACCAAACTGGCTTCGCTCCACCAAAGTGATTAATGATGGATGAATATCAAAATTATTAGCTTGAATTGGTGGTCTGACAATGCTAGAATTTGGTTTGGTGAACAATGGAGCAAGAATATCCTCCATCAATTCATCCTCTGGTCGTGGCTGATTGTTGTTTCTGTTACCCATATCTAGTTCTATCTCAAATTGTGAACTAGAAGTTTCTACTTCCTTCCTTATAGATTCAATTATACCTCACATACAACTCAGAAAAGCAGATTAGTAACACAAAAATTCCAATCTTAAAGATCAAAAGTTACTATAAAATTAGTATTTTCAATCCCCGCCAACGGCGCCAAAAACTTGTTGCTCGTTCGGCAAGTGCACCGATTGTTCCAAGTAATAAAATGATAAGTAGATATCGTTACCACAAGGATTGAGTCACTAATGTTATCACAACTAATATCTTTAAATTGGATTAATAAATGTTGAGAAAGTTGGTTTTTTTATCTTGAATTAAAGACAATTAAAATTAAAATCTAAGAATTAATAAGACTTCAAACACAATGTTATTTGAATTTAGGGAATTTATGAGAAAGAATTGTAGTTAAGACACACACACCTTTTTGATCCCACCTTATTCAATTAGATTGATTACTAAATTCAATAATACTAATTATTCA
>CM023941.1:9893850-9906992 GCA_013407115.1 Glycine latifolia
ATGATTTGTCATATATGCAAAGTTATGCTACATGGATTGTTTGACTATACAATCTTGGTAACTTCGCGCTGTCTTAATCTGCTTATAATCAAGAGTAATATTGATAATTGAATTCAGCAAGTAGAACAATTCGAAATATTTGTTGAGTGAATTATTTCTCCAATTTTGTTTTGTTTTGCCTTAGAAATTATGTATGATGTTAATAGATTGATTATAGATGTTGCCAAACACAGAAAAGTATCTTCTAATTTTTTGAAAATGTGCATCCCTATCTCATAGGCTTAAACATATTTCTTAAAATGTAAAATGTCGAAACATTTCATAAACTTGAAACTCACATCTCACCAACCAAGTTAAGAATTGTTCCTACTTGCGATCCATCTCTTTTTGAATATCCCACTATTATGAACACCAATCCATTTAACATCATTCCCATTTATAACAATAGACTTTTCCTCGTCTTTCCCAGTATGCCTATGTAAGAAGGCATGCTATGCTATTGCTATGGAGAAGAAAACAAGTGTCCAAGAGTCACGCAAATTCAACCAATTATTTTTCCCCAAGCAACACAACAAAGTGTGCCCAATTAGGCTACAGAGAAGCTCCTCAACTTCATCCTTATCTTCATTATCATCATTATCACAAAATTCAGAAGACTCTTTTCTAACAGATTCCTTGAATCTAGTGGATGAGAGTTTTCAATTTGCACTAAATTTGATTTCGCCACATCGTCGAATAAGAGAACCAGAAATTACTGATGATGCACACCAACAACAAATTCCACAGACTGCTGAGCCTGGTGAATTGAAAAGGGGCAACTGGATCACAAAGAACAGTGGTATGTTCCATTTTCTTAAAAGTATCATCACTTTCTGTTATTTCTTCTTTTGCATTGCAAACCTAGGATACTGCATAACAAAATCACTAGAAACCAAATTAAAGTTTCAATTATTCAAGAATCTCTTCATATACTATGTTAGCCCTTAAAATCATATATTTCAGAGGATGGTGCTATTGCCACATGCTAAGCGTTCAGCATTGCCATTATATTTGGGGATAGATATCTGTATGTTTGTGTTTAATTTTGATAAACAGTTGGTGTAAAAAAATTTACATACACTTACAACTGATTAAAATAATTTTAGATATGACTTTCAAAGTAAATGGAAACAAAATGTGTTTTTACTTTTATTCAATGTACTTTTGTTCAAATGTTGTCAAGGTCCCTATATTTTTATATTAATAAATTTGGTCCTCAAATTAAAAAAAAAATGTAAATTTAGTACTTATGGATGTTTTCTATGTTCATAAATAATCAATTAGAGGATAAATATACCTGTTTTCAAAGGTTTGATGACCAAATTTATCGATATGAAAGTATAGAGATCTTGATCATGTTTGAACATGGGTAGATGAACTAAAAACCCATTTTTCCTTTAAGTAATTATTACAAAATTCAATAATTTTCAAATATATAACACTTCATTATATATTATAATCAATTCTCTGTTTATTTAAGAAAAAATGAAAATTGAAAAAATAATAACTTGCTCTCTGAAAATAAGTCTTTCCACCAACAACTTCTATCTATGTAAGATTCAATAGCTTGAATAGAGCATGTTGCATTCACTTCAGCATCAGTAGTGTGTAGCTTGAACGGAAAATCAAGTCGCATACTCTGGTTGTTGTGTGATGCTTGACCAAATTGCTATTAGAATTAATAATAACGGTAGTACAGTGCCATAACAAGTAATAAGATTTTATTTTAGATGGGTGATTTGAGTAACTAAATGACAACTTAGCCCTTATGTGTTGAAATCTTGACTATTATGAAATGTTATTTGTTACCGTGAAAATAAAACGAAGCACAACATTGTACCAAGTTTCATTACGATATTCATCTAAAAATTTTAATTTCACACTTTACATAGGTCTTATGCTCATAAAGTCAATATTTCTTAGCACTACTACTTCCACCTATATTTCATTTGACGTTTAATAATATTTTCATCAAGAAAAATTAGAATCAGAATTGATATAGAAGACTTTTGTGCAGATAAGGCTTACATTGAATTTCACTTTGAGTGTTGGGGGGTCCCAGCTTACGATGACAAGTAAGTAATGTTTCTGTATGTTACAACTTTTTCTTTACCTTGAAAAAGAAGCACCAGTAGTATTTAGATATACATTCTCATAAGCATGACCAAAATCTGTTTTGATTCATGAAACAGAAAATTATTTGAGCTGCTTACACTGTCAAGATTGCTGATAGATTACAACTGGACCGAAATTCTGAAAAGAAAGGAAATTCTTAGGTAAGGAAAACTTCCAATTTTTACATGTTGCTTTGTTTGGTGTGTAATTACATTACTAAATCTTATAATATTATGCATGACACAGAAAAGTTTTTGCTGGATATGATCCTAATACTGTGGCCAAAATGGAGGAGAAAGAAATCATGGAAATAGCATCAAACAACGAAGTTTTGTTAGCCGATTGCAGAGTTAAGTGCATGGAAGACAATGCCAAATGCATAATAAGGCAAATATATACAGAATCAATAATGTGATGTGTATCTAAAACTTGAGCAAATTGGGTTTCCCATGACTTGACCAACATGGCTAAGTTTGTTTTTGTTGATTGATCATTTTTGCCCACAGATTGAGGGAATGTGGATCATTCAGCTGCTATATATCGAGAACAATTTGAGAAAAACACAAGGAGTGTGAATGTTACTCTTTTGTTTATTTCAACATTTGAAGGTGCCAGTTTTTTACTATTCAAAAATGTGTCTCTGATTAGCTTTTCTCTTTGGCTCTGTTACATAGATAGAAATTAAGTCAATACATGGTTTCTTCATTATTCATGAACTATTTTTCTGAACATTGCAGCAGCAGTGGCAATATTTATGATGGGGGAAGCCCCCAAATAGCTCACATTGAGAAAGCAATTATTTTTCTGATTCAATTGATAGTGCTCAAATAATGCAATAGTGTTTTTTTTCTTATTTCTTCTTTGATTTAGTTTGAGTACTTCATCTTATTTTAATTTCACCATTAATTCTGCTATGAATTTTGAATGCCAAGGTGCAATCCAATAGCTTGTTGCCTTGTTTCTATACTTATAGAACCAACCGCATAGCACACAAGATTTTCCTAATGTTGCAAGTTCAAAATTGTCCACCTTTATTGTGACATTGATCAAATATCAATTTTTATTGATTCTATTTCTAAACTTATTTTGTTGATTTTGGTTTGGTGTTGCAGTAGAATGGTAAAACGAACTATCTGCAATAACTTTAGGAGGTCAAGTTCTATAATATTCTTGAAGGAGGAAGTATGTAGTTTGCTTTTCCTTAATAATAAATTTAAGTAATTTGCCTTGTTTTTTTATTAATAATTATTATTAGTGTTATGTATGTCTGTGTTTGAGTGGATGAATGAGTTGGTGTATAAAGATGGAAATTTTTCTTGTTAAGAAGTTGGTGAGGTTTCAAATATTTTAAATTTCTTATTTTCTTTAATCTAGGTGGCATCCCAAGCATAAAATGTAAAGATTGAGATGCTTCTGGATAGGACTCAACCTTTGCTCACAGGTTTCATTTTTCTTCTTTATTTTGTTGACATAGAACATGATCCAACTCTATTTAATAAATAGAGTTTGCTAATAATTTTGTATTAATCATGTTTGACTTGAAGCTGTCTTTTACATTCAGACACTATGTTTGTAACATGTTTGATAACCGATGTCGTATCGCTTCAAAACAATTAAACTACGCTAATTTTGTAGCATATGATTAACAGAGGTAGACTCAGAGACACAATCAATATAGTTCCAACTTCAATTTACCAGTAAATAATAGGGAGATTTTTATCGAATAGTTTGCATGCGATAAACTAAAATTGCAGAAAAACATAGCAAAATGGAAACTAACAGAATTGATAATATATATTCTAAAACAGATTAAAAAGCATCAATCCAATTCACCAAACCAAGCAATGTGAATTATCATAGTTCTCAGATAATGATATTGTTATGAAAGTTTATTCAATTTCATTAGAAGCAGTTCAATCAAATTAACCCCTAAATTAATTGAAACCACAAACCTAATTGAAATATCATCCAAATAATCTGTGATTAAAAGTCAAAATTAGGAAATGAATCCATAACCTAATCCGTTTCCAATCTTAAACACATTCATAATCATGAAAATCGAATAGAGGATTGACGAAGAAAGAGAACATTCATACAGAAATTGAAATACCAAACCAGAAATCAAATTCTCCTTGTTTGGACTAGATCCTTGGATTGATTGATTGTTGAGCCTTCCATGATCATCATCAATGGAAGCCCCACGAAACTAGTGCAAGAAAATGAAAGAACAGAAATGAAAATGAAGAACAGTAAAGAACAACGAATAACAGTTGAGAGAAAATAAGAGAAAGGATTTTAATTATAAAAACTTCTAAAAGTCACTACAAAATATGTTTTTGCTAAAATGAAGTGTGTCCATCCAAATAACTAAAATCACTAAAATATAGTGACTGAGTCAGTAGGAAAGGATGAGCCATAATTAAACCCAACTAATCTAACTAATTACTAATTACACCAATTTCGCAGCCCAAAATTCTAGTGCAGTGGTTTTGAATTCCAATCCTTAAATGACCCTCAAAATGACAGAATTGGCCTCGTCTTATCTTTGAAAAACTTGTAGATCTTTTCCTTATCTTTCCAGGGACTACTCATATGTGTTATTTGGAGTTCTGTAAAGCTCTCTAGATCCTGCACAAGGAAGATAGGTCAAGTAAGCAAAAACTCCGAAAATAAGCAACAATTATCAATTAAGCTCACTTGTTTGCCTGAGGCAAAAACTGAAATAGAATGGGAAAATAAAAGTCCAAGAGAAGTCAAATAATCTAAGAAGAATTGAAAAATATTAAACTAATAATACTCAATCAAAATACCCCACACTTAAACTTTTGCACTCCTGGGCAAAACTAAAAGAAAAACTAAGAGAAAAAAATTCAAACTAAAGTAAACCACAAACTAAAAGAAAGGTAAGAACAAGGAACACACATTTTTCAATGGATCCTAACAATGCACAAAAGTGAGAAAGATGAAAAATGGAAGAATGATATTAAGGTTTCAAACAATCCATTAACACATGATCACAAAGTGCAAAGTGAAAAAGTAGTCAAGTTAAAATTAAGAATGAACCAAGGTGATAGAAATCTCTCAATGAGCAACACTCAATCTCTTCTAATGTGTATGGGTTTATGTTTACACTCAAACACCACATGTAACTAGCACATCCAAATTTTGACAAGACTCTATTCATTCAACTTGAAATACACATGCATCAAAAGATCAAAAGGACTTTATAGGCTTGTAATGTATGGTTTGGGTAAAGGGTAGATAAGAAAAGGATATTTAGGCTAAAACTAAGAGAAAAGAGAGGCAATGGAGAGTAAGCCAACAAGTATAAAGAGGGGTAGAAACAAAGAACTTATAAGGATGAAAATGAATCAAAACAACTTTTATTGCATTTTCTTTTTCTTTTTCTTTGCTTTTCTTTTTCCTTGTTTATGCATTTTTTTCTTTGAAATTTTTCTTTGTAAACTCTTTCTTTTCTTTTCAAATCAAAACAAAATACAAATACCTCACACTTGTTTGAAATCCACCCCCAAAACAATTCCAAGGCCCATTTTCTCCCTAAAGTTAGGATAACTTGGTTTTCCATTTTTTTTTATAATGAGGTACACAAGAAAGAAAAGGTTAAAGCTCAAAAAGGATAGCAATGGATATCAACGCAAGGATAGTTTATTTGGCTAGTGGATAAAAGAAAGAAGGCCTAAATCATCTCAATCAAAGCATGTGCAACAAGGAATGTCAAAAGAGGCAAGACAAAACATAAAGTAATCTAGCACAAGGGTGAAATCACACATGAAAGAGCATGAATGAAATAATGTGATTCAACCACAAAGGCCCCAAAACTCACAAGGCATAATTCTATCACACATGATCCATCTTAAATTCTATTTCTCAAGCGTACTTATCACTTCAACAATTGCAACAATGATTCACATCAAGCATGAAACCTTTCAATCCAACAAAAATTAGTATATTTCTCACAAATTATACAAGTTAGAAATCCTATGAAAATCATGAAAAAGTGTCTAAATTCTAATTTTTATTTTCTGAATGTAAAAATAGAATAACAACCAGACAGAACAAAACAAAACAAATACAGCAAAACAATAATAGAAATAGAAAATAGAAACAGACAGAAACAAAAACAAACAGAAACAGAAAACATACAGATAAAATAGAAAACAGACAAACACAGCATACAAACTCAAAAACTAAAACAGAAAATAGAATACAGACAGATAAAATAGAAAACAAACAGAAACAGTAAACAGCAAACAGAAACAGATAAATAGAAACGTAAACAGAAAACAGATTTTGTAATCCTTCACCCCACACTTGAAATGCACATTATCCTCAATGTAAGCATGCAATGAGATGCAAACAAAGACACAACAAATAAAAGAAGGGAAAAGGAAACTCTCCAAATGTCATTCAAGGCACATCATCACATAGAATTGGCAAGACCAAAGAGAGGTCCACCACAAGCTCCTCCTCCACTAGCGAGCTCTCATGAAATAGCTTGAGTTGGTGACCATTCACTTTGAAGACCTTGCCGGTAACTTCATTTTTAATCTCAACTGCACCATGAGGAAAAACATTAGTAATAACAAAAGGTTCATCCCATCTAGATCGAAGTTTACTAGAAATGAGCTTGAGGCGAGAGTTGAACAATAGCATTTTTTTGGCCAATATGGAACTCCTTCCTAAGAATCCTAGAGTCATGAAATCTCTTCACTTTCTTCTTGTAAATCTTGGAGTTCTCATAGGCTTCTAAGTGGATCTCTTCAAGTTCTTGCAATTGAAGTTTCCTTTCTATACCCGTTTCATCAAATGTCATATTACAACTCTTCACCGTCCAATAAGCACGATGCTCAATCTCCACCAGAAGGTGGCATGATTTACGAAAAACCATCCTATAGGGAGACATCCCCAAAGATGTTCGGTAAGCAGTCCTATGAGCACATAAACCATCTTCAAGTAGCTTGCTTCAATCCTTCCTGTTGGGTTGCACTACCTTCTGTAACACTTGCTTTATCTCTCTGTTAAAAACCTCTGTTTGTCCATTAGTTTGGGGATGATAAGCTATAGCAACTCTATGCACAATCCCATACTTCTGAAGCAAGGATGTCAATGACCTGTTACAGAAATGGCTCTCCTAGTCATTGATAATGGCTCTAGGCACACCAAACCTGCAAAAAATGTTAGATCTCACAAATCCACAACAACTTTAGAATCATTAGTTCTAGTGGCCTTAGCTTCAACCCATCTAGAAACATAATCAACAACAATTAAAATATATAAAAAGCCATGAGAAACAAGAACCCATAAAATCAATACCCCACACATCAAAAATCTCACAAAAAATAATGGGTTGTTGAGGCATCTCATGTCTACGTGTAATGGTTCCTCCTGCTCTCTAACACTGCTCACAAGTGGTGGTAAAGTGATGAGCATCTCTAAACAAAGTGGGCCAATAGAACCCACACTCCAATACCCTCCTAATGGTCCGCTGAGGACCAAAATGACTGCTAGTAGGTGTGCCATGACAAAACTGAAGAATAGACTGAATCTCATGATCTGGCACACACCTGTGGATCACTTGATCACTACCAAACCTCCACAAATAAGGATCATCCCACACATAAAATGTAGCATCACTCTTAAGTTTATCTATTTGAGACCTAGATGCATGAGGTGGAATAACAGATGCAACTATGAAATTCACAATGTCAGCAAACCAAGGGGTGATATATGATGAATGCAAGTGCATCAAATGCTCATATGGAAATTATCCCTAATAGGGAAGGATTCAACAAGTCCCCCAATCCTGCTCAAATGATCAGCAACCAAGTTTTTCGCACCACTCCTGTCCTTAATCTTAATATCAAACTCCTGAAGGAGAAGCATCCACTGATCAACAGGTACTTCAAAGCTACATGGTCAATAAAGACAATGATATAGGAGCAAAGCAAATAAGATCGGAATTTATCTAAAGCAAAAACAATAGCTAAAAGCTCCTTCTCCGAGGTGGTGTAGTTAACTTGGGTTGCATCTAAAGTGTGTGAAGCATAAGCAATGACATGGGATCGTTTATCAACTCTCTGTGACAACACAGCCCCAAGTGCATAGTTAAAAGCATCACACATGAGCTCAAAGGGAAGTTCCCAATCTGGTGGCTGCATCATCGGAGGGGTCATAAGCTTCTTCCTCAATTTCTCAAATGCCTCTTTGCAAGCTGATAAAACATAAAGTCTACATCCTTTTGGAGAAGCTTGGACAATGGCAATGCAATCTTGTTGAAATCCTGGATGAATCTCCTATAAAAACCTACATGTCCAAGAAAAGAACGCATTTCCCGCACAAAAGCGGGGTAAGGTAAAGAAGTAATAACATCAATCTTAGCCTTATTGACCTCAAGACCTCTACTAGAGACCAAATGCCCTAAGACTATACATTTATGTACCATAAATTGACATTTCTCAAAGTTAAGAACAAGGTTAGTCCCAATACATCGATCAAGAACTCTAGAGAGACTATCCAAACATGCATCAAAAGATGAACCATAAACAGTGAAATCATCCATAAACACCTCCATGCAACTCTCTAATAAATTAGAAAAGATACTCACCATGCACCTTTGGAAGGTAGCAGGCGCGTTGCATAGGCCAAAGGGCATCCTAGTGTAGGCAAATGTGCCAAATGGACAAGTGAATGCGATCTTATGTTGGTCTTCCGGTGCAATATGAATCTGCATGTAACCAGAAAAACCATCAAGAAAGCAATAATGTGATTTACCTGCCAACCTCTCTAGAACTTGGTCAATGAAGGGGAGAGGGAAATGGTCCTTGCGAGTTGCCTGGTTAAGTCTCCTGTAGTCAATGTAAACTCGCCAACTATTGACTACTCTAGTCGAAATCAACTCATTATCCTGATTTTTCATAACAGTGATACCCGACTTCTTAGGGACCACTTGGACAGGTGAAACCCAAGTGCTATTTGAAATGGGATAGATGATCCCTGCAGCTAGTAACTTCATCACTTTCTTCTTCACCACATCAAGAATAGTGGGATTCAGTCTCCTCTGTGGCTGCCTCACCGGCCTAGAATCATCCTCCAAAAGTATTCGATGCATGCATATAGAAGGATTAATGTCAGGAAGGTCAGCAAGGGTCCATCCAATGGCTTTTTTGTGGCCTCTCAAAACATGCAACAGCTTATCTTCATGCTCAAGTGATAGGTTGCTAGATATAATGACTGGAAGCTGCTGAGCATCATCTAAATATGCATATTTAAGGTGCTCAAGTAGTGACTTCAGCTCCAAGGAAGGTGGTTGGATAGTGGAAGGCAAGGAAAGGTTGTTGGCTGAGGGAAGGGAGATAGGAGAATCAACACCTGTACCTGTATCTGCAACACAATCAGAGTCAAATGCAGATAAAATCTCTACACAAATACTACACACAACAACAGAATCATCACAGGTACAATTAGAAGAACTAAAATCAAAATCATAAAAATCAGAAAGTAAATTAGAAATATCTACACTATCTACTGCAACATCAATGATGTCAGGAAGAAGGACAAAACGCTTCTCTACAGGATGTCTCATGGCCTCAAAAATGTTAAACTGGACAACGTTATCACCAAACTCCATGGAAAGAGTTCCTGCATGCACATCAATTTTGATCCTAGCTGTCATCAAGAATGGTCTCCCTATGATCAATGTGGAACCACAGCTGGAAGACTCATTCTCCATATCCAGTATGTAAAAATCTGCAGGAAAAATCAAATTATTAACTCACACCAGCACATCTTCAATAAATCCAAGTGGAAGCGCAACACTTCTGTTAGCTAAGTGAATGACAACACTAGTGGGTTTCAAATTACCAAGATGTAATGATCTGTAAACTGATGTGGGCATGACATTAATGGAGGCTCCAAGGTCACACATGGCATCTACAAAAGTACAATCTCCAATGGTGCAAGGGGCAATGAAAGTGTTAGGATCCTTGCACTTCTGTGACAAGGTGGATAGTGGAATGGCATCAACAGTTTTACCCTATATAAGTGCAGAAACAATTCTACCCATCTTTACTTGCTCATTTCCCTTCAGCTTCGTCTTGTAGGTGCACAAATCCTTCAAGAATTTTGTATATTTTGGAATCTGTTTGATGACATCCAAGAGGGGAATGTTGACTTCCACCCTCCTGAAAGTCTCAAGCATATCAGAATCAAACTCCACTTTCTTTGCAGAAATAGATCTAGAAGGAAAAGGTAGAGGAATATGCGCTGGAATGTTGCCAGAACCTTGTTGCTGCATTTGGTTGATAGTTGTAGCTAATTGTCCAATCTGAGTCTGCAGGTCTTGGATGATGGCACTGAAATTTTGTTGAAACTGAATGTTGGTGGTTTCCATTTGCTTCATCAAGTCCTCCAAAGAAGGTCCAAAACTGGTTTGCACAGCTTGTGCAACTGCAGGCTGCTGGAACTGTGGCTGTTGTCTGAACGGAGGAGCTTGGTATTTGCTGGTGGAGGGTTGACATTGCTACTGTTAAGGTCTGGATGGGTGTTGTTGTTGTGTCTGCTGTTGAGGTTATGGATCAGGACCATACCTCAAATTTAGGTGATCTCTCTAACCAGGATTATAAGTGTTGGAGTAAGGATTATACTATTGTTGAGGTCTAAATGGTTGTCCAGGTTGTATGGCAGAAACGTCAGCAACTTGTTCTGTTTCTTGGAGAGTGGAACATGCATCTGTTGGATGATCAGGTGCACAACAGCCTTGGTTGATTAGCTGCCATCACGTTCTGCTGTTGACCAATAGCAAGTTGTCTCACAAGGGATGTCAAATCTGTCAATTTGTTCTCCAACTTCTGGTTATCAGTAACCATAGAAACAGAAACTTCATTTGCAGCTGCCTTGGATGTTGCAGCACCTATAGTACCAAATTGCTGACAATTGGCTGTCATGTTAGAAATCAAATATCTTGTAGCAATATAAGTCTTGTCCATCAAAGCGCCTCCACTGGTTGCATCTATCATACTCCTATCGATCAACATAAAGCCTTCATAAAAATACTGGATCAATAGTTGCTCACTGATTTGATGGTGAGGACAAGTAGCACACAGCTTGTTGAATCTCTCCCAATACTCATACAATGTCTCTCCAGGGAGCTTCCTTATACCACAAATTTATTTTCGAATGGAAGTTATTCTGGATGCAGGGAAGAATTTCTCCAAGAACCTTCTCTTCATATTTGTCCGGTGTTTATAGGATCTGGTTGAAGGTACAACCAGTCCTTGGCCACAGCATCTAGAGAGAATGGAAATGCCTTCATCTTGACATAATCCTCATGAATGTCATGTTGTCACATGGTGGAACACACTACATGAAACTCCTTAAGATGCTTATGCGGATCTTCACCTACAAGGCCATGAAACTTTGGAAGCAAATGGATCAGTCCAGATTTTAGCTCATAACTAACCTCAGTCTCAGGATATTGAATACACCAAGGTTGGTAAACAACATCAAGTGTATCTAATTCCTTAAGAGTTAGGTTGTTATCAACCATTGTATCAACAAAAATTTCAGAATTAAGATGTTTAGAATCAGAAGACACTGCACTACTATCTAGAAATACACTATCAAATTCATCTACACTATTATTATTTCTGCTTAATCTGTGAAATGTCCTATCTATCTTAGGATCATATGAATGCAAATCACTTGGTGTGGACCTAGTTATGTCTACAGTTCAACTCATAAGGGACAAAAACACAGAAATCATAGAAATGTCAGACAGCTACCCTACCAGGACATTATTCACAGTATATGCTGAAATGAAACAGAAAATAGAAAATTGCCCTAAACAATTCTAGAAAAATTTAAAAACACCACAGTAAATATCTATAAATCATGCTTGACTTTTGTAATTTTTTTGGTGATTTTTAAAAATCATGAAAACACAAAATAAATTCAAAAGTGGTCTAGATCATCGAATTTGGCAATTTGGACCCCCCTGACTGTGCTCATCTTTCACAGTGTCACTTTGATGTATTAATTTTCTCCACATTTTGGAAAAATTTCAGCTTATTCATGATAGTTTGCTATGAAATTACCAGAATACCCCTACGCTAATTGTTAAAACTGTGCTAAAACTCCTACTTAGAGGTCAAATTTGCCAATTTTGACCCACACCAAACCCCTAACGGAGTTAGTTATGCTTAGGATGGGGAATAAACTTTGGACACCAAGTTTCACAGCCAAACTCCACAGGACCGAAAATTCCTGGATAGCAAATTGCACAACAAACACAACTACACTACACCAAATCTCTCCCTACTACTCCTCTATTTTTTTCCTCTATTTTCCCCTGTTTTCTCTGTTTTTTTCCGCTGTTTTGCACTAGCACCTCACACACACTTCATAACAACCAACAGAAACAAGGAAAATATGTAACAAAGTGCAATTGTGCAGCTGGATGTAAATATGTAGTGAATGTAATTATTTTTTTTCTTTTATATTTTAATAACGCTATTATCTAATTATGAGTGAATTAGCACACAATGAATGGTGTCCCCAACAACGGCGCCAGTTTTGATAACCGATGTCATATCGCTTCAAAACAATTAAACTACGCTAATTCTGTAGCACAGGATTAACCTAGGTCGACTTAGAGACACAATCAATATGGTTCCAACTTCAATTCACTAGTAAATAATAGGGGAATTTTTATCGAACAGTTTGCATGCGATAAATGAAAATTGCATAAAAACGTAGCAAAATAGAAACTAACAGAATTTATAATAGGTATTCTAAAACAGATTAAAAAGCATCAATCCAATTCACCAAACCAAGTAATGCGAATTATTATAGTTCTCAGATAATGATCTTGTTATGAAAGTTCATTCAATTTCATTAGAAGCAGTTCAATCGAATTAACCCCTAAATTAATTGAAACCACAAACCTAATTGAAATATCATCCAAATAATCT
>CM023941.1:9907092-9979512 GCA_013407115.1 Glycine latifolia
TATTAACCCCTAAATTAATTGAAACCACAAACCTAATTGAAATATCATCCAAATAATCTATGATTAATAGTTGAAATTAGGAAATGAATCCATAACCTAAACACATTCATAATCATGAAAATCAAATAGAGGATTGAAGAAGAAAGTAAACATTCATACAGAAATTGAAATACAAAACCAGAACTCAAATTCTCCTTGCTTGGGCTGGATCCTTGGATTGATTGATTGTTTAACCTTCCATGATCATCATCAATGGAAGCCCCAGGAAATTAGTGCAAGAAAATGAAAGAACAGAAATGAAAATGAAAAACAGTGAAGAACAATGAAGAACAGTTGAGAGAAAATAAGAGAAATGGTTTTAATTTTAAAAACTTCTAAAAGTCACTACAAAATATGTTTTTGCTAAAATGAAGTGTGTCCATCCAAATAAATAAAACCACTAAAATATATTGACTAAGTCGGTAGGAAAGGATGAGCCATATTTAAGCCCAACTAATCTAACTAATTACTAATTACACGAATTTCGCAGCCCAAAATTCAGGTGCAGTGGTTCTGACTTCCAAGCCTAAAATGACCCTCAAAATGATAGAATTGGCCTCAGCTTATCTCTGATAAACATGTAGATCTTTTCCTTATCTTTCCAGGTACTACTTATATGTGCCATTTGGAGTTCTATAGATCTCTCTAGGTCCTGCACAAGTAAGATGGGTCAAGTAAGCAAAAACTCCAAAAATAAGCAACAATTATGAATTAAGCCTACTTGTTTGCCTAAGGCAAAAACTGAATTAGAATGGGAAAATAAAATTCTAAGTCAAATAATCTAAGAAGAATAGAAAAATATTAAACTAAAAATACTCAATCAATGCCAAAATGCAAACAACGGACATGATGAATCTGGATGGAAATTGGAGAGTGCTCTGACAAGGTTTTCAAAATATTCACCATGTGAATGACAATTCCATGGTATATTGAATGTTTTTTTGTTCCTTTCTCTCCTTTTAGATTATTGGTGATTAATTTTCCTCATAATAAATTTATGGCATATTCCTTGACAGTTCAATGTTTAAGTAATCAAAGTATGAAAATTCTATCTCAGAAGTATCTTGAAATCACATTCTCTTTTTCTCTCTCTTTCTACTTTTGGGATTTTTATCTCTTCCATTCAAGGCTTAAACCTATAGTTTCAATTCAGATTCAGATTTAGGGGGTCTTTGTCTATATAATTGTCAAGTTTTGCAATATAATCATTCTCTTTCCTTTTAAGTTGTTGCTTTCTTTTATTTCTTGATTTTCCTATTTTTATTTATTTCCAAAGCTTTTTCTTATTGTTGTATCATTAATTTTATCCCGTTATCATTCAGGAGAAAATTGTCAAAGCCTGAATTTGTCTTAAACTACAGGATTTCCCTTTCTATAGTAATACTTGGCTTAAATTTTTCTTTCTACATGTGAAATAATTCATGCTTGTTTTCTAACTACAATACCATATACCAATAGAAGTGAATAATGTTTGCTTGCAAGAAACTAAATGGGTTGGAGAAAAGGCCAAGGAAGTGGATGGCACTGATTTCAAGTTGTGGTATACAGGTATAAAGAAGATTTGAAATGGTGTTGGAATTATGATTGATATAAGTTTCAGAGATAAATTCGTTAACGTCAAAAGGAAAGGCGAAAGGATTATACTGATTAAGCTTGTAGTGGGTGATTTAATTTTAAATATCCTCAGTTTGTATGCACCACAAGTTGAACTACAATTAAATGATAAGAACCAATTTTGGGAAAACTTCGAGAAGGTTTTAAGAGGGATATTGTAACGACCCAGATTATGAGTTTCTAATCTGGATGTTTGATGTGTGTACTACATTAATTAAATTACATGTGTTATATTGATTGATTAATTATTTTATTTATAATTGTTGTTTAAGTGCTTTTGTCTTGGTATACGTGCTTGATGGGTATTGGACGTAAGTAAACTCAGCTGTGCTGTGGTTGCTGGCTCTGCATGCCAAGGGGGATGTACAGTGTTAGTCGTGTTTATAAGCAACAGGCTGGCACAGCAGAAGATTACTCTTCCTTCTTCTACCTTGCGTTTCCTCTGTTCTCTCTCTCTGGAACAGAAAACCCTCCTTTTTCTCGACCCCTTCTTTGTTGTCTCTAACCTCCGAGAGCCACCGTAGCTGCTGCAAAAATCTCGACGCTAAGAGAAACTTTGTGGTCGAAGCTAAAGCTTAGGACGAGCACACCGTGAAACTCATGAACGAACTCCTGGTTAGGTAAGGGGAGTTTATTGTGTTTCATAACAGCTTTAGATGCCATGGTTTAGGGGCCAGGAAGTCCAACCGTGATGATAACTGCATGTCCCTAGAGTGTGTTTTGTTTTCCAGAAAAGCTGTCTTTTATGAATGGGATGTGATATGCTATAAATCTGTTGCATGTTGTTTTGTGTTGATGTTTGGTATTCTGGTGGGGGAGTAGATGTTTTAAGAACTCTCGTGCATGTGTGAAGTTGGCATTTTGATGCTGAAATACTTCTAAGGCACTTTGCAGAAGTGTTTGTGAAGGTGCTGAGTACCGGGGAAGGGTTGACCGAGTTATACACGTGTGTCAGACCTTTGTGATGTCAGCTACCGGGAAGGGTTGGCCGAGCTGCCTACATGTGTCAAACCTTTGTTTGTGATGTTGGGTACCGGGATCAGTTGGCCATGTTACACATAGACATCGACTCCTCTTGTTTTGATGTCGGCTACCGGGATGGGTAGGCCGAGTTAAGCGGGTTACGTAGCATGCATACATGCAGGACGTAACTTGTCCTTGTTGGCGGACTTATGTAGACCGGGTTCCTTACCCAGGGTAGTACGTTAGAGCTGTTGAGCTCAGGTTACCTCACCAAAGAGAAAGCTATCGGGTTGCTAACTCGGATGAGCTCGTCTTTTCTTGGGAATAAGCTACCGGGTTCCCTTACGCCCTTGTGTGGGTTAGTGAAATACAAACCCGGGACTTACAAGCGCTATCGTTATAATCGATTATAGCATTTATTCAATCGATTACATAGTGCAAAACCCATCCTTGGAACTTTCTAAGAAACCTAAGAACCCTTTGACCATATTTGGCAAATCCTTACCACACCCACCTGACCTCCTCCGCCTCTGCTACCCTTGTCTTCACTTGTCCATACTTTACCTCTTTGACCAACCCTTACCTACCTTGTCCGAGTTCTACCGGCCTTGACCGATCTTGTCCGCCTCGTCCGACCTTGTTCAGACTCTTACCTCAGGTTGTTATAGCTAGGTGCCACCCGTACACTCGATACTTCACACCGGTTCTCTAGTTTATGATTGTGTACTATTGATGAGTATGTAGGAACCTATATGGTTATGTTGAAACCTTGGAAGGTTGGTTGATGAGATGATTATGTGCGTTAATACCATGGGGGGTGCACGGCAGTATCCCAGTCAGGACAGAGTTGATCTCGAGCCGGGCCATGCATTGATGGTGCGCATGGTTATCTAATGCGGGTGGATATACATAGATACCCATGGGGGTGTATGACGTTATCCTACCCAGGAAGAGTTCATTCCTGGCGGGTCATACATTGTTTGTGTCGTGGTGATATGGTATGTATAGACACGTGATGCCGGGACCGGGTGGTTAACCTTGCAAGGACCACGGTCAGTGTATCGATGGGCCCTTATGTGGGCAGTATGTTACATAGGGGGTGTATGACGGATTACCCTTGCGTGGGAGGATTGTGTTCCTAATCGGGTCATACATTGACGGTGCCTATGTAACATACGACATTTGCATGGCGAAAATGGGGTTGATGATTGGCTGTAGGGTACGGAGGTACTGGGGGCCACGACTGTTGGGAACTCCTTCTGACACCCATTGGCTGATCACCGTGGGGGGTTATTCTTGTGCACGATAGAGTGACCCTGACAAGCTACTGCATCATCTGACCACAAGGATGGCCCATTTTCGGGATGGTACCACATTGCTTGATGAGGATTGAGTCAGGAGCATGTATCATGCTAGATATATAAGTTGATTTATGAGATGTTTGTGGATGACCGTATACGTTAATGTTTGATGGATGCTTGGAATGTTTGTGTTGAGATGTTGATGACCGTGTTGCTTCATGACTGGGTTGTGTCCCTTTCCTGTTGTATTTATTATTGTTATTTAATATGATGAACTCAGCTTTGCTTTGTTGTACCTTGTGGTTAGTACCTGTGATGATCGCGAACCGGATTCGTGTAAGCAGATGGGCAGCAGTAGGTGCTTTTGGGAGAGGATCGGGTTGATTGGAGCCACCGTGTTTTACCGGGATGTCAATGGACATGATCCCGGGCAGGAGTTGCATTTTACTAGATGCACCCCTTTTTTAATGGATGCACTTCTTGTTTTTCTAATTACACCCCTGACTTCTACTTCTCTTTTCATTTGTAAAACACTTGGTGTATATTTTAAAACGTGATCTTTTGTACTTGTAATTAAGTTATGTCTTGTATATGTAATATATATTTGAGATGTTCTATAAACACTTTATTTACGTGTATTTTCTATGATTGCGAAATTTATCACTGTTTTCACAAGTAACCAAAGGGGTGTTTTCTTTTTAACATGAATTTATATCGTGGTCATGAGTTAGTAATACAGTAGCGACATGGTAGGTCATTACAGATACCACAAGTGGAGAAGATTTCCCTAGGAAGAGATCTAAATGGTCATATGGGTAAAAGCAGTAGATGTTTTTATATAATTCATGGAGGTTTTGGCTATGAGACTAGAAATGAGACTGGAGAAGATATCTTAAATGATGCACTAGCCTACGATTTGATGCTAGTGAACACCTTTTTTCTGAAAAAAGGAGTCTCATCTTATCAGTTACCATAGTGGTCAAAATCATAGTCAAATTGATTTCTTTATGGCTAGAAGAAAAGATAGAAATTCTTGTATCGACTACAAAGTCTACCCTGGAGAGTGAGTCGCTACATAACATAAGCTGGTAGTTCTAAAGGTTCGGTTCAACAAAGTACTTAATATGAGAAAGAGGGCTCAAAACCCAAGGATAACATGGTGGAAGCTAAAGGAGGAAAAACAAATAGAGTTCAAGGAAACCATGTTGTGTGAAGGATCGTGGGAGTCTTTTGGAGAAGCAAATGAAATATGGAATGAGATGACTATGTGTATCCAAAATGTGGGAAAGAGGGTGTTCGGAGAAAGGAAAGGAACAGATTTCATACAAAGGAAACATGGTGGTGGAATGGAGAGGTGCAGGAGGCAATTAAACAGAAGAATGAATGCTTTAGATCTATGCATAAAATTCTCAATGATGAGAACTTGAAAAGTTTAGATTAGCGAGAAAAAATGCAAAGAAAGCAGTACGGGAAACTAGAGGCAAGGTTTTCGCCGATTTGAATAAAAGTCTTGGGAGCAATGATGGTGAAAAAGATATATACAACAGTAAAGACCCCACTCAAGTTAGATGAATCAAGATTGAAAATCAAAAACTTTTTGGTAAGAGATGAAGATGTAAATGAAACATGGATGACCTAATTTAACAAACTTTTTAATGGGGATGACGATAAAAGTGAGGTGGGCTTGGAGGACACTTATGATGATCAGAATAGAAGATTTGTGTGCAGAATTAATACACATGAAATTAATTAGGCTTTAAAGAGGATGAAGAATAATAAAATGTTAGGACCCAATGGTGCCCCTATTGAAGTGTGAAAAGGCCTGAGGGATGTGGCAATAAAATGAGTGACCAATCTTTTCAATAATATTCTTCAAACAAATAAGATGTTTGATGCTTGGAGGAAAAGTATGTGTGTCTATTTACAAAAACAAGGGATATATCCAGAATTGTTCTAACTATAGAGGCATTAAGCTTATGAGCTATACTATGAAGTTGTGAGAGAAAGTTATTGAACATCGCTTGATGAGAGACCAAGGTTTTAGTAAATCAAATTGGATTTATGCCAAGAAGATGTACCATGGAAGCCATTTTCTTGATGCGACAATTAATAGAAAGGTATCGAGAAAAGAAGAAAGACTTACATATGTTGTTCATAGATCTTGAGAAGCATACAATAGGGTCCCAAGAAAAGTTTTATGGTGGACTCTTAAGAAGAAAAAAGTACCATTAAAGTATGTAAATGCAATCAAGGATATGTATGATGGGGCTACCACATGTGTGAAAGCTTGTAATGGAACATCAACTTATTTTCTTATCATGGTAGGTGTACACCAAGGTTCAGCTCTTAGTCCTTACCTCTTTGCCTTAGTGATTGATGAACTAACAAAATATATTCAAGAGGAATTTTCATGGTGTATGCTTTTTGCAGAAGATATATTGCTTATTGATGAGACCAAAGATGGTGTTAATAGGAAACCTAAATTGTGGAAAAGCAATTTGGAGTCTAAAGAATTCACGTTAAGCTAAAGCAAGACTAAGTATATAAAGTGTGAGTTTCCCTGGTAAGAGATGGTGATCAAGACCCTGTGCATCTACTTGGTCAAGAGGTACCCAAGAAATATGTTTTTAGATACCTTGGATTTGCAAAAAGGTGGAGAGATTGATGAGGATGTAAATCATAGAATCAGAGCAGGGTGGATGAAATGGCGGAGTGCAGCTGGGTTTTTGTGTAACTGCAAAATTCTCCTTAAGCTAAAAGGAAAATTTAGTAGAACAACTATAAGACCTGCAATGTTATATGGAGTTGAATGTTGGCCAACACATAGACACATAGACAACATGAGCATGAGATAGGGGTAGCAGAAATGAGGATATTAAAGTGGATGTGTGGTTATACGAAGATGGATAAGATAAGAAATTAAAATATTCGATGAAAGGTAGCAATAGTACTGGTGAGTGAAAAGATGAGGATACATAACATAAATTGAGGTGGTTTGGGCACGTAATGAGACGGTCTCTGGATGCTCCCATAAGAACAAAACTTTGTTACTAAGAGCTTGACACAAAAAGAGGTAGAGGTAGATCGAAACTTACTAGAAAAAAGGTAGTTAAATAAGACTTAATGGAGTAGGATATAGATTGGTGGACGGTGTTTCTTAGGACAGAATGGAGAAAAGCTATAAGCTTGGTGGAGGTTAGACCCGTTGTTATCTCTATGTTCCATATGGGCCCTTTTTAGTCATTTTCCTCTTCATCTCCACCGTCCTTCTTTCCCTTTTTTTCTTTTATCTTATTTCCCATTTCCCTTCCCCTTCCACTTTTTTTCAACCTCCTCGTATCTATCATTGGTTTCATCTACCGCTGACCCTAATTAGCTTGGGTTAAAGGTGTTGTTGGTGTTGAATACCATATGTCAATACCAGATAATCTGATTAGGCACTACATAAATGAAAATATACTAATTGATCTAGGTGACTAGGTTTATAAAATTTCCCTATTTTGAGGTGCTTTGTGGTTTATAAGTTAAAGCAATAGTCATAGTCTGCAATTATTATGTTCTCATAATATTTTGTTTGGCTTTTCCTTGTTTTTTCATACGCAACTCACATTTTTGGGTTTAGGAAGATGAAACCATATCAGGTATATATTTTGCTTTTATATATTTTATTTTAGTCATTTTAATGATTATATTATATTCTTGATGTAATTTATGGAAGCTTTAATCCCATAGCTTGTAATCACCCTTTAACTCCCAAGTGGATATTATTCTTTAGAGTAAATTACACTCACACCCCCTGTGTTTTGCTCAAATATCACCCGAAACCCTTCCCTTTTTGCACCCTACAAAAATATCCCTTAATTTTTTAGCTCACATTACACTCAGACTCCCTCCGTCCTAAACACCGTTTAATAATTTAGTAGAAATTAGGCACATGCTGGTCACATGAGTTTTAATAAAATTTTATGTCTAAAATACCCTCATCTTCTTCCTCTCAACCTGAAAATATTTTAAGACTCTTGCTTCTTTTTTGTTTTTCTGTAATTGGATGTAAACCCAACTTTTTGTTGACTACACAGTGTTAACACCTTTCCTCTCATCCCTACTAACATACATATGAACTAAATTTTGATTTTCAGCACATCATGATTAGTCTTAAGGGAAAGAATTTTACTACTACTAACAAAACCATAAAATAAAAGGGTGCATGGTGGCAAGTCTACATGATTAGCAATGTTTTTCACACAGTCATGTGCGTTGAACATTCCAAACTTATCAGGATCAACATTACATATCTCATTTGGTTCGCCCCGTTGGTCCGTAAAGTGGATCAAAATATCCACGTTGCCTGGTTCAGGACCCATGTATTCCAGTTCATCCATTGTGTTCTTGTGGTTCCAAACATCAACATTATTTTAATCAACAATAATAAACAAATGATTTCTAGTTTATCCATTGTATTTCCTATGGTCTCAAACATCAACACTATTTTAATCAACAATAATAAACAAATGATTTTAAAAATCATAAGTGGTCCCAAAATGGTCCCCCATTTAAACCCCATTCAGAAATAGGCAACAATAAACAATCAAATTAAATAAATAGTCCTAAAAAGTAACCTATATACAAGGTCCAGTGGTCACTTACAAGCATAACCCTAGCGTAAACAAAAATTGTTGAATAGGAAGAGAAACAGAGCACTCGTGAACGTTGAAGAGGAAGACCAATGGAGGCGCTCGTGAACGTCGCGAACCGGAAAAGGAACAATGGAGAACTCGCGAATTGGAAGAGAAACAATGGAGAGTTCGGGAACTGAAGAGGAATGGTGAAGAACTCGCGAATGGTGAAGAGGAATGGAACGTGAATGTCGTGAGAGAAAGAGGAACTTGTACCCCCTGGATGCTGAAGAAGAACTCACCAACAAGAGGAAGATGAACAGTACTCGTGAATGGTGAAGAGGAATGGACTGTGAATCATAAATTCTGAAACCAATTGGGAGGGGATAATTCGAGTTTTACAATTAAAATGTAAGGGTAATTTTGTCTGCTCACATATTTCAATTGACGTTAGTTAACAGTATTAATAGAGTGGGGGTAAAAGTAATGTGCAAAAAGGGAGGGTATCAGATGAAATTTGAGCAAAACACAGGAAGTGCAAGTGTAATTTACTCTATTTTTTAAGGTTTTTCAGGTCAGTGCAAGTTAATTCTTCACATCTATCTCAAAGTGGTCTAGAGTTCCAATTTCAGTAGCTCAAACAACATAAATCTCAAGCACAAATTAATTTTGCTTACTACAAAAAATATCTAATTTCTATCAAGTCCACCATCGATGAAAAATGTTTGTGATACCAAGAGATACTCAAACTTTGCTTCATTGTGCTAGTCATTTTCTAATGTGTCTTTTGGAACAGTTCTTTTGTTTTAAATTTAAGAATCTATATTAGAGATATTAAAGTTGTACCTTGTAGCTATTATCTTAATTATCTCTTATTCAAACCAGTTCATGAAAGTTAGTTAAGATATGTTTTTGAACAAAATGGAATAAATAAATATCTAATTAATTTGTATATACAGGATACCTTTCAGCAATGTACTCTATTTCTTTCTACTTATCTTTTCCTCTAACAGTTATTTATTACAAGTAGTGTACTCTATTTCTTTCTACTGGCTTATTAATCAAGAGTTGCAAATCATGAGGTATCCTTGAATTTATTATATACTCTACTTTTCTCTGTAAATCATATTTTAATAATAGAGTATGAGGTTTTAAATTAGTGAAGTGTTTACGCCTTCAGTGATAATGATGTGTTTTATTATTTGTAACTACTCCAGTGAGGTAATTCCAGTCATCTGTAAACTGATGGTTTTGCAGAAGCCAATGTGATACATATACATTGTTACTTAATATCTCTTTTTTTGCACAATGATGTAGATTTTCTATGTGATTTACTGTAACTTGATTAATTCATTCTAAATAAATTATTTACATTGACTAATATGCAATTTGTTCATTAAGAGTTTGATCGGTGAACTATGTGATTTTTAAATCAATATTTCTTATGTTTAATTGTTTAATTTGATAAGATAACATTTTCGGTTGAGAAAACTCTTTTGTCTTATTTTTATTTTCAATTGATTAAGAATTAAGAAAACTGGTTTAATTTTTCGTTAATTGAGTTAAATGTTAAGAATGAATTTGTTGTGGATTATGTATCATTTTTTAGCTTTTGTTTAAAAAAATGTAGTATTTGAGCAAATTAATTAATAGGTCACATAATGTATAGTAAAAATATATAATATTGGTTATAAAAAAATAAAGATAATTAATGAATAGATATACATAAACTTTTAAAATAATTAAAATTAAAAAACACTTTGTTTATTTGGGAAGTTTCAAAATCGTTAGAAATGAATGAAGGCTGATAATAAAAATGCAAAAACGTACATTTTGTGGGCGTTAAAAATCGCCAAAATTTTTTTAGCGAATTTACCCGCGTTTAATTTAAAACTGCCACAAACCATTTCAAATATATGTATTCCTTACGGTACATCCTGACCGTCAAAAATGCAATTTGTGGTGGTTTTTAGCCACTAGAAACAGCGTTCAATTAAATCCAGTTTTTTTTTGTAGTGATTGTTCTGGAATAGTATTGCAGTAAAACCTAGATTCGAATCTTCTATGTAACTCGGTTAGGCAAGATTGATAATCCGAGAAGAATAGAGTATCGACAAGGGAACAAGCGTGGCACACATGACCCCAAAGGTTAGTCATGGGAATCACATCAGCGTAAATGCCTAACAAACTTTTCTGCCTAAACTCAAGTATGTAAGTAGGCACCTCGAGTGTGAAACTTAACTGGATATCATTATTCTTACTCACACTTCTCTCACAAATAATGACTTGGGTATTAGAGTGCTTGTAGGTACTCTATATGCATCGTGCTCCTCCACTCGATATAAAAAATTTGAATCGAATCTTTGTCGTAGAATCGGATTTTAGCCATAACTATTGAACATTAATAGATTTTTTTTTAGAATTCATTAAGAGATGCTTTACTTTTGTATATCTACTAACAATACAACAAGTGAAATATTAACCCCAATACAGGATATTAATAATGCCACAAGCTACCAAAAGGCATAGATTTTTCATTGATTTATACTCAAAGATTGAGAGTTTGGAAACATAACTCCTATGAGCTACCACCATTCATGTTTATATCTTACCATCTATCTTTTCTTTGACATTTCTTATTGTACACTTTCCAACTCATCAAAATCAATTCAAAAAACTTTTTCCACTCTTTTAATGACAATTTGGTGTAATTAAATATTGTATTAATCTTAGATTGATAAAAGTTGATGATTCAGTTTACATATCTTATATCTATAGAAATATATTAATCTATCATACCCTTTTTACAAGTTCTCTACATCTTTCATGGCTAGATTAGACTTAACAAGGGATCAATCAACCCTCTTACAAATAGAAGCAACTCATGAAGTAGTAATTACTTAATGTATACCATGTTGTTGGTTGCATTATGTGAATGCAAATCATTAAACCTATTTGGTTTAGATTCTCACAACCAAAAGACAAAATTGTATCTCAAGTAGTAATAAGTGAATGTATATCCTTAGTCTTCACAGTCAGAAAAGCCATACCACAAATTTTAAATCTTAACTTATCATAATATGTTAAATAATATGAACACTTTGAACAATATATGTGGCTTAGGTTTACAACACAAAATATCTATAATACGAATAAATTAAACAACAATTTAACCAATGAAAACTAAGAAAGAGTCTACTTGTTTTCTTAAAAAAAAAAAAAAAAGACATACTCAAGATTAGGATAGGCCCTTATTAAGAATCATAAGCAACAAGGAGTCGGAAAAAGTCCCGGCAAGTAGGCCTTTCTGAAAATCATTTACAAAGAACTTATGGTCAAGGTCATCCACCTTCAGCGTCACTATGTTAAACCTGAAAAGGTATTTTTTCAACGATTCACCTTTTGTTGCTTGACATTGAACAAGTCAACAACCTCCAACCATTTACTTTTGCTGGTTGTGAATTGGGATTCGGATTGTCTAGCCAACTCCTGAAATTTGGATATGGATCTCGAGAGGAAGATTGTGAACCATTGCATAGTCGATCCTCTCAAGATGGCCAAGAAGGCCTTTCAACTCATATCGTCATCCCTGCCACTAATGCACACTCGAGTTTAAAATGTCTGCAAGTGCTCTTGAGGGTCCTGAGTACCATCAAAGGTGTCAACAGCTAGCTCCTTCAATATAGGTGGAACTACCAGCTAATCAATCTCCTCCGAGAAAGGTTGGCCAGAGTGGATGGTATGTTGTCTTGGTTCATCTTTCTTCGGGTTAGTTGGGCTTTTGTTGAGCTTTTGTTAGGCTTTTGGTGGGCTTCATTCTTGTTTTGCAAGTCTTCTAGGGCTTTGGGTAGTTGCTGCAAAAGTGGATTATCGTTGGGTGTGCTTGTCGTTGCTCTGTCGTCAGAGTGGTGGGTCCCCCTTCAAGCGCCTTCAGTGAAAAGATGGTTGTTCACAATGGATGGTATATTGAACAAAAGGGAGAAAAGAAATCTCTTTTAGTCTCATGGTCTTGGGTTCTTGGTCAGCAAGTGATGGTAATAAAGAATATTTTTTCCACACACCCCACAATAGGCACCAATGTTCACGTCAAAGAACACCAGGGAGAGGGGGCAGAGGGCTTTAGCTCAAAGCCAACATCAACATCTCCCCTAGCTCTACCTAACCATGAACCTGAGGTGAGTCAAGAATCTCACTTCTTCTCTAACATCATCATCCACATGTCATGGTCTAATTGGTCCTTTTCTGTCACGTCACATGAGTCCTCAGTTTTGTCCCCTTTGTACATAGTACGGGGTGTGTGATTGTACACCCCTAACATGTTAGACAATGGTGACCCTGTAACGACCTGCCTCATCGCTACGATATCACTAACTCTTAATCTTGCATGTCTTAATTTTAATAAGAACTTCATTAATTTGATTATGAAAATGGTAGTATTTTTTTCGCAATAGTACAATTATCCTACACATATTGTAATTACATAATTAAATACATATGTACATATATATATATATATATATATATATATATATATATATATATAATCAGTGCATATCCTCCTCATGTTAGAACTTCATTTGATTTTTACATGTATATACACCTGAAATTACATATCTAACAAAAGAGTCAAGGAAACTAACTAAGAAAGAGTTGATTAAGAAAACACAACTCTTTCTCTAAAAATAAATCCAACGTCATCATGTCGGCTTAGCGGCTTCAACCAAAAAGAATCTTTCTCCAGAGTCACCTACTGCTGCTCATTTGCTCACACGAACAAAGGTTCGTGATCATCACAGGTACCAACCACACGGTACAACAAAAACAAGGGTGAGTTTATTATACATAAACAATAAGTATCAGATAGCAGCAGTTGGAAAGAAACAACATTACTCACCACAATCATTAACAAAAAATCCATTATTCCAATACACACTCAACAAACCAATCATCCAATGCTACTGTATCACTAACTCTTAATTACTCTGATAACAGATTTTAATGAAAATCCCTTATAATTGATTATGAAAATGGTTGTAAGTTTTTCGCATATAAACATTCATCACCATGAAGCAAATACGTAGATAAAAGTGCATCTAAACATCGCAATTCATTCACATGTAAAAACATAATTTAGTTGTATTTGCAAGTATCCACATCTAAATTGTACAAGTTCTTCAAAAGAAAACAAGAGACTAATCTACGGAAGAATTGACTATCAAAACACAACTCTTTTCCAAAATTTGATCCATCGTCATCACGACGGCTCGGCGGCTCCAACCAAAAAGAGATCTACCTCCAAGTCACCTAATGTTGTTTGTCTGCTCACACGAACGAAGGTTTGCGATCATCACAGGTACCAATCCACACAGTACAAACAAAGCAAAGGTGAGTTTATCATGTAAAACAACATGTACTAGATAACAATAGTTAGAGAAGGCAATCCAAAACATCATAATATCATCACAACACCCAATCATTTCATCACGCAACAAACAAGGACAGTCATCCAAATACATTCCACAGTCAACCTATAATGCCTAGAATGATGCATGCTCCTAACTCATCTCTCAGCATGCAATGTGATACCATCCCGAAAATAGTCCAACACATGGAGATGATGCAGCAGGATGTCAGGGTCACTCTGTCGTGCACAGGCCGCTCCCCCCACTGGTGATCAGACATGGGTCTCAGTAAAGGAGTTCCAAATAGTTGTGCCCCCCCAGTACCTTCGTAATCTGCAACCAATCATCCTATTTTCGTAAAACAAATGAAGTATGTCACATGGGCATCATCAATGCATGACCCAACCAAGAACAAATCCTTCCTCGCAAGGGTGACCCGCCATACACCCCCCATGTACATACATACCGCCCCAACATGGGATCACCGATGCAATGACCGTGGCTAGGAACAAATCCTTCCTCGCAAGGGTAACCAACTAATCATTGCACCATCTGGTATGTGCATAGCACACAACCACAGAATCATCAATATTATCACCTTATATACCCAGCTTCACTATTCCAACATTATCATATACAATCATTACTTACACATTAATCGTAAACACAACGTAAACTAGTGAGTCGAGATGGTTCACTAACTAGGCAGCACTAGCCCGACAGCTCTAAAGAAAGAAACAAGCTCAACAGCTCTAAAGAGAAGAAACGAGCCCGGGAAAGGAACCCGATCACTCTAAAGAAGAGGAAACGGGCTCAACAACTCTAAAGAGAATAAACAAGCCCGGGAAAGGAACCCAATCACTTTAAAGAAGAGGAAATGAGTTCAACATCTCTAAAAAGAAGGAACGAGCCTGGGAAAGGAACCCGGTTGCTCTAAAGAAGAGGAAAAAGCTCAACATCTCTAAAGATAAGGAATGAGCCTGGGAAAGGAATCCGATCGCTCTAAAGAAGAGGAAACGAGCTCCACAGCTCTAAAGAGATGAAACAAGTCCGGGAAAGGAACCCGGTCACTCTAAAGAAGAGGAAACGAGCTCAACATCTCTAAAGAGAAGGGACGAGCCCGGGAAAGGAACCCAGTCACTCTAAAGAAGAGGAAACAAGCTCAACATCTCTAAAAAGAAGGGACAAGCCCGGTAGCACTAACCCGATAGCCTTCACCTCCATAAACACACTGTTAAAAAGGTGTTTTGGGAGTTCACAGCAACAGACATCAACTTCACGGACAGGGGATTCTTACAACATCAATATCTTCACACAAAAACACTATTAATCATAACATTCCGCATCCCATTCATTAAAAGATAAATTTTCTTGAAAATCAGCACACAACAGAGACATGCAGTTATCTTCATAGTTGGACTCCCTGGCCCCCAATTATGGTATCTAAAATTGATTATCAACATAATAAACTCCTCTTACCTAACCAGGAGTCCTTCTATTACAATCTAGAGATGTTATAACACTATCCTTTGAAGTGTGAGCTTGTTTGACACAACGCTCTCAAGGAAGCCTAGAAAAGTAAGGTTGGGGCTCCGTTCTCGTTCAAATTTCAAGAAGGGTTTTCGAAGACTTCTACTCTGGCCATGAGGTTCCTCTTGGCGTAGGGGTTCCGTGGCAAGCTATGGTGCTCCTTGGTGGTTCAGAGTGGTTTTAGGGTGTGGGAAGTTAGAGAGAAAAGCGCAAAAGAAGAATGAATGAACACGCTTTCGTTGCACCACTCTGATACTTATATATAGATGACTTGACAAGCTCACCTAGCGTGTATGTAACGACCCGGATTATAAGTTGCTAATCTGGATGCTTGATGTGTGTTTTATTTAAATTACATGTGTTATGTTGATTGATTAATTGTTTTATTTATATCTTGTTGTTGGAGTGTTTTTACCTTGGTATGTGTGCTTGATGGGCATTGGACGTAAGTTAGCTCTGCTGTACTATGGTTGCTAGCTGAGCACGTTAAGAGGACGTGCTGTGTCAGCCATGGTTATAAGTAGCAGGTGGGCACAACAACAAGCTTACTCTTCCTCCTTCTACCTTTGCGTTTCCTCTGTTTTCTCTCTAAAGCTCACCCAGAAACTTCTCATTCTCCCTTCTTTATTATCTCTCATCTACGAGAACCACCGTAGCTGCTGTGGAGGATCCCAACGCTGAGAGGAACTTCGTGGTCGGAGCAAAGGTAGGGGACAAACCATCGTGAAGCGTGGACGAGTTCCTGGTTAGGTAAGGGCAGTTTATCATGTTCTTAACAGCTTTAGGTACCACGGTCTGGGGGCCAGGAGTCCAGTCGTGACGATAACTGCATGTCCCTGGTGTGTATGTGTGATGTTTTTCCCAGAAAAGCTACGCTTCTTGGGAACGGGATGTGGTAGCTTTAGATCTGTTGAATGTTGTTTTGTGTTGATGTTTGGTATTCTTGTGGAGGAGCAGATGTTTTAAGAACTCCCCGCGCATGTATGAAGTTGGCACTTTGATGCTGAAAGGCTTCTAAGACACTCACGGAAGTGTTTGTGAAGGTGATGAGTATCGGGATGGGTTGGCTGGGTTACACCTAGACTTAAAACCCTAGTGTTTGATGTTGGCTACTAGGATGGGTAGACCGAGTTGAGCAAGTTACGTGGCATGCATGCATGCATGCAGGACGTAACATAGTCTTGTTGGTGGACGTTCATAGCCCGGGTCACCTACCCGGGGTTGTTCCCTCAGAGTTGTTAAGACTCGTTCCCTTTTGTTCAGATATACCGGGTTCCTTACCCGGGGGATACATTGGAGCTGTTAAGCTCATTACCTCACCAAAGAGAGAGGGCTACCGGGTTGTTAAAGCGGATAAGTTCATGCCTTCTCGAGAGAAGAGCCACTGGGTTCCCCTACTTGGTTGAGCTTGTGTTCCTTCTTCTAGAACGACCGGGTTACATACACATGTCGTCTCTAGGAGTTCATCTTCCCTCTCCTTAGAGAGAGACCGGGTTCCTTACCCGGGATGGGATGTTATCTTTAGAATTGTTAAACCCCAACCCTTTTCCTTACCCGGGTTCCTTACTTGGCAGAGCTTGTATGCCTTTGGAAAATGAACTACCGGGTTCCCTTACACCCTTGTGTGGGTTGGCGAAATACAAACCCGGGGTCTTATAAACCTCGATCGAGTTCCTCTGATCTCGCCTGCTTTGCTACCCTTGTCTTCCCTTGTCCAAATCTTACCCCTTTTGACCAACCCCTATCGACCTTGTCTGAGTTCTACCGATCTTGTCTGCCTTCGTCCGACCTTGTTCGGAATTCTTACCTTGAGATAATATGTCTGAATGTCAACCCGGACACATCGTACTTCACACCGGCTCACTTGTTTGTACGTGTGATGGATAACGTATATGATTAAGTTGGTGGCATTCGAACTCGGCCTATGTGATGGCTCGAGATAAGGAATGCATTTGGATATTCTATGTATAGCAGTGAGATGCTAAGACTGGGTGGTGGTAAACCTTGCAAGGACCACAGTCAGTGCATCGTCAGGTCCATGTGTGGGTGGTAAATCGTGAGATGCCAGGACAGGGTGGTGGTAAACCTTGAAGGGCCACGGTCAATGCATCGTTGGGTCCTTGTATGGGCGGTATGTTACATAGGGGGTGTATGACGGGTTACCCTTGTGAGGAAGGATTGTGTTCCTAAACGGGTCACACCTTGATGATGCCTATGTAACATACGACATTTGCATGGCAGAAATAGGGTTGATGATTGGTTGTAGGGTACGGAGGTACTGGGGGGCCACCTCTGTTGGGAACTCTTTCTAACACCCATTGGCTGATCACCATGGAGGGTGATTCCTGTGCACGACAAAGTGACCCTGACAAGCTGCTGCATCATCTAACCACAGGGATGGCCCATTTCAGGGATGGTACCACATGGCATAATGAGAATTAAGTTAGGAGCATGCATCATGCTAGATTTTATGAGTTGATTTATGAAATGGTTATGGATGTTCGTATATGTTGGTGTTTGATGAATGCATGGAATGTTGTATTGACATGCTGGTGATCGGGGTGCTTCTTGAACGGGTTGTGCTCTTTTCCTATTGTACTTATTGTTGTTATTTTATATGATGAACTCACATTTGTTTTGTTGTACCTTGTGGTTTGGTACCTGTGATGATTGCGAACCGGGTTCGTGTGAGCAGATGGGAAGTAGTAGGTGCTTATGGGAGAAGACCGGGTTGTTCGAGCCGTCGTGTTTTACCGGGATGTCAATGGACATGATCCCGGACAGGAGTTTCATTTTGCTAGTTGTACCCATTGTTTTAATGAATGCACTCCTTGTTTTGCTAATCACACCCCTGACCTCTATTCTTCTTTTTCTTCTTTTTTCATTTGTAAAACACTTGATGTATATTCTTTTGAGACATAATCTTTGCACTTGTAATTAAATTATATTTTATGAGTACTTTGATCTACGTGCATATTCTATGATGATAGCCATTATATGCTCGCAAAAAAAAAATTCATCACTGTTTCCTTAAGTAACCAAAGGGGTGTTCTTTTTATTAAAATGAATTTATATCATGGTTATGAGTTAGTACACAGTAGCGACGTGGCGGGTCGTTACACTAATGGTATCAGAGCAAGTCGGACCTTCCGGCCAGTGAGTTGTGAGCTTATTATGTTTCTCTGTGCATGATTATGTTGATTGTTGAATGCTTGATTGTTGAAGTGACTAGTTGTTCTGTGCTGGAATGCGTGTTTGTGCTTGAGTTTCATGTAGGGTGTTGTTTTTAGTATAGTCATAACATGTTTGTATCTCTCACATCTGCTACACCGTAAGTTTCTATGCATTGTTGTGAGTTATCAGACTGGCCATTTGTATAATCCGGGACAATGCAAGGGACATTACGACAAGCAGTCCGGGATACAAACCGTTGAGAGAGTCTATATGGTATGATTGGTGTTTGTTTGTGTATTCCTTCCGGGCTCTCACTTCTTGTTGTACGCAGAAAGTGATGGCCGGTAGGAATGACCGAGCGATAGCTGATGCCCTCCAAGCCTTAGCACAGGCATTGGGGAATCAGAATAGGGAAGAGGCCCCGGAGCCATGGAATACTAGGGGTTGGACCGCTTTCAGCGCAACAATCCTCCTTCATTCCATGGAGGGTACAACCCAGACGGCACTCAAGCTTGGATTCGGGAGATTGAGAAGATCTTCCGGGTTATGGCGTGCCCTGAAGAGTAAGAGGTCGCCTTCAGCACTTACACCCTAGCAAAAGAAGTCGAGTATTGGTGGGATAACGCCTGTTAATGTATGGAGGCAGAAGGCCGGGTTGTAACGTGAGAAACCTTTAAGGAAGCGTTCCTGGAGAAGTACTTCCCGGAGCACGTAAGGAACAAAAAGGAGATGGAGTTCCTTAAGCTGAAGCAAGGAAACCAGACTGTAGCCGAGTATGCGGCTAAGTTCGACGAGTTGGTAAGGTACTTCCCTCACTACCAAGGGCGAGATGGTGAAAGCTCTAAGTGTGTGAAGTTCTTAAACATTTTACGGCCCGAGGTGAAGCAAGTCGTAAACTACCAAGGAATATGTCAGTTTCCGACCTTGGTCAACATGTGCCGGATTTGGGACGAAGATTCCAGAGACAAGGCAGCATACTACCGGAACGCGGGCCCTGTGAAGGACAAGAAGACCGGGGACCAACACCGTGGGAAGCCCTACACCATCTCTCACAAGCAAAATGAGCATCGCCCCAACCCCCAAAGGGTTACTACTGCAGGATTTCCTAGTGGCAGTAGTAGTGGACCAGCTGTCTTTCCAACCCGGAAGACATGCTTCAAGTATGGCAAACCCGGGCATTTCGCTGCTGAGTGCGGGCGAAGGATCCCGGTCTGTTTTATCTGCAAGGAGAGGGGTCACGTCCAGAGGGAGTGCCCATACCCCAAGAAGGAGCGGAATGGTGAAGGCCAGCAGAGCCAACCCGGACAACCGAGGACCACGGGGAGAGTCTTCACTCTTAGTGGTGCTGAAGCCCCGAATTTCTAGGATCTGATCCAAGGTGAGTGTTTCATAAGTGGAGTTCCTTTACTTGTGCTTTTTTATTCCGGCGCAACCCATTCTTTCGTGTCTTGGTTGTGTGTTGAGCAACTTAAACTTCTTGTGTCTTCCTTATGTAATGAACTTGTGGTCGAGACCCCGGCTAGTGGATCTGTGTTGACTACCGAGGTATGTTTGGACTGCCTTGTGAAAATTTCTGGTAGAAAATTTTGGGTTGATCTGGTTTATTTGCCTCTTAGCTAGATTGATGTTATTTTGGGTATGGACTGGTTATCTTCCAACCAGGTTCTGTTAAACTGCCATGATAAGATGGTAGTGTCTGACAACCCGGAAGTGAGAGAGGATGGGATGTTCATTTCGGCCAACCGTGTTATGTCGTCTTTAAAAGAGAATGCTCAAGTATACATGATCTTATCGAACCTGGATGTTGAGACCGGGGTCCCTCTAGCCGACCTCCCTGTTGTGAGAGACTTCCCAGGAGTTTTCCCTGAGGATGTATCCGGGTTACCACCTGAGAAAGAGGTCGAGTTTTCTATAGATTTGGTACCTGATGCTGGGCCTATATCTGTAGCTCCCTATAAAATGTCCCCCTTAGAGCTAGCCGAGCTTAAGAAACAGCTGGAAGAACTGTTGGATAAGCAGTTTGTGAGACCTAGTGTATCCCCATGGGGAGTACCCATGCTATTAGTCAAAAAGAAAGATGAGACTATGAGATTATGTGTAGATTACCGCCAGCTGAATAAGGTAATGATTAAGAATAAGTATCCCTTACCTAGAATAGATGACCTTATCGATCAGCTGGTAGGGGCTTGTGTGTTTAGCAAGATAGACCTTAGGTCGGGTTACCATCAGATCCGGGTAAAGTCTGAGGATATTCCGAAGACCGCTTTTAGAACCCGCTATGGTCATTATGAGTACTTGGTTATGCCCTTTGGTGTGACCAATGCTCCTGGTGTATTCATAGATTACATGAATAGGATGTTTCACCCTTGCCTTGATAGCTTTGTAGTAGTCTTCATAGATGATATCCTAATATATTCTAGAACCAGAGAGGAGCACGAAGAGCACTTAAGGATTGTGCTGCAGACCCTTAGGGACCGACAACTGTATGCTAAGTTGTCTAAGTGTGAATTCTAGTTGGAGAAGGTGAGTTTCTTAGGGCACGTGATATGTCGAGGTGGTATAACAGTAGACCCTTCTAAGGTAAAAGTCGTCCTTAAGTGGGAAAGTCTCATGTCCGTGTTTGAGATTAGAAGTTTTCTAGGCTTGGCAGGGTATTACAGAAGATTTATAGAGGGTTTCTCTAAGTTAGCATTGCCTTTGACCAAGTTGACTAGGAAGGGGAAAGTGTTCGTATGGGACGCCCAGTGTGAGCATAGCTTCCGAACCCTTAAGGAAAAGCTAACAACCGCACATGTGATAGTTTTGCCTAGCCTAGGAGAGCCCTTTGAAATGTACAGCTACGCAGCGATGACGGGCTTAAGAGGGGTGTTGATGCAGGGGGCCGGGCTGTGGCGTATGCTTCCAGGAAGCTTAAGACGCATGAAAGGAACTACCCTACCCATGATTTGGAGTTGGATGTCGTGGTGTTTGCCCTTAAGATATGGAGACATTATCTTTTTGGCTCTAAGTTTGAAGTGTTTTTTGATCATAAAAGCCTTAAGTATTTGTTTAGCCAGAAAGGATTGAACATGCGTCAACGGAGATGGCTAGAATACCTTAAGGATTATGATTTTGAGCTTAATTATCATCCCGGCAAGGCCAATGTGGTGGCCGATGCTTTAAGTAGAAAATCTCTCCATGTGTCCGCCTTAATGGCTAGGGAGTTAGATCTGCTGGAACAGTTTAGAGACCTCAGTCTAGCATATGAGCTCACCCTTACTAGTGCGAAACTAGGAGCCCTGCAGATTACGAGTGGATTGTTAGAAGAGATCCGGGAAGGGCAGAGGTCCGCCCTTTCCCGCAGACTCAACTAGAAGCATTAGCATCAGGGAGTGCTAGTAGTTTTCAAGTAGGACCGGATGGAGTTTTGAGACTTCAAGGTAGAGTCTGTGTCCCCAACATATTCAGGCTCAGGAGAGTGATCCTAGAGGAGGGGCATAGAAGTAATCTAAGTATCCATCCCAGCGCCACCAAGATGTACCAAGACCTCAAGACTATGTTTGAAGGCGTGTGTTCTAGAACAAGGGGGTAGCTGGGATAGTTTTCTACCCTTGATAGAGTTTACCTACAACAACAGTTTTCACTCTACCATTGGCATGGTTCCCTACGAAGCCCTGTATAGTAGAAGGTGTAGGACACCCCTATGTTGGCTAGAACCCAGCGAGGGTCTTGTGCTAGGGCTCGAGGTAGTACAACAAACAACCGAGAAGGTCAGGTTGATCCGAGATAGGATGAGAACGGCCCAGAGCAGACAAAAGAGCTATCATGATAGAAGGAGGAAGGACTTAGAGTTTGAGGACGGTGATCATGTATTATTGAAGGTCACCCCATGGACCGGGGTCGGCCGAGCATTGAAATCCCGAAAACTCACACCCCGGTTTGTTGGTCCCTTCCAAATTTTAAAGAGAGTTGGTCCAGTAGCCTACCAAATTGCCTTACCGCCATCCCTTTCCAATCTCCATAATGTATTCCATGTGTCTCAAGTTCGTAAGTGCATTCATGATCCATCTCATGTGGTCGGTTTGGATGTTATTCAAGTGAAGGAAAACTAAACACTACCTTTGAGGATTGAGGATCGACGGATTAAGCACCTAAAAGGAAAAAAGCTTCCTCTGGTTAAGGTTATCTGGGGAGGCATATCTAGAGAAGATGCTACGTGGGAGCTGGAGAACCAGATGTGGGAAGCCTACCCAGCTTTGTTTACAACAGGTAATTTCGAGGACGAAATTCCTAAAAATGTGGGAGAGTTGTAACGACCCGGATTATAAGTTGCTAATCTGGATGTTTGATGTGTGTTTTATTTAAATTACATGTGTTATGTTGATTGATTAATTATTTTATTTATATCTTGTTGTTGGAGTGATTTTGCCTTGGTATGTGTGCTTGATGGGCATTGGACGTAAGTCAGCTCTACTGTACTATGGTTGCTGGCTGAGCATGTTAAGAGGACGTGTTGCGTCAACCATGGTTATAAGCAGCAAGCTGGCACAACAGCAAGCTTACTCTTCCTCCTTCTATCATATTGTGTTCCTAGTCGGGTCATACATTGATGATGGTGTCGTGGTGATATTCTATGTATAGATGTAGGATGCCGGGACTGGGTGGTTAACCTTGTGAGGACCACGATCAGTGCATCGATGGGCTCTTATGTGGGCGGTATGTTACATAGGGGGTGTATGACGGGTTATCCTTGCATGGGAGGATTGTGTTCCTAGCCGGGTCATACATTGACGGTGTCTACATAACATATGACATTTCCATGGCGGAAATGGGGTTGATGATTAGTTGTAAGGTACGCAGGTACTGGGGGCCACGACTGTTGGGAACTCCTTCTGACACCCATTGGCTGATCACCATGGGGGGGTGATTCCTGTGCACGACAGAGTGACCCTGACAAGCTACTGCATCATCTGACCACAGGGATGGCCCATTTCTAGGATGGTACCACATTGCACGATGAGAATTGAGTCAAGAGCATGCATCATCCTAGATATTATAAGGAGACTTATGAAATGTTTGTGGATGTTCAAGCATGTTAGTGCTTGATGAATGCTTGGATATTTGTATTGACTTGTTGATGACCGTGTTGTTTCCTGGTCAGGTTGTGTTCCTTTTCTATTGTAGTTATTGTTGTTATTTAACATGATGAACTTACCTTTGCTTTGTTGTACCTTGTGGTTTGGTGCCTGTGATGATCGCGAACCGGGTTCGTGTGAGCAGATAGGCAGCAGTAGGTGCCTTGGGAGAGGACCGAGTTGATTGGAGCCGCCGGGTTTTGCCGGGATATCAATGGACACGATCCCGGGCAGGAGTTGCCTTTTGCTAGATGCACCCCTTGTATTTAATGAATGCACTCCTTGTTTTGCTGATTACACCCCTGACTTTTATTCCTCTTTCTATTTGTAAAACAGTTGATATATATATATATATATATATATATATATGTATATTTGGGGTATAATCTTGTGTACTTGTAATTAAGTTATGTCTTGTGTATGTATACATATATATATTTGAAATGTTTTATGCACATCTTATTTACGTGTATTTTCTATGATGATGGTCGTTATATGCTCGTGAAAAATTTATCACCATTTTCACAAGTAACCAAAGGGGTGTTCTTTTTATTAAAATGAATTTATATCTAGTTATGAGTTAGTAATACAGTAGTGACGTGGCGGGTCATTACAACGTGTACATACACAGCCTACAACCGTGGGCATCATCAATGTATGACCTGGCTAAGAACAAATCATTCCTCGCAAGGGTAATCCGTCATACACCCCCATGTGTATCCATGTATATCCACATCACACAACGATAACCATGGGCACCATCAATATATGACCCGGCTAGAAACAAATCCTTCCTTGCAAGGGTAACCCTCATGCACCCCAATGGATATCAATATATATACACACCACACAATGACATTGTTCACATCAATATCTCATCTCATTTCAACATCATCAACCCAAACATCCACATCAACATTGTTTCATTCAAACATCACCAATCACATAAGCATTATCATTTTAATCATCACAAACACATAAACATCATTAATCATTTCCATGATATCTCAATTTCACTATCATCTACAACATTAGAAATAAATACATCGCATCCCATTAGTTAAAAACATCATTTGTTTTGAAAATGAGCACACACGGATATAAACACACATTAATCATAAATACGTCACATCCCATTAGTTAAAAACACAGTTTTTCTCGAAAAACCAGCACACAGCAAGGACAGGCAGTTATCATCATAGTTGGACTCCCTGGCCCCCAACTATGGTATTTAAACTATTACCAATATAATAAACTCCATTTACCTAACCAAGAGTTCTCCCTATTACAACCTAGCAGTGTTGTTTCACGATCTTTCAAAATGCATGATTGTCCGAACATAGAGTTCTACATACCAAATTGAAGACAATTTAGTATAGATTTCCAAAGAAAAGGTCAAAGTTAACAGTTGGGGTCAAATACCCACTCAAATCAAAAAGGGGCTAAACGATGTTTTGGGAGTTCACATCAAAAGACATCAGTTTGAAATTTCGATCACACCAATGTGATCAGAACTCAACAAGGATCACAGAAATAACATCAATTTCATAAAAAAAAGACTTTTACAACATCTCATTTTCAAAGGGTTTTCAAAGGATATGTAAAACTCCCAACAACGGTATCCAAAACTCAAGAGACACTAAGAAAGGCTTAAACTAGTTAAAGGAAGACAAAGGACCTGTGTTTTTGGTAAACAGTTGCCTGGGCCTAGTCATTGCGACCCCCTTTGTGAGGAGGCACCCCTTCTCCTGAAGTTACGGGGCTATTATGTCGAGTTCCTTAGAGAGAGTTGTCTCGCGCCCCTAGGTATTCTCTACCTCAAGGAAGCCAAGAAAAAAGGATTTTAGAAGTTCTTTCCTCTACCAAAGCTTTGAAAGATGTTTCAATGATTTCACTCTGATTACGAGGTTCCTCTCCGTGTCGGGGTTTCGTGGCAAGCTACAATGGCCCTTGGTGGTTGATGATATAGGGTGGTGGAAAGGGTGGTTTTAGGGTTTTGGGTGAGTTTAGAGAGAGAAAGGGTGAGAAAAACGCGTTCTACGCGTTGCTGGGCGTACTTATAACCCAACAGGCTCGCTTAGTGCGCACTTTCTCTCTCAGCGCGCATGCAAGTCTCGCTCAACGTGCACTGTAGCGACCCGTCACGTCATTACTATATCACTAACTCATAATCATGGCATAAACTCATTTTAATAAAAAGAACACCCCTTCTGTTACTTGTGAAAACGATAGTAAATTTTTGCGAGCATATAATGACCGTCATCATACAAAATACACATACTTGAAGATATTCATAAGACATCCCGAATACTTGTTTATACACGTCAGACATAATTTAATTACAAGTACAAAGATTACATCTCAAAATATACATCAAGTGTCTTACAAATAGAAAGAGGAAATAAAAGTTAGGGGTGTAATTAGCAAAACGAGGAGTGCATCCATTAAAACAAGGGGTACATCTAGCAAAGTGCAACTCCTGCCCGGGATCATGTCCATTGAGATCCCGGCAAAACACGGCGGCTCCAACAACTCAGACTTCTCCCAAAAGCACCTAATGCTGCTCATCTGCTCACACGAACCCGGTTCGCGGTCATCACAGGTACCAAACCACAAGGTACAACAACGCAAAGGTGAGTTCATCATATTAAACAACAACGATAAATACAACAAGAAAAAGGCATACAACCCGATCAAGAAGCAACACGATTATCGACACACAATTGCAACGTTCCAAGCATAACATACACGAACATCCACAATCATCGCATATATCAACTCATAAAATCTAGCATGATGCATGCTCCTGACTCAATTCTCATTATGCAATGTGGTACCATCTCGAAAATGGGCCATCCCAGTGGCTAGATGATGCAGTAGCTTGTCAGGGTCACTCTGTCGTGCACAGGAATCACCCCCCATGGTGATCAACCAATGGGTGTCAGAATGAGTTCCCAACAGTCGTGGCCCCCTAGTACCTTCATACCCTACAGCCAACCATCAACCCCATTTCCGCCATGCAAATGTTGTATGTGACGTAGGCACCATCAAGGTGTGACCCAATTAGGAACACAATCTTTCCTCACACGGGTAACCCGTCATACACCCACTATGTAACATATCGCCTACACAAGGGCCCAGCAATGCACTGACCGTGGCCCTCGAAAGGTTTACCACCACCCAGTCCTTGCATCTCACGGTTTACCGCCCACACATGGACCCGACGATGCACTGACCATGGTCCTTGCAAGGTTTACCACCACCCAGTCCCGGCATCTCACTGCTATACATAGAATATCCAAATGCATTCCTCATCTCGAGTCATCGCATAGACCGACGTAATCATCCATCACACGTACAGAAAAGTGAGCTGGTGTGAAGTATGAGGTGTCCGGGTTGGCGCTTAGACATATTATCTCAAGGTAAGAATCCAAACAAGGTCGGATGAAGGCGGACAAGGTCTGTAGAGGTCAGTCAGAGAAGTTTAGGTAAGAGGAGGCAAGGGTAGCAAAACGGGCGAGGTCAGAGGTTTATAAGAACCCGAGTTTGTATTTCACCAATCTACACAAGGGCGTAAGGGAATCCAATAGCTCATTTCCTAAGAGCAGATAAGCTCTGCCGAGTAAGGAACCCGGCAGTTCTCAAGAAAAGGGTTTGGACTTAGCAATTCTAAAAAGGACATCCCATCCTGGGGTGAGGAACCCGGCATCTCAAAAAAGGAAGGATAAGTTTCTAGAGGCGACACGTGTATGTAACCCAGTTGTTTAGAAAAAGGAACACAAGCTCAACCGAGTAGGGAAACGCAGTGGCTCTTCTCCCTAGAGAACACGAGCTCATCCAAATTAGAAACCCAGTAGCTCTCTCTCTGGTGAGGTAACAATGCCCAACAGCTTTAACACATCATCCGGGTAAGGAACCCGGTACCTTATAGAAGGGAAAGCGAGTCTTAACAACTCTTAAGGGAACAAATCCTGGGTAGGTAACCCGGTCTACAGACGTCTGCCAGCAAGGACTAGGTTACATCCTGCATGCGTGCATGCATGCCACGTAACCCGCTTAACCCGGCCTACCCATCCTGGTAGCCGACATCGAAACGCAAGGGTTGATGTCTATGTGCAACACGGCCAACCCATCCCGGTACTCATCACCTTCCCGAACACTTCTGCGAGTGTCTTGGAAGCTTTTCCAGCATCAAAATGCCACTTCACACACATGCACGGGAAGTTCTTAAAACATCTACTCCCCTCAAGAACACCCAACATCACCACAAAACATATTCAACAGATTTAAGGCATAGCACATCCCATTCCCAAAAGGCGTAGCTTTCCTGGGAAAAACATCACACACACACACACACATACACACCAGGGACATGCAGTTATCATCACGGCTGGACTCTCTGGCCCCCAAACCGTGGTACCTAAAGCTGTTAAGAAACACGATAAACTCCTCTTACCTAACCAGGGATCCGTTCACGAGCTTCACGGTGTGTTTGTCCCAAGCTCCAGCTCTGACCACAAAGTTTCCTTCAGCATCGGGATCCTCCGCAGTAGCTATGGTGGTTCTTGTAAGTTGAAGGTAACAAGGAAGGGGTCGAGAATGAGAAGTTTCTGGGTGAGTTTTAGAGAGAAAGCAGAGGAAACACAAAGGTAGAAGGAGGAAGAGTAAGTTTGTTGTTGTGCTAGCCTACTGCTTATAAACATGGCTGACACAGCATGTCCTCTTAACGTGCTCAGCCAGCAACCACAGCACAGCAGAGCTGACTTACGTCCAACACATATCAAGCACGCATACCAAGGCAAAAGCACTCAAACAACAAGTTATAAATAAAAAAAATTAATCAATCAACATAACATACATCAAACATCCAGATTAGCAACTTATAATTTGGGTCGTTACATGCACTGGCTTCCTCGGCGCAATTTCCTCTCTGTCAGAAAATTTTTGGAATTGGGCCCAGTGTGACATTTGCTCACTTAGAGTGACATCCAAAAATCTTCATCTTGAAGATCTCAACGGTAAAAATATGCAAAGATGTGTTGGGAAGGTACTATTAAAATTTTAAGGCAATCCAACGGGTAACAAATCTGGAATTATAGTTTTACTGAAGCAGGTTATGAACCAAACTACCACCTCCAGCATAAATCAAACAAAGTTGACATAACTTAACATTCATATCAATCAATTTCACAAGGTTGATCTACACAACAAATCAACTAATCCAAGATTATCAAACAATCAAATAACACAACAAATACATAAAACATATACTTTTAGTTATCGAAATTTCAGGGTGTTACAGACCCTCTGATCTTTATGGCACGTCTTTGAAGTATTATCTCGTACTGTACCTTCTTCCGTTTCACCTTCTTAACCATGGTGGGAGTCGGGCATCACTTCATCTACCTGGTAATGTTATGACAAGTCGACCATTTGTTTGGCTCTTTAAACATGGGACCTTGTGCCATAGGCACACAAAAGCCAGTCGTCCTTTTTGCTTAGCTCAATATTTATGGGATATTTATTCCGAACCGTGTACAGGTCCTTAAGAATTTAGCATTGTGGCGTCAATACTTAGGGTTGAGGGTATTCATGGGATACTCATCCCGAACCATGTACAGCCCCTCAAGCATTGAACCAAATGGTGTAAATGCTTAGAAGTGAGTCATCCTTTACTCCTGAGCATAGTTATAAAATACGGTTCGGCTTAGCCAGTCAGACCGATCCAACCGATATCTGGTGGTACAATCGGGTCGAGTGCACTATCGGACTATTCAAGCAAGTGACCCAGGATAACCCGATCAAAATCGGTCGATTTTGATGGAACCAGGGGACCAGGTCGGTTTTAAAACCCAGAATGGGTTGTGCCACCGCAGCACTACGAGGTAACTCGCCGCACCGGCCTCGCCTCCGATAATGCAGACGACGATGCAACATTGATCAAAGAGGAAAAGGAAGCAAAAGTGGAAGAGAGGAAGAGGAAGAGGAAGAGAAACCACTGAAGCGGAAAAGGAAGCATTGAAGGCTTGAAGTAGAAGAGCACAGGAAAGATGCAAAATGAGGCGCAACAGCACATAAACCGCAAGAAAATGAGGCTGAAATGTGGAAGAGAAGCTTTTATATATGTGCGAATAAGGTTTTTCGTATTTGAGCTCATATTGCTTCCTTCACTCCCTTTATTGCTTACTGTACTCCTTCTACTCATTTTTTTTATTAAAAATTGGACTTTTGCTTTAAGTAAAGTAGTTGTTATTTACACTATTTTTTTTATTAATACACTTTACTTGTGTTATCAACTTTAATACTTCAATTGTTATTTTGAATTTTTTAGTATACTTTTCTTAATCAAATAATATTATTTATATACTTATATATAATATAATTTTAAAAATTTTAATATAGATCGGGCCAAACTGGACCAATTATTGACCAACCGGTTGGACCACTAACCCACTGGCCCACTACCTCGATCGGGTCAATGACCAGACCAGCTTTTATAACACTGCTCCTGAGTCAATATTCCCAAAATACCCATCCCGAACGATGCACAACTCTTCAAACTAATGTTATAAAAATCGGTCTGAACCGGCCGGTTGGAACAGTCGGACCAAGAACTGCTGCTAGATCCAGGCCAGGTTGGGTGGTGAACCGACCATGCATGTGGCCTGATTTGGCCCGGCAAATCCGAGCTGGTTTTATGAAAACACGGCAACCCAGTTGATTTTTGGAACTCAGACCAGGTTTTGGCATAACCGTTTTGTTGGAGCTCTAAATTAATTTCATCAAATCAGTTCAGTCTTCATTCCTTCATGGTTCTCATGCTGTCAGCTTTTGCTTCCTCCTTCACGCTCTTGTGTACTTGTCGCCGTTGAGCCTTCACTCACGCACGCGGTTTCTCTCCTCCATCGCGTCTTCAGAAGGCTTCGCACATGCCACAAGCCAACACCGCGATCTACTATTGAAGCAGAAGAGGAAGCATTGAAGGCTTGAAGCGGAAGAGCACATGAAAGATGCAAAATGAGGCACAGCAGCACATAAACGACGAGAAAATGAGGCTGAAATGCGGAAGGGAAGCTTTTATATATACGAGATTAGGGTTTTTCGTATTTGGGCCCAGATCCATAAATAGATTTGCTTCCTGCACTCCCTTTATTGCTTACTGTACTCCTTCTACTCATTTTTTTTTATTAAAAACCGGACTTTTATTTTAATTTAACTAGTTGTTATTTACACTCATTTTTTTATTAATACACTTTACTTGTGTTACCAACTTTAATAATTCAATTGTTATTTTGAATTTTTTAATATACTTTTCTTAATCAAATAATATTATTTATATACTTATATATAATATAATTTTAAAATTTTTAATATAGATCAGGCCAAACCAGGCCAATTACTGACCCACCGGTTGGACCACTGACCCACTACCTCGACCTGGTCAATGACCGGACCGATTTTTATAACACTGCTCCTAAGTCAATATTCCTAGAATACCCATCCCAAATGATGCATAACTCTTCACACCAATGTTATAAAAACCGGTTTGAACCGGCCGGTTGGACCAGTCAAACCAAGAACCGTAGCTATATCTAGGCCAGGTTGGGTGGTGAACCGGCCATGCATGTGGCCCGATTTGGTCCGGCAAAACCCGACCGATTTTATGAGAACCCAACCACCAGGTCGGTATTTGGAACTCAGATCGGGTTTTGGCAGAAAAGAAAAGGGCTCCAAAATGGCATCGTTTTGTTGGAGCCCTAAATTAATTTCACGAAATCTGTTCAGTCTTCAATCCTTCACGCTTCGTAGTTCTCACGCTGTCGGCTTTTACTTCCTCCTTCACACTCTTGTATGCTTGCCGTCGTCGACTCTTCACTCACGCCATTGTTATCCTCTGTCGCGTCTTTAGAAGGCTTCGCGAATGCCACTTGCCAACACCGCGATCTTCCCTTTGATGCTCGTCGTCGCGCCACTGGATTTGAAAGCTAACGTCGAAAGGTTTGTCTGTACTAGATGCAGAAATACCCTCGTCTATTTACTCAAGAAGTTATATTAATTTAATATCCTTGTCTAAATAGTCATTTACTTTCTTGTGATTCTACAAACTAATCAAACATGGCTACATAATCATGATGGACATACACTACCAGCAAAAATATGTTGTCATGTCGATAAAGTGTTAACATCTGGAAATCTAGAAATGGAACCATGTATCTCTAAAACCAAATAAAGCAAGGACAATCTTGCATCTGGCGTGATTCTTAGTGTGTGTTTGGATTTGATCAATGTTTACCTCAAAATAGATTTTCAGCCAAAACCTCTCACTACAACATTTTCATTAAAGCTTTTCAAAAAACAAAACAAGCTAATCCAAACATGCCCTACTACTATATAATTTATGACGAGGATAAGCATTACATCTGTTATGTTTCTATTAATCAATCACATACAACAACAAACAAAGAATAGGTTTTCTTTTGCTAATCACTTAAACAATAAGGCACTCCTAATTACTCATTTTATCTTGCTTTTTTGAAGACTGCAACATTGAAGTTTTATTGAAGAGTGTTAGCTGCACCTCTCTGAGATGTTTGGATAACTGCCCAAGAAAATTTAAAAAAAAAAAAAGAAGCTTAATTGTCAATGCTTTTTGATGTCTGCAACAATTTTTCAAATTCTTAACTTAAGTCACCATGACCACACAACCATGCCCTTATTATTATATTATATCAGTAAATAAAATAAACGTGATGTACTGTTGTTAATGAATTACTTGTTGAAATCAATAAATAAGAGAGTTTTCATTGAAAACTATAGTACAAGTTCAATGGTAACACTTTCTAAACAAAAAAAAAAATATCCATTTTAGTTAAGTTGGCATTTTTTCTTCACAAAACTTATGCCACTGCACATAATTAATAGCTAACAAATTGCAGTCATGCAATATGGAATCAAACCTATGGTCTCTAATATCTCAAGACCAACAAACCTATTTATTATCTATGTGATTTATAGTCTAACACATACAAGAAGAATTCAAGAGTTTGTTGCTACTTGTTATCACTCATCTTTCTTAGAATAGTGAAAACATTAACTTGTCTCAAGTTTCTTTATATTTTATCTTCATCAAATTTTACTTACCTTGTCTCAAGTTTCTTTACCAATTATATGATGATATAATCAAAAACTAATGAAGCTAATGTTTGCAATTAGACTTGAAGTCGAAGATGTCATCAACTGAAGCCTCATCATCTCAAGAAGCATCCACTCCAAATACTTCTCAGAATGTTAGAGGAAAAAATGATCCAACTTAGGGACATTGTAAACAAATTGATGAGGGTGCTTCAAAAGTGACAATGATGTGTATCTATTGTGATAAACGAGTTAAAGGAGGCGGTATTAATAGGTTTAAGGCTCACTTGGCTGGACAAAAGGGCCAACTAGAGGCTTGCAAGAAGGTTCCTGCTAATGTCCAACATCAAATAAAGCAACTACTTGAATAGATTAAAAAAATAAGAAAATAAAATTGCAGGAACAATCTAATGAAAGTGATACATTTGAAATGGATGAAGACCCTGTGAGAATAGTTAAGGAATTAAGTGAAACTCCAAAATTTGTTTCTCCCAAGTCTCAAAAGGGGAAGAACACTCATCATGTAGATGATTATTTCATGCCTAGAACAACTCTTGGAGCTCAACCTAGCTTGAAGAGTGTCTTGCAAAATAAGAAAATTGTAGAAAAGTGTGACAAAGTCATTGCAAAATGGATAATAGATGCTTCAGTGCCATTTAATGCAGTTAACTCAACATATTATCAACCTATGATTAATGTTATTAGTAGCATGAATCCAGGGTATAAAGCCCCAAAATTTTATAGAATTTGTGGTCCTTTGTTAAATATGTCGGTTGATGAAGTGAGGAAGCTTGCTGAAAGTTATAAAGAAGTTTGGAAGGGAACTGGATGTACTTTGATGGTTGATGGGAGGACTGATCGCTCTAGGAGAACTCTCATTAATTTTCTGGTTTATTATCCCAAAGCGACTGTTTTCTTAAGGTCTGTTGATGCTTCATATGCTTCTAAAACTGCTGAAATGTTGTTTAAGCTTTTCAATGAGATGGTGTTATATGTTGGAACAGAAAATGTTGTTCACATTGTGATCGATTATGTTGCTGTCAGCAGGTTATTGGAAAATGAGTATCCTAAATTAGATTGGTCTCCTTGTGCTGCTCACTGCATCAATTTGATGTTGCAAGACTTTGGAAAATTTGAGGAAGTAAGTGAGACTATTTCACATGCCTCAAAAATTACTAAGTACATATATAATCATTGTTATGCATTATTCTTGATGAGACAACATACAAGTGGAAGAGATATACTTTGTCCAGCTCCAACTCGATTTGCAACTAATTTCATTGCCTTGCAAAGCATATTGGCCCAAAAGGATGCTTTAAGGGCTATGGTGACAGTGAAACAAATCTTACAGTGTGCTGATATTGTGAAGCTTACAGAGTCATTAGTTTGTGTGTTACGTATTGTTGACAGTGAAGATAAACTTGCCACAGGTTTTCTTTACCAGGCTATGAATAAGGCCAAAGAGGAGATGGTTAGGAGGTTTAAGAGAAATAAGAGGAAAGTGGAGCCTTATTTGGAGGTCCTTGATAGGCGTTGGGATTCACATCTTAGCAAAGATCTACATGCAGCTGGTTATTGGTTAAATCCAGCTTGTAGATTCAATGCTAAAGAATTTGAGAAGTATAGGAACACACAATCTGACATTTTGGAACTCATTGATAGGTATACACATAAAGATCTTGAGTTGCAAGATAATTTAAATAAAGGCATGAGGATATATAAAAATTCTGAAGAAGATTTTGCAAAACGAGTTGCAATACGTGAACGAAACACAGTCATGCCAAGTAAATTTAGTGTTTCATACTCTAATAACATTATTGATTTGTGATTTATTTTAGCGACTCATAATATATTCATTATATTTGATTTATATATTTATATGTTTTATTCTATATCAATGGTGGGATTGTTATGGATGTAGTGCTCCAGAGTTGCAAAAATTGGCTATTTGTGTTTTAAGCCAAACTTGTAGTGCTTCGAGTTGTGAAAGAAATTGGAGTGTATTTGAACACGTTCATTCAAAAAAAAAGGAATAGGCTAGAGCATCAAAAGCTTAATGACCTTGTTTATGTTCGTTATAACTTGAGGTTACAACAAAGGTATTATTATTGATTATGCTAGGATTGTTTACTTATTTTGGTTTATTTTTTTTATTGTTGATATATGAGCATTTTTATCAATTTATTTAGGAATCGACTAAGGCAACAAAATTATGACCCAATCAATTTGGAAACCCTTGATGACCATTCTAATTGGGTGTTGGAGGAGTCACCACCATTCCTATCTCGTGAAGAGGTGGAGGTTTTATGTAATGATCTTGCAAACATGTCCATCCAATCAACATCATATGATATTGGTATGTTTCTTAATAACATTAGTATTTATTATGTACACTTATGTACTTATGTTAATTGCTAATTTGAATCTATAATGATGTTGCAATAGATAACTTTATGGATGAAGATGATGATGATGATGTGCCACAATCACCAGACAACACCATGGAAGATGTTAATCCAAATAAAAGCAATATTGGTGAAGAGTCTCATTCTTTTGATGAAGAAGGGTTACCTGAACTTGACCCTACATTGACTCCTTGGATATAAATTATGGATGTTGTCATGTTGATGGCTTGATGCTATTTGTGTTTTCATTTCAAGACTTATTAATGGACTTGAGTAATTGTGTTATTGAATTAATATTTGTGGACTTGTCTTATCAACTTTAATATTTCAATTGTTATTTTGGATTTTGGAGTATGAATGGACTTTTTTTAATCAAATAATGTTAATTATATTTATATACTTATATATAATAAATATATATAATTTTGAATTTTTAATATAGACCAGGTCAAATTGAGTCAATTACTAGTCTACCGGTTGGACCACTGACCCACTACATAGACCGGGTCAATGACCGAACCGATTTTATAACATTGCTTCAAACATTAAACTTAATGACGTAAATGCTTAGCAATGAGTAGTCATTTTCCCCTAATCGGTTTCTTTGGGATACTCATCTTGGATGATGTACAACTCCTTAATTAGGTTCACTAGCTACTATGTATTGACTTTGAAGACCTTTATTTTTTACATTAACCGAGAAAGTCAACAAGACGATTAGTAGTCGTAACAACCATTACCCTTACAAGTTTAGATAGAAAAACAAGTTAACTTGTTGTCTAACTCTTTTTTTAAGATAAACTTGGGTAAATTCGTTAAGCTTGCAAAACACTCAAGAAGCGAATAAACGAATTTGAAATAAAATGTAATTGTTTTCTTTCATTCATCATATAGTACAAAATTTTATGTTGCTCATGTTTTTGAACCCAAATAAATGTAACATTTTACTGGGGGGAAATGATTTTAAGAAATTAGATATTTTCTAAATAAATTTTTTTATAAGAACTTGTCTTTTTTATAATAAAAAATTGTATTATTTGATCATTTATGTAGTTTGTTCATATCTAAATATGTATTGTCGCATTTTATTATTGCAATTTGCTAGTTTTTTTAATGCCTATAATGGTTCATATTTGCTTCAATCAAGTTTATCTCTCGTGAAGAATACATGTAGTCTCTATATTAAAAAAATATTGAATTGTTGTTGTATAAGAGTAGTAAACCATGCATATATGTCATAATGGATTTTTATAACTACTTTTTATAAATTACTTTTTTATCTCTTAATTTGATTCTTTTATTATTAAAAATTTTAATTTAGTCCCTTAATTTTAAAATTAATGTACTCATTACCATCGAATAAAAAGTAGTGCCATTAAAAAAAAAAGTAGTGTCATTTGTATTACAAATACTCGTGGTTTCGAACTATGAATAGTGATGACTTTAAACCACCATTAAAATAATTTTATTTTATAAAAAATTAAAATAAATGATAAAATATGTTTAGAGTTCATGTAAAATTTGAAAAATATTAATTTCATTTTCATAAAAAAATTTATATTAATTTGGTTCATATAAAAATAAAAATAAAATTATTTTGTTAGCTTAGTGATAACTTTGTTAGATGATAATTTGATATAACCAATAAACTTACACGTCTAATTTGATTATGAATTAATTAAACAATTTATGCAGTTAAAACTCTCAAAAGTTATAATTTTTCGTCACTTATTGGACAATTTTCTCACACTTTCTGATGAGGTTAGGTGGAAGATTAAACAAAAGTAGGTTATGGTGTCTTCTAAGTGTGCTTGAAAAAATAAAAAGAGAAAATAATTAAATTTGTTAATTATATCAAAGAACCATCGAATAGAAAAATTATTAAAGATAAAAAGGATATGTTTTATTTTTATATACCAAAAATTTTATGAGAACATAACAAATATTTTTCAAATTTTATAGGCATCTCAAACATATTTTACCCTATCATAAAAGTTATAATTTAGTAACTTTAACTTGTATAATAAAAATTATAGTATATTTTATTTTATTAAATTTTTAAAATTAATTTAATATTTTTCACTTATATAATTTTATAATTTAATTTATATCAATATTCGAAATTTTATAAAGAAAAACTTACATTATTATATTATACTATAAAAAATAAAAATATTAATATTAAAATACAGTACATTGTTAAAATAATTATTATTAAATATTTACTTAATTTAATAGCGTAACATAATAATATAAAAGTAAGCATTTTAAAATTTTAGTTTTTAATATATTATATAATAAAAGTCACTATTATAAGATGTTATTTTTATCACATTCTATTATATTTTAAATAAAGTAAAATACTTTATATTGTATTTTTCATTTTTATTCTATATTACTCGTATATAAAAATCAAAACAAAAATAATTATTTAATTAATAATTATATATAATATAATAGTGGTTTTTAAAATTTAAAACATTACTTTAGATATCATTATAAATATTATATATGTAAAACTATTAAGTTATCATATTTTAAAATGCAAATAAATTAAAAATTTTAAAGTAAACCTAAATCATAATTTTTTATTGTATTTTAAAATAATAATAATTATAGTTTAAATTTATTACATAAGTAAAAATTATTCAACTATTATCTTTTATTACATTTTTTAAATTTTAGTAAAATAAAAATTACTATCATCTCAAAATTATTTATGAATAAAAATTATTACATTATAATTTGTATTACATTATTATAATTTTCTACATTTAGAAAAAACAAAGCTATTATATTTGTAATTAAAAATTGTTACTAAGAATTATGATTTTCTTATTAAATTATAACTTTTATCATACTTTTTAAAATTAAAAGAATAGTTTCAATCATAAACTTCCACTAATGCGAAAGTTAATTAGTTATTTTTTTAATGGCAGTTCAAAATTGTCGAAATTTGTGAAGCTAATGACATGTATTTCAATTGGACGAAAAAAAGATAACATTACATCAATTGTGAAAATTAAGGTGTTAAATTAAGCTTTTTAATAATAACGAAATTTAATTAACCTAAGTGAACATATAAAGGATGCAAAAGAATCATTTAACCTATTATTTTTTACATTATGCAAATTCATTCAGGTTTGCAAATCAAGTCTACAAGTCAAATCTCCAAAAGCTGCGTGAATTAACATAAATTGCATGTTGGACAAGACTTCTGCTGGCAATATTCAGCTAAAGACTTTGGGCATGATACTTGATTCTGATATATAATCAAGCAACTCGCTAAGTCTATCTGTAACATACTTTTCTTATTGGTTCTATATATATATATATATGACAGACAGAGTTGAATGAGGAATTAAAAGGTGTATGTATGAGGTCATGACCATCGTTCATTAGTATCTTCAAAAAACTAATTCGAGAATATATACAAATATGGTAAATTACAGAAATGTTATGAGTTTTAAACTACAGCATCAAATAGCCATTCAAATTTTGCATTTATAGAATACCATTAGAAAAACCCTGAACATTGAACAAGAAGTTCATGGTTGTGTCAGATTTTCTTTTTTTCAACTTTATAACAAGGTATAAATAGAAAATCCATAGAGGATTTTCTCACATGAATCGATCCTTTGAAACGGTTATTTCTGCAAATTATATTCACTGTAACTTTTAACTACTAATCTTTATCCAAAAAAAAAACCTGATAGTAGTTAATAACTATCACTTCCACTTTCATATCCACAAGAAAATTCAAGAAAAAATTTATGCCATCAAAGATAAACAATAGGTAATATAATGGTGGGCCTCCCCGGTCTTGCCACGAAAGAGTCCCTTTTGGAACAAATTAAAAGAAAAGGGTTCAGAAATCATGTGGTTTGGTCCGTTGTGGTCCTTGATTTGATAAGCCTTTTATTTTGTTGTACTTTTGTTTCAAGGAAACAGTTATATGTAGTATAAGAATATTAACCATAACTGATATTTGAGTTTACTATATTTACCATTATCATCCTATATTACGGGTTAAAAATTTATTTGATGTTTTTTTTATTCAAATTGAGGAGTGAAACTCAAGTACACTAATTAATCAATTGAATTAGATTTATTGGTAAAGCTTATATAATATTATTTAAAGTTATTTCCTAAAATATATTGGTGGAGACAACTTGAGTATAAGAATAACAAAACTTTATTTTATGAGGTAAAGTCAACTAAAATGGATCGCATAAGATCGTTTGACTCGATTAAAAATTAAAGCTTTAAGAATTTATTTATCATAAAATCTTTCTTGATGACTTTCTCCAAACTATATATTTCACTCTTCTGACTAATTTTTCTTATGGCCTTCCTTGTATATATATTCAAACCAAACTTTAACCCATTTTGTATAATCTTTTCCTCAATTAATTAGTGTTGCTCCAATTTTTTTTAGTATATTACAATTTTACTTTCTCTTTTTTTTATATGACCACGCATTCCTCTTGATATTTTCATTTATGTTACACTCTCACCATTCTCCCATATTTTCCCTTTAAAGCCCAAAACTTACTATCATAGAATATAATTTGACTATATAAATGATAGAACTTGCCTTTGACCCATTTTCAGTCATGAAACAAGATACAAAAGTTATTATAATTTGAAAGAAAATGTGTTCCCCGATTCGAAAGAAAAGCATATATATATAGGAAGTGTGCTAGTATTCCAAATGTTGATATCCCATAATGATAAGCAACAATGCTTTACAAATTTTATTATAGCGCATCATGAAGAGATATTCGTTGTGTGATAATTTTATATAAATCAGGAATAAAGAAGAATTCCATTCCAGGAAATTTCAATTAAACTTGCACTGAAACTTGATCCACAAGAATTTGGCTCTGCTTAACCCACCTGTTCCTAGTTCCTACACCTATGAAATTATTCTTTTCTGTGATTCACAGCTAAAGGTGTCTCTTTACTCACTCCCTCACTCTAACTCACATGTAAATCAACACCTGTATACTTCTAGCTTTCCCTTGTCCTCAAATAATAGACACAAATCACTCTTTGTTACAGAGTGTGGATAGAGATGCCTTGCTTTCATTGATGATCAATTTTAAATATAAAGTCTAAGGTATCAAGTAGTGTGACATTTAAAAAGGTTTTTCATATAAGTATTTTGAAATGTTTTCACGCATTAAAGCTCATAAATGTAAAGTGTTATATATCACCTAACCTAACGATTATTAACTCAAGTTATGGGATTTTATAAAATTAGCACTGCCACACTACTTCTACCAATAATAACAGTAGTAGTAAGGGATGTGCAAAAAAATTATCCAAACCAAATCACTATAGAAAAAATTAGTCTATAGATCCTAATATTATTATAAATTTTTTAATTAGGTCTTATATTTTACTTTTTTTTTAACTGAGTCCCTATAAAAAATTTAAATTTTTAATCAAGTCTATATATTAATTTATCGTGAGAAATTTGTTAGACTTAACGATAGAATATTCCATCATATACACATGTATATACCAAATAGTATTTCATATCAGCTCAAATGGTGTTGTTATACATGAAATTTTTAAATTTTTTATCTAACTCCTCGCAATACCTCCTGATTTTCATTCTCATCCCATCCATTATCTCCCAAACCGTAACTCAATCCTAAAATGTGGATTTTGCATCTCTTACCCTGTAACCCCAAATCCTATTTCGTGATTAATCCTTAATTTGTTTGTAACGCTATTCATACCTCTTTAATCACCTCTATAGCAGTTCGTGATTTAGGATTTGCATCTACCTATATGTATATGATGACATATTTCATCAAGTCTAACAAATTTTTCATTACAAATTAATAACAACAAAGACCCAATTAAAAAAATAGAAAATATAAATAATTTGTGAGAATATGGGGACCTACAAACTAATTTAATCTTAAAAAACAAAATTATTTTGAGAAAAAAAATTGAACTGAACCATCACTTTATAAAAGTGATTGATTAGTGTGATACATGCCTTGTATCTCAAGCTATGATGTTAGTGGTGTATTTTTAGATATGTTAAGAGGTTGTTATTAGCTTCGCTAGTTTTGGTACTGTTCTGCTCGTGAGAAACAGAATGTACCCAGCGAAGCTTACTGGGATTTTGCTATGGGATCAAGCTCTCCCTCTCTGAAGATGCTTATAGAGATGAAGCACCTCCGAGAAGATGATCACTGTCGGAAACAACACAAGTGGTGTGCTGTGTGTGCAGTGTGAATGGAAAAGAGAGAGTTAGAATTGTTGTGTACCTTTCACCAGGAACAATGCTTTATTTATAGGATGATACCTGGATCCTGGGAGGAAGGTGGTTGAGGCCCATTATCTTTGGTTAAGATATTGGGATATTTGTTTATCTTTCTGTTGTAATATTTGTTATATCTTATCATCTTATTGGATAAAATGTGGGATAGTTGTGGATTTAAATATTTGAAACAAAGATATTGGCTTAATCCGTAACAGATGTCCCTCAGCCCGATTATCTAGTATTCTAGATGGTCGGGATGTATTAACGGATGAGCCCACATCGTTTTGTTCTATATGTCGAGATATTGTTGCTCGTTCCCCACCGAGGTATGTATCCTTTTAGATGTTGACACGGTTCGGTCTCTTAACTGTATCCAAGTTATTTGTTTTGTACGGATTCGATGCTATTAATCTGAGTTCCCCGAGGAGGTCGACGTATATATTTTTATGTCAAAGATCATGGTCAGAAACCTCGGCCTTCTAGTTTATTCTGAATCAGTCTGGAAAGACATAGGGTTGTCTTTTCATCTTTTCCCTAGCGACGTTCCCTACTCTCAGCATTTAATGCGCCGTTTCTATTTCCCACACTTCCATCATGAGAGTGGAATTTTCTCTCTTATTTGCCCCTTGTGTAAGTCAGAAAATGTCTTTTATACCCTTGGCGTCTGATCATATCTTAGAAGCCACGTTTCTTTTTGAAACGTTTCGTGAGAAGTTTTTTGGCGGTTATCGATATGCAGACTTTGTTTCCTTCATTTGCCTACCCCCATTCTTATTACTGCCTCTTTGACACATTTGCAAACTTATTTTGCCTGTGTTCCTCTCTCTGTCTCTGCATTTCCTGAAGCTTAATTCGAAGCCTTTTTCCAGGTATGTATTGCATCTCCTCTCAGTTATATTGCATTCCTATTCATTCAATTTTCATCTTTCCTTTGCGTTTCTTCGATTTTTGAATATCTGCCCCTTTAGTTGTTTTGTTTAGGTATTTCTTGTTCTTTAGCTTTTCTCCTTCTTCATCGTTCTTATAATGAAGCTTACTCCTGAGGAGGAAGCATTCGTTCGCAAGAACGTTCCCCCTAAGTCCGCATTTTGGCTTTGGGGCCTTCCTCTTCCTGATGAAGAATGGAATAAAGAGTTGTTAAGAGCTCCCAGGGGTCCTGGGGTTTCAAAAAAGTCCCAAAATAATTCTTCCCTTATTCGTAAAAACTCTCGTATAAGAATAGATGGTAGTGTAACTCATAAGGTCCTTATTCAAACTCCTCAATCTTCCTCTGCTACATCTGCAGTTAAACGTCCATTGATGGAATGTCAACCTTCCAAGGGTATAATATCTTCTGAAAAGATGTATAGAACTCCATTTCCCCTTTCCGTATTAAGTACCAATCCTTCTTTCCAAGCTAATCTAAAACCCCTAGATCTTGCTTATGAAATTCAATTTGAACCATGTTCAAAGTGCATGGACCAATTCCACTATTATGCCCATATTGGGCAATATGAGAGAACCGGCGAGATTCTTGAATCATGTCACCATAACCCGGTCCGTAATGCCATTCCTGCCATTAAGCTTTCTCAGACAGTGTTGCCAAATCCCGAGGCCACAAGGCCAACCTCTTCTCATACCAGCTCGACACTGGCTATTTCTTCACTTCATCTTCCAACTTCTTTCCCAGGTATTTTTACTAATCCTTTCTATTTTATTTTGTCATAGGTCACTATGGATACTTCAGTGGAAATAGTAGATGAATCCCATTCGGCAGGATCTCAGTCTGACCTTCCTTCTTCTTTGATTGTTAAATTTCTGTGGGTTACATATGAAGTACTTCGCACTTCCTCTGTCTTGACCCCAGAAAGTATAGCAGCACTCCCTATTGGCAACCAGGATGGTTTCTCAATCCGTCCTCCTGCCCCGAACGAGCCCATTTGCTCATATGCCGGGGACAGGGAGCCTAATTATTTTTTCTTTTGCAAGGACGTAGTTACTTGTCTCGGCATTCGTTTTCCTTTATCGGATTTCGAGATGCAATTGCTAGATTACCTTCACCTGGCCCCTTCCCAACTACATCCCAATAGCTGGGCCTTCGTAAAATCCTTTGAAAATCTTTGCGTAGAATTGCATGTTCCTTGTACTATCGCTATTTTTATTTATTTCTTTTCCGTCCATTCCGGCCGTACTGGCCGAGAGTCTTCGACTCGGAAGGGGTGGACTTCACTTCGAAGTCGCCCCGGCCGTCGTCTTTTTCCTATCTTCACCGATTCTTTTAAAAATTTCAAGAGCAATTTCTTTAAAGTTGCAGCCGAACCCGGCAAGCAACCATTCTTTCTCCGGGGTCCGGAAGCACCTGAAGTAGAGTGGAAATTTCCACTCTACTGGACCCGGGATCATCATTCTAATCCTTCTTCCTTTTATCGAATTGAAGAATCTAACCTGTCTGATACCGAGGCTGCGGCTCTTACTCAAATTCACATGCATCGGGAAATTCAAGGTTAATAAGAATATAACTCTTGTATTTAAAATCTTGCTTCATTTTTTATTAATCTTATGCACTTTTTCAGCCGCCGAAATGGAAGAAGATCCCTCCGCCAACCTCAGACCCCGTCCCCCCGAACGGCAAATGACGGGAACTCCACTGAACGCCGCAACTATATTAATCAGATGCCGGCTAGAAAAACTAAGAAGCGCCGTGTTGCAACGCCGGCTCCCGATGGCCCCCAGCCAACAATCTCATTAGGATCGGCCGGGGATACCGTTACCGCCAGTTTTGAGGTTTCTTCTATGGCCGGGACAAGGACTCAGGAGATCCCGGCTACTCCCACTATTGTGATTGAGGATTTAGCCGTGGATTCTTCTTCTAACGGCGCTGTTCCCAACACTTCTCTTGCTGCCCCCGAGATTCCTTCATTATCGCTGGGATGCCTTTGGGAAAAAGGGGTTGAAGAACTTTTCCCATACACCAAGGCTCCCAAGTATTTTTCCGATGAAACTCCTTTCTCGGATGACGACCTCCGGGGGCTCGACCAGCTTCATCTTCAGGCTTTTCGATGTGCTACTTTGGTGCCGAGTCTAGTTTCTTTGAAGACTCGTTATATCAAATCTAGAACTGCCGACCTCAAGTTTCAAGATGATAACCAACAATTGTCTGACAAGATCAAGGGGTTATTCGAAGAGAATCTGAAGTTGAAGGAAGAGCTCGCCGCCTCTCGTCAAGGTTTGGCGGTTGTAAATGAGGAGGTTGCTTCCCTTCGATCTGAGCTTCAAGTAGCAAACAGGAAAGCCGAATTCTTCAAATCCTCCTTCGAAGCCGCCACAGTTGAGGCTAGTAAAGCTCAAGCGGAAGGTTCTTCGTTGGATCGAGATCTTGCTGCTTTGAGGGTTTTCCACAAGAAATCTTTGCAAGAGGTAGTCCTCGCCAAACAGGAAGCTGCCGAGTTTCAAGAGACCCTGGGGACGGTTGCCGAGGATGCCTTTTCTAACGCTTTGGAGCAAGTCCAATTCTTGAACCAGGGAGTCGCTTTGAACCTGGAAGGAACTGATTGCCAGGCTTACGTTGAGGATGGCAAATTCATTCCTTATGTTGATCCTGAGGTCATCTCTCCAAACGAAGCTCCTGAGGCGGCAGTAGATGGGCCATTGACCCAATGAAGGGCTGGAATGCCGGTTTACTTTGTAACAATGCTTTGAACAATTTTTAACTTCTGCTTTTTGATTTATGCTTTCGGATTCCTTATTTTGAACAATTTATTTAATGCGTCGCGCTTTCGTTATATTGAAAGCTTCGTCATTATTGATTTGCTTACTCGGATATTACTTTGGTTCCAATGACCAATTGTTTTAATCGAATCATTTATTCGGATATCGTTTCCAGATCCAAGTTCTTGTCCTAGCAACTGTTAAATGTATCTCGTAATATTAATCTAAGGATATAATTCTTTCGATATAATCGATGATTCATCCATGAGTAAATAATCACGTTGGCTTGATCAAGGCCGAATTAATACATAACAACGACTAGGCCCTCAAAAATTGTGCACAATGTATAATATAATTTCATTGTAATAAGGATTTCATTTATTCTTCAAAGATTATTCAAATTCGTGGTATCAATGGAAAATTTATACCGGGTTTTTGTACCTCGGCTTATATAACCAATGAGAAACACATGAATACATAGATCACGATCTCTCGGCTTATGAATCGATTACAGAGAAATACGTGAAATTAAGTTTATAATCTCGGGCTTTTCGCCGGGAGATGATAGAAACGATACTCCACGATCTCGAGCTCATCGCCGGGAGATACGTGGGCCCTTTCAACTATAGTATCTCTTTAGCTTGTCGGCATTCCACGTGCACTTGACTTGTTTACCTTCCAAGGTTTCTAAAACGTAGGCTCCTTGTCCCAAATTTTGGATGACCCGATATGGTCCTTCCCAATTGGGTGCTAATTTTCCATCTCGGGCATTCTTGTATCCGATATCTGCACGTCGTAGTACGAGATCACCTTCCTCGAAGGATCTTGGCGTTACTCTCTTGTTGAAATTCCGAGCCGAGGTCTTCTTCATGTGTAGATCTCGGCGATGTGCTGCAATTCAGACTTCTTCTATCAAATCTAGCTCGGCAGCTAATGCCTTGCTGTTGTCTGTATGCGACTTTTGCCTCCTCCAAGATGGTTGGCCAATCTCTACAGATATCATGGCTTCGCAACCATATGTCATCCTGAATGGAGTCTCGCGGGTGGATGTTTGAGTCGTGGTTCTGTATGTCCATAAGACATAATAAAGTTGCTCGACCGAGTTCGGACCGGCCTCTTGCATTCGTTTTTTCAATCCGTCCAGAATGACTTTGTTCGCTGCTTCCGCCTGGCCATTAGACTGTGGGTGCTCTACCGATGAGAAGTGATGTTTTATGTGGAATCCGGTCATCATTTCCTGGAATTTCTTATCCGTGAATTGTGTTCCGTTATCGGTGACGATTTCTGCCGAAATTCCAAAACTTGCTATAATACTGCGTTCAAAGAATTTTTGGACACGAGCCGAGGTGATGGTAGCCAGAGGCTCGGCCTCGATCCATTTAGTAAAGTAATCCACGGCTACTATTAACCATTTCATTTGACCTTCCGTCGCTTTAAATGGTCCCAAGAGATCCATTCCCCATTTGTAGAACGGCTATGGTGCTGTGATTAATTTCAACTCCGATGGGGGAGTCCATAATATCTTTGCATGCTTTTGACAGGTGTCACATTTCTTCACATGCTCTGCTGCGTCCGCCTTCATCGTTGACCAAAAGTATCTGGCACGAAGAGCTTTTAATGCCAAAGCCTTCGCACCCATATGCTGGCCGTTAATTCCTTCATGTATCTCGGTAAGTACATACTCAGTTTGGTAGGAGCTTAAGCATAGTAATAATGGGGTGTGGAGACCTCGTCGGTATAGCTCACCGTCAACGATTGTGTACATGCCTCTATTTTGTCAACAAGCACTATCCCTTGCTCCAAATAATTTATGATCGGCCTCCTCCAGTCTTCGGCGATTAGGACTACCATAATGCATGTAGGTTGGGCGAGTTCCTGTTGAATGACCGTTCTATGATTACCTGTTCCCTTTGTACTTGCCAATTTTGATAATATGTCGGCTCGGGTATTTTCTTCTCTTGGAATATGGGCTATGGTGAACTCATCGAACTCGGATATTATTTCTTTGACTTTAGCAAGATATTTTGCTAACAAAGGACCCTTGGTTTGATATCTCCTTTCGATCTGTGCTGAAACCAATTGTGAATCAGTGAAGACATTAACTTTTAATGCTCCCTGCTCTCTGGCCTGGTTTAACCCGGCAATCAGTGCTTCATATTCTGCTTGATTGTTAGACGTCGGAAAATTAAGCTGCAATGATTGTTCGAATGACACTCCCTCGGGATTCTCAACAATGATCCCGGCTCCGCTTCCCTTGGAATTGGATGACCTATCAACATATACTTTCCACACATTATTCTTTGACTGGGTGGAAAATGCCGGGGTCAATTCTACCACGAAGTCAGCCAGAGCTTGAGACTTGATTGCGTGACGAGCTTCATACTTGATATCGAACTCGGATAATTGAATAGCCCAGTTCATCATTCTCCCTGCCAGGTCCGGCTTGTGTAGTATCTGTCGGATGGGCTGATTTGTTCTCACCACTATAGTATGGCTTTGGAAATATGGGTGAAGCCTCTTAGCCATTGTGAGCAGAGCGAAAGCCACTTTCTCAAGCTTCTGGTATCGCAGTTCTGAGTTCTTGAGAGCTCGGCTTACAAAGTATATCGGCAACTGACACTTGTCCACTTCTCGGACTAGAACCGCGCTTATGGCTTCTTCTCCCACTACAAGATATAGGATAAGTGTTTCTCCATGCTCCGGCTTCGAGAGAACCGGGGGCGAAGCCAAACACCTTTTTATTTCTTGAAAAGCCTCTTCGCATGTCTGGTTCCATCCTATATTGGCCTCTTTTTTTAATAACTTGAAGAATGGTAGGGCCTTTTCTGCGGATTTTGGGAGGAAACGTGTTAAAGCCGCCATTTTTCCCGTCAGCTGTTGGATTTCACGTTTATTAATAGGAAATTGCATGTCGAGTACAGCTTTGCATTTATCCGGGTTTGCCTCTATTCCTCGGTGTGTTAACATGAAACCTAAGAATTTCCCAGCTTTTACCCCGAAAGCACATTTCAGAGGATTCAAACGAATACAATGTTGTCTTAACTTGCAAAATGTTTCCTCCAGATCTTGGATGTGGTCTCTGGTTTCATCTGTTTTGACAATCATGTCATCAATGTATACTTCAATGTTGCGCCCGAGTTGATCAGCGAAAACCTTATTCATCATCCGTTGGTAAGCGGCCCCGGCATTCTTCAATCCAAATGGCATCACCTCGTAACAATAGTTTGCTTCTGTGCCTCGGAATGTTGTTTTCTCTCGATCACCCGGATACATGGGTATCTGATTGTATCCAGAATAAGCGTCCATAAAGGATAACGATTGGAATCCGGCAGAATTATCCACTAGCTGATCGATATTCGGCATCGGATAACAATCATTTGGGCAAACCTTGTTCAAATCTGTGTAATCGACACAAACACACCATTTTCCATTGGGTTTCTTCACCATCACCACGTTAGAGAGCCAAGTGGCGTATTGTATTTCTTTTATAAACCCGGCCTCTAGCAATTCTTTAATATGCTTCTCCAATGCCTGCCTTCTATCTGGGCCGAGCTTCCTATTCTTTTGTGCTATTGGCTTAGCATCCGGGTACATAGCCAACTTATGACAATAGAATGCAGGTTTGATCCCGGGAATCTCAGAGGCTTTCCAGGCGAACACGTCCTGATTCTCCCTTAGGCACTGGATTAGCTTGCCCTTGGTTTCTGAATCATTCTGTTTGCCTATTTTCGTAATTTGTTCTGGAGATCCTCCAATCTGAATATCTTCCAATTCATCTACCGGTTCCGGTCTCCATTCTTCAATATCTCGCATATCCAATTCCACAAGATTGACCGGCTTACGAGATATCGGCCTCTCTATTTGTTCCAATAGATCTCCATGTCGAATCCGAGGTGGAGAAGATGGGCCGCCTTCAGTTTCTCGGATTGTATTGAAATAGCATTGTCGGGACTCCTTCTGATCACCGCAGATTGTAATAACTCGGCCAAGGTGTCCGATCATCTTCATCTTCTGGTGCTTGGTGGACATCAGTATATCCCATTTATGAAGTGTTGGCCTGCCTAATATAATGCTGTACGGTGAGGTGAACTCGGCAACGGTGAATGTGACTCGGCCTGTCTTGAAACCTTCCCTTGTTCCCAACGTTAGTTGGAGGTCAATTGCGCCTTTCAAACCGGTGCCTTCACCATTAAAACCGATCAGCATGGTTTGACACGGTTTTAAGTCCTCCTCCTTTAGGTTCATCTTTTGAAATGCAGTCAAGTTAATGATGTCGGCTGAGCTACCATTATCAACAAATATTCTTTTAACTCGAAAATTCGCCACGGTCCCTGTTATGACAAGACCGTCTTCGTGTCCGGGCACTACGTCTTTCATATCGTCTTCTGTGAAATAGATTAGCGGTGGTGCAGATTTCTTGCTGCTTTCTTTGAATTTGGGTTGATCTCTTACCGACATAACTTCCTTGAGATATTTCTTTCGCTGACTGGCGATGTCACCTCCACCTCTCATGCCCCCCGAAATTACATTACATTCGAATTTGGATTCTGGGAATTCGTCCTTTTTAGTTTTCTTGTCATCCCGGTCTTTATTCTCTTGCTGACTTTTCCTTTTTCCTTGATGCCCTTGAGTCCAGATAATGTATTGCCGAAGTTACCTTCACGAACAAATTGTTCTATCGCATCACGGAGTTCCCGACACTGGTCAGTCGTATGACCTGGCCCATTGTGGAAGTCACAATAGCGGGAGTAGTCTAACCCTTCCTTTCTTATTATCGGACGAGGACGTTCTACTTTCCTCATCTCCGTAAATGCAACTTCCTTCCATATCTGACCTCGTGGAGCATTCAATGGAGCATACTTGTCAAATTTCCACTCGAACTTTTTGGACCTGAGGTTAGGGTCAGGAAAACTTCGTGGAGGTCGACTGGCGGGAAAAATTTGTGGGATGTCGATTGGATTGCGCATTCTCGTGACGTCGGCTCCTCAGCGATGTTGGTTTTTTATTCTCCCTTGGGGCCGAGTTAGCGATTTTCATCTGTTCCAATTCCAAGTATTTTTTGGAACGGATCATAAATTCATTTAAAGTTTTCACAGGATCTTTATAAATGGATTTGGCGAGACGGGATGACCCATTGAGCCCGGCTGAGATGAGATGCACGTGGACCTTTTCTTCCAAGCCTTGTACTTGCAAAGCGGCTTCTTTGAATCGGTCCATATAACTCTGTAATGTTTCTCCGAGCTGCTGGCGTATTTTCCCTAATATGAACTCGGACTTGGGCTGCTTCTTGCTTGTTACAAAATTCAACAAGAACTTCTGTCCAAAATCTTCAAAATTTTGGACAGAACGCGGCGGCAATGTGTAAAATCAGGCTTGAGCGGCTCCAGTCAAAGTAGTAGCAAAAATCTGAGAAATTATAGGCTCGTCAATACCTCGGACGCACATTTGCATGTCGAACTCGTCTATATGCACCCGGGGATCTTGGCTCCCATCATACTTGGATAAAAAAGAACCATCGAAGTCCTCCAAGAATTGGGCTTCTACTATTTCATTGATGAACGGGCTGTTATTCTGATGACCTCGGCGATATTTCCTCTGATATGTATCGTCTTCTCGACTGGGCCGACGTATAATTTCTCTTGCTGGTCTGTCGACAACGGCATGCTCTGGGATTCCGGCTAACAGAGTGGGCCGAGGTCCTTCCTTACGTGAATGGGATTGGGATATTCTGACTTGCTCAGATTGACTGGTTGGTCCTCTATTACCAGCCTCGGCTGTGGGTGCCAAGTTACTTGTTTCATGTATTCTTTCTGCTGAATGAGGTTGCTCGTTGTGTGTTGTCGCCGGTCGTTCAGTATTAGGATTGCCCGACTGTTTGGACAAATTCCGAGCATCCTCTTGTCGTTGAAGCTCGTAGCGCTTCTCCAAATTTTCTAACCGAGATAAAATAGAGTTCAAAGCGTTATGGATAAAACGCTGATTGTTGTCTAGTTCTACCTCGGCATTTGACAGTGGAGCAAGAACTGGTGGCATTGCTGGGGAAGAAGCAGTATGAGACACTGCATCCTTGCTACTACGTTCTCCAGATTCATGTTCCGTGGTTGTTCGTTATGTCCAGCGATCTGATGGCTTCTGGTGTTGACCATCGTGATTTGGTGGGATTCGAAATTTATCGTTTCCCACAGACGGCGCCACTGTTCTGCTCATGAGAAACATAATGTACCCAGCGAAGCTTACTGGGATTTTGCTATGGGATCAAGCTCTCCCTCTCTGAAGATGCTTATAGAGATGAAGCACCTCCGGGAAGATGATCACTGCCGGAAACAACACAAGTGGTGTGCTGTGTGTGCAGTGTGAATGGAAAAGAGAGAGTTAGAATTGTTGTGTACCTTGTGTACCTTTCACCAAGAACAATGCTTTATTTATAGGATGATACCTGGATCCTGGGAGGAAGGTGGTTGAGGCCCATTATCTTTGGTTAAGATATTGGGATATTTGTTTATCTTTTTGTTGTAATATTTGTTATATCTTATCATCTTATTGGATAAAATGTGGGACAGTTGTGGTTTTAAATATTTGAAACAAAGATATTGGCTTAATCCGTAACAGGTACATTCCTCTAACTGGTCCTTATTGATTCCTGTTGCTATAAAAGGGATCATAGCGCCTCTTTGTAAAATATACGATATTCCATTAATCCTTTAGAAGCTGTTGCCCGTGGATGTAGCTCTTTTGGAGTGAACCACGTAAATCCATTTTTGCTCTCTCTCTCTCTCTTTCTCTCTGTTTGTTGTCTCCTGCTTATTACTCTGTTTTGGGTTAGCTTTCAGTTCTTCTGCATTAGGTGTTTTCTTGGCATAATCATAACAATTGGTATCTAGAGCTTTGGTTGCGATCTAAGAAAGGATTCTGTCACCTCAATCTGCTACCTTCTGAAGGTACTATCCTTTAGTGCTTTTTTTTCGCTTTTGTTCTTTGCTGCAAGATTGTGCAAGAAACCTTCAAGAACCATGGCTACCTCTCTGAGAATCGAGAAATTCAATGGCAAGAACAGCTTCAATCTCTGGCGCATTAAAATGCGTGCTCTGCTAAAAGAACAAGGAGTCTGGGCACCTCTGATATCTGCCTCTGTGAAGAACGAATCTTCTTCAACTCTGAAAGAGGAACTCACCAAAGAGATGAAAAGAAACATTGCTGAACAAGAAGAGAAAGCTCATTCATTGATTCTGTTATCCCTGTCTGATGAAGTCTTGTATGAAGTTGCAGACCAAGAAACAGCAAGCGGCTTATGGCTAAAGCTTGAAAGACTTTACATGACAAGATCAATCTGCAACAAGCTGCTTTTGAAACGCCGGTTATTCAGTCTCCAAATGAAAGAAGGTACACCTCTAAAAGAACATTTGGATGAGCTGAATTCAATATTAATGGAACTAAGAGACATAGAAGTAAAGATTGAGGATGAAGATGCTACAATGATTCTGTTAGTTTCTTTACCACCCTCATATGAGAGTTTCGTTAATTCGCTGAGTATTGGCAAAGATTGTATAACTATGGAGGAGGTTAAATCCAGCCTACACTTAAAGAAATTGAGGAGCAAGGCATCTGGAAACAGTGAAGACAACAATGTTGTGGGTCTTACTGTTTCAGGTTCATTCAAGAATGGAAAGAGGAAGAAAGATAAATGGAAGAAAAGGGGCAAGATTGATCCAAAGGACATCTACAACTATTGCAAAGAACCTGGACATTGGAAGAAGGACTGCCCGAAGAAAAGGAATCAAAGGCCAACTGTTGCAGCTGTTCAGGAAAGCTACCAATCTGAAAGTGATCTTGTGCTTTCCATTAATGATCACCCTATAAAATCTGGTGAACATTGGCTCTTGGATTCTGCTTGCACTTTTCACATTTGTCCAAACAAAAACTGGTTTCATACATATGAAGATGTGGATAAAGGACAGGTATTCATGGGAAATGATATGCCCTGTACTATTGCTGGAATTGGAACCATCAGAATAAAGATGCATGATGGAGTTGTAAGAACACTTACTGATGTTAGACATGTCCCCGAATTAAGCAAGAATCTGATTTCTATGGGAACCTTGGACTCTAAGGGTTTCAAATGGGATGTTGAAGATGGTATCATGCATATCAAAAGGGGTTCCACCACTGTTATGAAAGGAACCAGGAAAGGAACTCTGTACTTGCTTCAAGGATCAACTGTTAGAGAAACAGATGGTCTATCTCTGGTATCTGGATCAGCTAGACTAGAACCTGATTAAGCATGCCTGTGGCATATGCGGCTGGGGCATATGAGTGAGAATGGGATGCTGATCCTAAGCAAAGAAGGTCTACTGGGAAACAAGGAACTACAGAAACTCAAGTTCTGTGAGCACTGTGTATTTGGAAAATAGCATAGGGTAAAATTTACAAAAGCACAACACAAAACCAAGGCAATATTGGATTATGTACATGCAGATTGTTGGGGACCTTCACAGGTTCCATCACTAGGTGCTTCCAGGTATTTCCTATCCATCATTGATGACTATTCTAGAATGACATGGATTTTCATAATGAAGCATAAAAATCAGGCTTATAAGAAATTCAAAGACTGGAAGGCCACAGTTGAAAACAGCACTAGTAAAAGGGTTAAATACCTTAGAACAGATAATGGCCTTGAATTTTGCTCAGCAGAATTCAATGATTTCTGCAACAAGGAAGGGATTGTAAGACATCATACTGTTAGAAACACCCCTCAGCAAAATGGGATAGCAGAAAGAATGAATAGAACATTGCTAGAGAGAGCTAGATGCATGTTATCTAATGCTAAACTTGATAAAAGCTATTGGGTTGAAGCTGTTAACACAGCATGCTATCTTGTCAATAGATCACCCTCTACTGCAATAAACTGTAAGACACCTATAGATATTTGGTCTAATAAACCTGCAGACTACTCTAAGCTGAGGATTTTTGGGTGTCCAGCTTATTATCATGTGAATGAAGGAAAACTGGAACCTAGATCTAAGAAGGGAATTTATGTGGGTTATGGAGAAGGAGTAAAAGGGTACAGAATTTGGTCACCATCTGAAAGGAGAGTTATACTCAGTAGGGATGTCATTTTTGATGAATCTGTTATGACAAATCAGATTGCCAAGCAAGCTATTCCAGAACCAAAAGTTGAAGTTCTTAAACAAGTGGAGCTTCCTATTGTTGCTGACAATAACCACCTAGAAAAATCTGTCAGCACACCTTCAGAAGTTGTTCAGTTAGATTCCTCAGGAGATGAAAGAGAAACAGACTCATCTAATCAACTATCAGATCAGAGGACATTGTACAGCCAGACCATGCTTCATATCAGAGAACAAAAAGGATAATTAAACCTCCTGTAAGATATGGTTTTGAAGATATAACAGCCTTTGCTCTTCATGTTGCAGAAGAAATAGAAATTTCTGAACCTACCACCTACAAGGAAGCTATCAATCATATTGAAGCTGATAAATGGATACTTACTATGAAAGAAGAGTTAGAATCACTTCACAAAAATCAGACCTAGAAACTGATCAAGAAGCCTGAAGGAAGACATGTAGTTGGATGCAAATGGATTTTCAAAAGGAAAGCTGGAATCCCAGGAGCTGAATCTATCAAATATAAGGTAAGGTTGGTTGCAAAAGGTTTCAATCAGAAAGAAGGAGTAGACTATAATGAGATTTTTTCACCTGTTGTGAGACACACCTCCATTAGGGTCCTTCTAGCTCTTATAGCATGCAAAGACCTTGAGCTAGAGCAACTAGATGTGAAGACTGCTTTTCTACATGGAACACTTGAAGAAGATATCCTTATGACTCAACCAGAGGGATTTATCACAGAAGGAAAAGAAGACTATGTCTGCAAGCTTCAAAGGTCTTTGTACGGTTTGACAGCTTCATGATCAGTGTGGGTTATGAGAGAAGCCCTTATGACTGTTGTGTATACCACAAGAAGGTGGAGCTTGAGTCCATGGTCTATCTACTGTTGTATGTAGATGATATGCTTATTGCATCCCAAGATAAATCTGAAATCCAAAAGCTGAAAACTCTTCTGAATAAAGATTTCGAGATGAAGGACCTAGGAGCAGCCAAGAAGATTCTTGGAATGAAGATACATAGAGATCGCTCAGAGAAGAAGCTATTTGTATCACAAGAAGAATACATACAGAAGATATTGTTGCGTTTTGGAATGAATAATGCTAAACCTTTGAATACACCTCTATCTACAAAGGATCATTTGTCTACTATGGTTCAGTGTCACTCCAAAGCTGATCAGGATTTCATGTCTCGGGTTCCCTATGCATGTGCTGTTGGCAGCCTTATGTACGCTATGGTGTGTACAAGACCAGATATGGCTCATGCTGTTAGTGTGGTTAGCAGATACTTAAACCAACCACAAAAGCAACATTGGCAAGCAACCAAGCGGATTTTCAGATATTTGAGAGGAACATCTGATGTTGGTCTGATATATGGTGCTGACACAAATTGTTCCCTAGCTGGTTACTCGGATGCAGATTATGCTGCTGATTTGGATGGGAGAAGATCGGTTACCGGCTATGCTTTCACTTTGGGAAGTTCTTTAGTTAGTTGGAAAGCAACTCTTCAATCATTTGTTGCTTTATCTACAATAGAAGCAAAATATATGGCTTTGACTGAAGCTGCTAAGGAAGGAATATGGTTGAAAGGTCTGATCACTGACCTTGGATTTCCTCAAGATCATGCATTGATCTACTATGACAGCTTGAGTGCTATTTGCTTGGCCAAGGATCAGGTTCACCATGAAAGAACCAAGCATATAGATGTTAGATACCATTTCATTTGAACAGAGAATAGGATTAAAGTCCAAAAGATTGATACCAAGCATAATCCAGCAGACATGTTTACAAAACCTGTTCCAAGAAGCAAGTTCATGCACTGTTTGGACTTGCTTAATGTTGATAAGTGGAAATAATTCTTCTAAGGTAGGCAACAGTTTTATATGTATCAGAACCTAAGCTTGAGATTCAAGTGCAAGGTGGAGAATTGTGATATATGCTTTGTATCTCAAGCTATGATGTTAGTGGTGTATTTTTAGATATGTTAAGAGGTTGTTATTAGCTTCGTTAGTTTTGGTACATTCCTCTAACTGGTCCTTATTGATTCCTATTGCTATAAAAGGGATCATAGCACCTCTTTGTAAAATATACGATATTCCATTAATCCTTTAGAAGCTGTTGCCCGTGGATGTAGCTCTTTTGGAGTGAACCACATAAATCCATTTTTGTTCTCTCTCTCTTTCCCTCTGTTTGTTGTCTCCTGCTTATTACTCTATTTTTGGTTAACTTTCGGTTCTTCTGCATTAGGTTGTTTTCTTGGCATAATCATAACAATTAGTCGAACCATTTTTAAAAAGAAGTTCAATTCAATTCAATTCTTTAAAGAAATGGATCCATATGTAAATATAAAATGAATAACCATAATGAACCAAATCTAAAAAAGACCGAATTCCAGAACTGAACCGATTTATTTCAATAAATAAAATGATTTGGTTAATCAAATTGTTTTCTAAAAAGTTGTTCGAAAATGGATCGTTTGAATTTTAGAAAAATCCAAATTTTGCACAGTAGTAATGGTTTTGAATCTGGGCTTTTAATCGCAATTACCAGTTTCGTCAAATTGAAAAAGCTATAGCAAAACCTTTTACAATCACATTGCTTTTGAGATGCTAATCCAGGGGACAATGAGACAAGTCCCAGTTCCACTCTTCCTCTTGTCTTTTTCCCCCCTATCAGGTGTATCATTCTAACTTGCAATGCAAACCATTAAATGCTTTGCATTGGGAGACCCTCACACTCAGCCTCGGAACAAGTGGCAATAAAAAACTTAAAAAGAAAAATATAGCTATAGATTAGGATGCCACTTCACAAAAGTCACTTTCCACTTTGGACATTATTCAGGCCAATCTCTTACCACTAGGTTAACTAGTTCCTGCAGAAATTCAAGGCTAAGTAATGTCCCTTGATGGAAACTATTATTAATCTAGGAAGACTATGTAAGATGCAAAATCCTATCAGACCCACAGGAAAAGTTGTTGGATCTTAGATTATCAGTGATCAAGACTCTCACCAAATCTCTATGTTTATCTAGCTGACTCAAAGACAAAATTATTGACAACGACATGCTAAGTTACCCCAGGAGATAGCATAGCGCCCCTTTTTACGCAGCTAGCCCTTTAAAACACTTTTCTTTAAGTCTAAATTGATATAGTTTGTTGGTAGAATCAACTGTCCCTTCATATTGTATAGTGTATATCCCATTGAATCATTAACCTCCAATATTTTTTAGTTGTTACCGTATGTGTAGGATATGTTGTATTGCATCTAAATCAAACATTTTATTCACTTCACTTTTTTCATTGTATAAAAATTATCATTTCCTTTCAGGAAAACAACTGTCATTTTATTATAGTGAATTTAATTAAAATCAACTGTCAATCTATATTTTCTATATTATTATCGAATCCTGAATTATTATGTTTAGCTAAATTATTTATTTTTATAATAATTATTTTAAGAATAGTATCTCAGATCATTTTTAATTTACGACTTGTTTGAAGAGACTTTTCTATAAATAAAAAATATAAATATAAATAAAATAAGTTTCTCCAATTAAATTCAAAAGGTCGGTGAAATGATCTAAGATCTTATTACATTTATATGTACAAGAATTAAGAATAATTAAGAATGATCTATTGTATAGAAAAATTTGTATTTAATTTCATACACAAAATTCTCTAGAATCAATAGCAGTCTCACACTGTGAGTGGATTTAGTTCCTAACCCTGGGTTGGGGCACTGGTCTATGACCTTGAAATAAAAATCACTAGTTAAAATTGTTTTACTTATGAGTTGGAATGCACTTTTTGGATAAGCTGAAATCATTTAGTTTTTAGAAGAAGAAAAATTTATGTATTGCCAATTTTAGAAGAATTTTATTTTATTTTATTTATTATTATTATTTTCCTTTCTTGTAAATGCTTAAAAAATACATCCAAACTGAGACTTGGTAATTTTTATTATTATTAGCATAGTTATGATGAAAGGGAAAGAAGAGAAAATAGCTTTGTTATTCTCTCCTTTTCTTGTAGACAGGAGAGAATTGAAGAGATGATAAGATGCATTAATAACTAATTGAAACTGATTGGGAGGATTGAGCCTCTCGACATAATGAAGAGCCAAAACATTCTGGTCCAATGGTTATAGTGGGACCATTTCATGTAATGTGCGTTCCTTCGTTGGTTTGGTTGCTAATATCTGTGTACCTTCTGCTTCAGCATCGGCAACCTTTGTTTTGTAGCACTTCACCTTTGCTAGGTAGTTGATTAATCTTAACAACCAACACATAATAATTAAAATAATACTCGTGTCAATTTCAACCAATGGCATAAATAAGTCACTTTTTTAGAAATTATCGGAAGGGAGATTTGCTTCTTCTTCTTTTTTTGTTGTCAGGGAAATTTGCTTTTTTAATATTTTGTTGTCTTCTTAGCACCATATAAAAAGCAAATAAAACGTTCAAATCGTTGCGACGGCAGAGAAATAATTCAGAAGATTGATGGCTGCAACTTGTGAAAAAAACGAAGCCGACTTGAACAGTATTACTCGCTGTTAACTATGATTTCTCATCCGCTACGTAGATAGACAAAATAATTACTAGGATCAAATATCAAAATTTGTCTTGGTCTTTATATCTTAAAAACGATAAATTTGGTCTTCATAGTTTGGTGATTAATGAGTTTATTTGTCGCTCTTTATGAAAGTTATGATACCGTAAAAGACAAAATTCACCAATTATAAAAATTACTAATCATCATTTTTAAAATATAAAAACTATATGTTAAGTGTATGTTTAAGAGTTAAAAGAAGACGTTCTTCATTCAAATAACATGGTGGTTGGAAAGGAGGATTTAAGAGGTAAAAGAAGATAGGAGAAGAGGTTCTTCATTCAAATAACTCCCTTTTTTAACATTCTAACATAAACTAATAATAATTAACATTCACTAATATCAAAAAATACATTTTTATACTTAAGCGCGTCAAATTCTTAAAAAGACACAGCAGCAAGTTGCGAAATTTCATATGGTGTATGTTGTAAAGTACAAAACGTGCAACCAAATATGTGATAATTTTAATCAAAAATTAAAAACTTTAAACACATCTCATCTTATTATGAATTGAACAGTCTTTAACCTTAAGCTAACTATTAAAATTGCGTTAGGGCAGTCCGTTTTTAATTTTTATATGATACCAGAATTTACTTAAATTATAATTTTATGAGTTACCTACATACATTTACTATGTAATAAAGAAGCCCTTCAAAAAAATGTAATAAAGAAACTTACAAGTTACAACCGGTACTCACGTGTCTCAATGACAAGTAGGCCGGTTTAGCAGGACTTGGAAGCAGCAATATGGCACAAGGCAACAAAAAGATCCATAGTTTTGATTAATGTTGATTCCTCTACGCCCACCTCTCCAGATGTCTTTATCAAAGAAAACAAGGGTCATCAAAATGCTCTAAGATAAGGAAGTGACTAAATGCATCAAACTTTTTGAATTTTCAGACACAAGCTATCTAGATATGATGTTGATTTTTCTTAACCTTTATCAAATAGTTCATCATAAAATTAGAACAATGTTACTTTGAATCAATTATTGGATATTGAACCGGCGTACAATAAATGTAGAATAAGCATAAATAAATATAAATATAAATATAATTATCCCATACAAGTTTATTGAATTGTTTGCAAACTTGTCCAGACGCATATTAATACTACCGGAGAAATCTAACTTATAAAACGGAAAATGGAATTAATAACCTGTAGTGTGCTATATCAGTTACCACAGACACTGCTGCAAATAAAATTATTATTGCTTTGACAGTAAATCAGCTTATTTAGTTCACTTAGAGTAAAGATTTTTATTTTTTTTCTACCCGTGTTTACAACAACTAACGGTAGCATGAAGAAAATTACTTAAATTAATTTAAAATGTATAAATAAATAAATAAAACTTTCAACATAAATAAACTTGATTGTAAATGAGATTCACTAAATACTTTATTTTACCATCCAAAAGAAACCAATTCTTTTAAACACTCTTTTACAATAGCATTTCTAAATATTAACTAATTTTGTTAATCTCAATCCTTATCAAGTTATTCTTTCAACGTCAGACAATACAATACTTCTAATAATTTTAGAATCAAAACCAATATTGGACAAACTAGCAGGAAGCTGGGTTCATTTAAGTATTAGGGTCGCAATTGTAGCTGCTGCATCAATCACATTTATCGCCAATTTCCCACAATATCAAGAAGCAAGACGAATTCGCAAATGAAATTTAAAACATTGGCAGAAACCAATTTAAGTGGAGAAAAGAAAAGGGCACATGCCATTTCACTATATACACAAATTTCATTTCACAATTTTATCCTACAAAGAGAAGAAGGGGGAAAGAAGAAATGAAATCATGAAATCAAAATACAAACAACTAATCGGCTCACTACTTAGCTGATGCCAAGCATATTTACAGCAGGTTTTTCTACGTTGCACTCATCCAAATCTCATAAACCAGAACTATCTTAACAACCCTTCATTCATTCCCTGAAACCTACAAAGCCTTATTCTTCTTCATCCTATAGTCCTCTCTATCATACCAACATATCGCTCAACTTCAAAACTGGCAGGAAGTACCAAGCCTCTGTCTCTGCCTCTGACCTAAGGTTATGGATTTCGTCTTGGCAAATGCCGGATACAGCAGCTCTTGAAACTTCTCCAGAAACAATGACCATTCATCCTCGGTCATTTCTGTCACATCTACAAAGCTTATGCTTGGAGGAAGCTGCTCATTGGCACTCTTATGACCAGATGATGTATTTGCAAAATGGCCATTATCCACCTTTCCTCCATATTTCTGCTGGTTCTGGTTTTTCCCATCAAACATGGTATTTTTCAGTGACACAGAAAGTTCTGAAACAGATGGGATTTTTTCTTCAGTGGAAGAAGTAACGAATCCCTTTGGAGATTCTCCCTCAGCTTCCTCCTCTTCCTCCTCTTCCTCCTCAATGCATTCATCCAATTTGGAAAGCGGGTTACGAGCATGCCCGTTCCCAAGTGCAGGCTGAAAAGTTGCTCTGGTTAAAGGATCATCTATTGCCATCTTTGGCGTAAAATCTGATCCAACTTCATCATAATAATCTATATCAAACAGAAACTCATCATCTCTCATCTCAGCCCCGGGAGACAGTTCCTCCCTGTCTCTCTCCGCCACTATCTTCCTTGCCTCCAAACAAATAACCTCAAGTTCACTGGGCTCCTCCTCACCCCTGCGGAACTCCCTAGTCATCATCTCACCAATTTCAGCGAGGCAAAGGCCATAAGCCGCAGCCTCCTTGAGGAAAATTGTGCACAGCACCAAGACTCTGAGACATGCCTCTCGGATCATTGGCAGTTCCATTCTCAGCATCTCACAATCACGATAAGGGTCAAGATCTTCAATGTAAGCAAGCTCATCCTCTGAAAACGGAATGGAAGCCTGTGGCCAATGAATCCATTCAAAATATGGATCCTCCAAAGTTTCAGGAAGGCAGAGCCCATGATCAATGGGAATCAACTCCACCTGACCAAAACTCCCAATGCCATCAAGTTTCCTAACCAACAAGTTCCCAGCATGCCTATCGGTGTTAAGAATCCTAATGTCCAAAATCCCTATACGATGCACAGAAGCAACTGGGAAACTCGATGTCCCATGATCACTGGCATCAAAATCATGAGGAATAAACTGCTGGAAAGACGCAATCTTGCTAAACAGCCTCTTCCGCCACAAATTGTTCCCATTGACACCATCATTCACATTGAACACCGAGTGAGTGATTTTCACCAATGCAGTAGGAGGCACGTTGGCAAAATGATCATAGTCAAGAAGATAAGCAGCAACCTCTCTAAACCCAGTCTCCCCGACCCGAACAGATCGCTTCAGCCCAGGCTGCCCAAGCGCCTTGCCAACAAAACCTTTCGGGTTATTCGGGGCAAAAGGCTCCTCATCGGTTGGCTTCACAATTGCAACACTATCCCCCTTACTGTTTCTGAAATAGTAAGCACCTCCAAGCCCACTATGCACCGGAATAGGTTCAATCCCCATCTTAATCGCCTTCATAATGTCCTTGATCATGTGCTTGATCCCATCAAGCCGATTAGACTGTCCCAATATCTCAATAGGCCCACTTTTATCAATGTCCCTCCCCTTCGGCGACAGACATGGCGTGGAGGAGCTCCTAGGCATAAGATTATTTTTCCCCCTAGTGAGCAAAAGCGGGGTATCGTTCCGAACAGCACTGAGGTCATTCTTGAAGACCATATCCCCAAAAGTGAGATAACTCTCATCAACCGGGACATTGAGGGCAAGCTGCAGCCTTCTCTTAACAGTGTGCACATTGTCACCGCGATCCAAATCCATACCCAACACACACCCTTTCTCCGTCTGCACGAACACGCGCCTCCGCCCTGCTGGTTGTTTCCCATGATACTCTCTCCCAAGGGGACTGCTCCTTATCACTGCAACAGCCATCTGAGTATGCACAGGGCTGTCGAGTTTCCGAGACATCAACAGAACAACAACCACGGCACACGACAACAGCGGAAGAAAGATTCCTCTTCTTCCCTCCTCCCAAGTAGTTGTCAACTACACTGAAAACTTTGTACCAATGTCTCACACCCTCAACGATCATTAATTTCTCACAACAACCACACCATTATCACTTCAAGTTTCGACCTAAGATATAAATCTGCAAATACAATAAGTCTAAAATTACAATTCATAAACATGAACCATACGAAAAAACACGACTAGATTCAATCTTCACTGAAACTTAATAATGACTAATAAGAAGAAGAAGAAGAAGAAGAAGAAAATAAAACTGTTTAGGGAACAATAATGAGTTAGGATTTTGAGGAAAAGATAGAACATACCCCTAACTAAGGAAATGAAATTGAACGGCTTCGTTTCAGCTGAAACCAATGCGAGATCTGAACAAAAAACGAAAAGAGAGAGAGAGAGAGAGAGAGAGAGAGAGAGAGAGAGAGAGAGCAAAACCCTGCGAAAGGTGATTTCGGAATGGGAAGAAGAGGACAGAGTCCGAGGACGGAACCGTACGATGAGGCAACTCGTCCGAGTTGACTCGGAGGGTTTTTTCTTCTTCTTCTTCTTCTTCTTCAGAAGACGCAGAAGAGAGCCTTTGTTGTTGAACTTGAGAGCCTTGAACTTGAACGCTCTCTCTTTCCCTTTCTATAATATCTCTTCTTTTTTTTATAATATTTTTTTTAATCCTATGCTTTGTATTTCTCGCTCGAAGCGTTCTTCTTCTTGCTTTAACCCGATGCAGGGAGTGCGGTTAGGAACTAACCATGGTTAGAACCTGACCACTCTCGGGGAGTGGAAGGGTCTAGAACCGGGGTTCGTTGCCGTTGGATCGTGCCGCGAGATTTTCGACACGTGGTAGGGGAGAGTGACATGGAGATAAGGGAGTGGAGGATGACGTGGCAATGAGGTGTCACCGTCGAGGAAGGAGGGTTAGCGAATGGGCGAGGGGGTTCGGCAATGTTGTGCCTACGCCCACGCGTTTTTCACACGTGTGATTGTTCAATGCCGAAACTAACCTTCACTAAAATAAAATGAGACTATGTTTAGTTTGGTTACACGGATAAGCATACACTTAATTCAGATTCTGTCTGTAACTTTTTTCCACATCATTTACACTTACCATATTTATAAGAAATAAATGTTTAATTTATTAAAATTAATAAAAGTGATTAAATTGATTAATTTTAATTAAAAATATTATATACAATATGTTATCCAATATATAGAGAGTAGAAAAAAGAACCGATAGAATTTATGATATGTAAGAAAAGAAAATAGAGAGAATGAGAAATATCATTATGTATAAAATTATGAATAATTTATCTATTATTACTTTTTTACTTTGAAAAATAATAAGAACATAATATTTGGCATATTCTTTGTTTAATATATTTTTTATTGATTAAAATTTATTAAGATGATAAAATTATATGAATTTTACATCATATTTAATTATTCTCTTTCTTAATTTTATAATTTTAATAAAATTTAGCAAATTAAAAATGTGTTAAAAAATATATTCGCAATTCTCCTCTCTTATTTTTTACCTATCCTTATCCCATTACAAATTGACGGGGTATTTAGTAATACTAAAAATTGATCGTACGAACCAAAGGGACAAACACAGCCACAAGATCGGACGGTTGATCTAGATGACGTCGCTTTCAATCTAACTGTTTATGCGGTCTGCAGCAGATGAGAATTGCTTCTCCACATTGACTCACCCCGGAATTGGCGTGCACAAACTTTGTCCTAAATGGAAGAAACATGATGTGATGATAACATCAAACCCAAAATTGTCTGATAAATTAATTAGTTCAATTTTAATTATTTAATAATGTCCAAAAGAGAATAAATACATATAATAAACAAATATATCTAACTGTGGCCCCACTTGGGTTGCTTTATTTAATTTTGTGTTGCTTTATTTAATTTTGTGTAGCCGATTATGTAACATTCTTAAAAGTATATATTTAAATTATAATAATCTTAAAAAGATATTTTAGAATATAAATAAAATAACCTTAAAAGGATATTTTAGATTATAATTAAATATAGGAATTAAGAAGAATAAGGAAAAATTAACTTGAAATAAAATTACCCAAAAGCATGAATATTTAAAAATTTTAGTTAAGAAGCTGTCCAAAATTCTCACACATTTTCCTTATGACCTCTCCAGGTGGTATCAGGGGAACTAAATTACCAAAAGCAAGTTTCAGTAATCTCCACGTTGCACACACTATTAATGAAGAGAATATTAATAATGAGGAATTAGATAAGGAAGTTTAGATATTTTTATAATTAAGTTTCTTTTTAACTAAATTTTTTTCGATCCTAACTAAATCAGGCACTATAAATAACCTGATTATTTAAACTCTCTGCACCCCGAAAAATTTCCAGTTTCTCCTCTTCACAAATCTTTCTACTACTTTCCTTTCTTTTACGTAAAACCACTCCAACAATTCTCTACTCAGTTCACCAAAACTCTTAAAGGTAAGCATAGACTTTAATCTTTTAATTTAGAAGTTGCTTAAGATTATTTTAGGTGCTTAAGTGGCCAGACTTAGTTTTATATAAAATCATGCTTGAAAAAGTTTATGTATACGGAGTCTAAATTATTAAGTTTAAATAATTTAATACTATAAGCATCTTTAATAGTTATAATTAAAATGAAAGTGATGAGGAGTAGTACGGGCAATGAATCTCCAATATAATAAAGCTTATATACATATTTATAATAGTTCAATAAAGCAAGTAACTAGATTTCAGATTCATTTTCTCAAAATACCAATAGCTCGGCCATCTTCATAATACCACTGCAGACATGCACAAACCATGCAAACTCAACACGGCAGAATTCATCTCCAACACAGACCTCGGCCACATGATCTTATAGACCTCAGATAGTTTGAAATAACTATACCAGCCACCATGCAAGCTATACCACTTTCCCACGTAAATAAATTTCAGCCAGTCATAACCTTATACTCACCTCGGCATATTTACTCGAATGGCTTGAATATTTCTATTTATACACCTCGGCACAGAGGATCACGAAGATATTGGCAGCCATGCAAGATATGCCATCCTTTCCCACGTATATTTCAGACTTTTAATCACCCTGGGCACCTTTAAATTATCAAAAGCATGTTCCTTATATACATATATATATCTACCTCGGTCCTCAACACAAGCCCTGCATGACCTGCACAACTAGCCATACCCCAGCCTCTTTGTTTTATTACACACCAAGAACTCAGCCATACCAATATGGCTGCAGCACCAAAAATCGGCCTACCCATAAACCATGCAGTTGCTGTCAGCTTGAACACTTTCTCGGCAACCATGCATGACCAGCCATCCTATACCCGGTATCAAACAACTACCTCGGCACTTACCATAAAACCTCACGAGCCATGCAAAGCCATCTCGGCAACCATGCATGCAGGACCAGCTACCCCGTAAGCTATACTCGGCAGCCTTGTCATCACCTCGGCAAGTCCGAGCTTAATTCCTATACAAGCCCGACTATAGTACATATGAAGGTTATAGTTACCTCGGCATCACTCCACTATCCCTGCAATTCCAGATAAATTTTCGTACCTTGCATACATATCATGGTAACTATGCAAAACCGGCCATGATAATACCACAGCACTCATGCCACTCAACAAATTCCACAGCTCGGATACCTCGGCACGAAATGCATAATTTCACGGGACAAGCATAGCACATGAAAATACCCGGCTAGCTCACCAACCACACAAATAACTAGCATACATACCTCGGCCTCTCTATCTAAACCCCTGGATATACTTTCCATAGTAAAAACCAAGCCGTTTCCTAGCTACACTTAGTTAATTATATCCCGGTTTCATTCTTATAGTTATATTTATATATATATATATATATATATATATATATATATATATATATATTAAACAATAGGATAACATTGGTGGCTCATAAATATTTATTTAAGTTGATACAATTTTACGTGGACATGGTATGAAATATTATCTACCTTGAAGAAGGGGTAATATCTCCCTTATATTATGAATGATGTTGTGCGATGAATAAGATTGATCTGGGTTTCAAGACCGGACCTATGATTTTTATGATTAGCGTAAGACGACCGCAACATTCCTACATAATGTACATATGTAGAGGCCATGTGCACCTGTGACCATTTTCATTTCATGCATTCATACAGTCATTGAAGCATTTTATGCATTCATGATTTATTTACTAACGTATTTGATGGATTAGACAATATGATTGATTTACTTACTAACTTATTAACATGTTTGGTGGTTTAGATTTGCCTACTGAGAAATTTTATTTCTCACTAGAATTATTTAAATGTTTTATCTTAGATGGCTTCAATCATCCTATTTCTTGATGCACTGGACATAGCTTGGTACTTTGATGAAATCAAAAATTGTTATGTAATCACTATGCAGCCAGTTCTTCGAGCTCACATCTACTACGACACCCATTTTCCAATCTTTGTGTTTAGTGAAGAATTTAATCCATATGATCCCTTCCTTCAGTTTGCTCCTGTGTATCCGAATCCTACCAGAGACCCCATAATAGTGCTCAGCGAAGAAGATAGTAATGGAGACTATGCTTGAATGAGGGGTTTAGTACTTTGTAAATAAATAAAAATGTTGCAGTACTATAGGATGAGAATGTAAATTAAAGCTAGTATGAAATATGAGAAGTATTTTGTAATGAAAAATGATGTATGTATCTGGTTCCTGCTATATTTATTTCTTTTGTTTCTAACTTATTTTTTATTTTTAGAAAAAGGATAAAAAAAATAAAGTAAAATAAATAATCAATTAATTAAATAAATAAATAGAATTATTTAGGATGTTACAGATTATGTTCCCCATTGATGAGAATTTGCCTTCATCTTTATTATTTCCATGAAGTGTGTTAAAAGATAAAAATACATTCTTTAAAGACATTTTTAACATATTTTTAATCGTTTGAATTGTAAAAAAAATATTAATGAAATTTATTAAAAATTAGACATAGTTCTTTTAGTTTTCATATATTTCTATTATTGATAAAGAATATATATATAAGTGAGTGTGCTAAAAAAATAAATTAACATTTCTCTTACAAATAAAAGCTATAGTATCATCCAAAAAGATAATAAAGTAATGCTATAATATAGCAAAAGACAAAATATAATAAAGTAGTGCTCTAAGTAATATAATATTAGCTCTCTTTCTATTTATAAAACTTAATTATTTAATTGATGGTTAATTTAGCTAATAATAATAAATTTATTATTTTATTATTTTTCCTTAAAATATTATTATCATTAATATTTCTTTCTTTTTTTAAAATTTTTGTTAATATAATTTTTCTCTTATTTAATTATAAGTGTTTAGTTTAACAAAAATAAATATAAAAAATACTTATGAATTAGATTTTATAAAAAATATTTTCTCTAATTTGAGTCTTATAAATAACAATATAATAATAAAAAGTTTATTTAAGAAAGTAAGTTGTTAGTATTTCTCTTAAAATTAATATTATAAAGGAGTATAATCTTTGCAAACAAAAAAATGAAGGAGTATCTCATCTTATTAATCTTTTTATATATTTCTTCTACTACCAAATCAAGAAATGCTATTAAATAAAACAGTACAATATTTAATAGAGTAAATTACACTCATACTCTATGTGTTTTGCTCAAATTTCACTTGATATCCCTCTTTTTTTGCATTCTACAAAAAACTCTTTAATTGTTTAGCTCACATTACACTTAGACTCTCTCCTTCGTAAACACCGTTTAATAATCTAACATAAATTAGGCACATGTTGGTCACATGACTTTTAATAAAAATTTATGTCTAAAATATCCTCATTTTCTTCCTCTCAACCTGAAAAATATTTTAATACTCTTGCTTCTTCTTCTTTTTTTACGCAAACTCAACTTTGAACTCACTTTGTTAGTACGCAATATTAACACATTTTCTCTCATCTTTTATTCTACTAACATATATATGAACTAAATTCTGATTCTCAACAAACATTTTCATCCATTATGTTCCTGTGGTCCCAAACATCAACACTATTTTAATCAACAATAATAAACAAATGATTTTCAGTTCATCCATTGTGTTTCCTATTGTCCCAAACATCAACACTATTTTAATCAACAATAATAAATAAATGATTTTCAGCTCATCCATTGTATTTCCTGTTGTCTCAAACATCAACACTATTTTAATCAACACTAATAAACAAATGATTCCCACTTCATTCATTGTGTTTTCTATTGTCTCAAACATCAACACTATTTTAATTAACAATAATAAACAAATGATTTTAAAAATCATAAGTGATCCCAAACTGGTCTCCCATTGAAACCCCATTCAGAAATAGGCAACAATAAACAATCAAAATTAAATAAATAATGTTAAAAAGTAACCTATATATAAGGTCCAGTGGTCACTTACAAACATAACCTAGGGTGAACATAAATTGTGGAACAGGAAGAAAAATAGAGTGCTCGTGAATGTCGAAGAGGAAGACAAATGAAGACACTCATGAACGTCGCGAACTAGAAGAGGAACAATGGAGAATTCGCGAACTGGAACAAGAACGATGATGAACTTGTGAACGGTGAAGATGAATGAAACGTGAACGTCGTGAGAGAAAAAGAAACTCGCACCCCCTGGACGCTAAAGAAGAACTCGCTAACAAGAGGAAGATGAATAATACTCACTAATGGTGAAGATGAATGAAACGTGAATCATAAATTCTGAAACTAATTGGGAATAGATAATTTGGGTTTTACAATTAAAATGTAAGGGCAATTTTGTCTGTTCATATATTTTAATTGACTTTAGTTAACGACGTTAATAGAATGAGATAAAAGTAATGTGCAAAAAGAAAGAGGTATCAGGTGAAATATGATCAAAACATGCGAATATAATTTACTCTATTTAATATATAATTCAAAACATAGAACGCATTTATTACTTACCATTTAAGAAAAAGATATATAAAAGTTTAGAATTATTCTTCTGCTTGCATATAAGAAACTCCGAAGAATCTTGAACAAGAAGAAGAAGCAGATTTTGCCGGTGGCACCCCCCCCAGGCTTTATCTGCCGCATTTTTAAGTGGTGCGGGAAAATATGTTATGAACTGTGGGATGATTCAAGCCATGTGTGCTGAGACAAGGTATAAGTAGAAGACAAGAGTGTGCACTGGATTTCTGCCTCAGTTTTGCATTGTGCATATTAAACATAACGTATTTTTATGAGAAAATGAATTACGAAAGTAAGAAGATAGGGACAAAAAAGAAAAAGTATAAAGGAAAAGGAAATAACATTGAATGAGAGATTCAATTATTATATATAAAAAATTGCAAAGTCGGTTTTAACTATCAAATCTGGACACATTTATTTTGTTTATGGCGTTATAATAAGAATAAGAAATTGTTTATTTTCAATAGGAAAAATAAATTTAAAATATATTTAATTATAATATATTATAATGTAAATATTTTTTATACTATATGATAAGTTTGCTATAGTCATATATGCATGAGATGGTTTTTTTATTAATTGACAGTAAATTCAACTCTTAAAAATATAAAATTACATTCATTCATTAATTTTTGTTTACCAAAATTCATTTATATAAACCTGTGTAATATGGAATCTAAAATTGTATTTCATTAAATGCTATAATTTTATATACATTTCATAATTTCAATAAAATATATCGCTTATTGAAGAAAAATTGAAAATTTTAGGTATAAAGGTTATGCGGTCTTTGTGACCTTGGACGCACACACAACGTGTATGATTTTACAATAACTACTTTATCTTTTTTCTTGAAAAAAAAAATGGATCATTGATTTATTCTTTTTACTTATACATTATAAATTGGAAGGTAAAAAAAGGTGGAAAGGGAAAAACATAAAAATCAGTTAAAACAAAATGTTGCTTTTCGCTTTTATGAATCCTTGAAGTGTCTTTATCCTTTTCAACTCATGCAACTTGTCATTAAGGGTCCCATAAGTTAAATTTCTAAAAGTTAAAAAAATAAAAGGGAAAAAAAGTCACACATACGCCGATTTGTTAGAAGTGGCATTGAAAATCATTATAGATTAAATAAAAAAGGAATAATTTATATCTTGGATTCAGAGTTTATTTTATTCTTTTTAATTATTAGATGGGCAAAATTTTGACAAAAAGGTTTTCAAACTTTTTAAATGTTTTTTAAGTGGAGACTACATTAATCATTTTATCATCATATGCATTACACATCATATCAATCAATTATTTATAATGTCATGTATGGAATCAATCTTTAAAATCTTGGTGTAACTATAATTTAGTTATTATTGGTAAAACAAATTTAAAGAGTGTATAAGGAAGAAGTTACAAATAAACCATTTTTTTCAATATATAATTGAGAAAAATGATTATACATTTATGGTATAAAATTTTATATTATTATTCAATTACAATTTATCATATATGATAAGTTTGTTGATTTTTATGATAATTATTTTAAAAATTATATTAGAAATAAATTATGATTAAATGATAATGTAAAAATATTTTAGAGTCAAAGTGTATGATTATTATACTTTATATAATTATATTATATAATAAATCACTATATAATATAGAAATGAGGGGCCATGATCAACTCTTATTATCTTAGGATTCATGTCTCTTTTTATACTTGACATATAATAATTATATTCAGCAAAAAAGTTTAATATTCATACAGATGTTTATACGGTTAATTAATTAAAAATTAATTCTGTGATTTTTACGGAAAAAAAACTTATCAATATTACTATTTATAATTAGATTACAAGGTAAAAAAATATGTACATTGTCACTGCATTTTAATTATATGGTTGGTAAAATAACTAAAATTTTAATTAAAAATAAAAGATAGTTTACCTGTAAAAATTATTAACTTATTAAAGTGTTTGGTCAAAGTTATTATTCTAAAATTGATAAATATAAAATGATATAAAAAAATAATTATATGATTTTTATAAATTTTTTATCTTCTAGATTAAAAAATATTTTTATAATTATATTTTTAAGTTTTTCAGTTACTTGTTAAACTCTTTTTTATTTTATTTTAACATCAAGTGTTTTTTGTTGAAAAATAAAAAATAGAATAGCTAAAATAAACAGTATAATATTAAATAAAATATACAGAATTTTATTAAAGTGTTAAAGATAAATAATAATGAATTACAAGCTCAAGCATTACTATAAGTAACTTAATTTTGAAAAAATATTCTTAGTTGTTAATGAAAAGGATTGTTTACCAAATATCTCAGTTTTAGTAAAAATGAACTTATAAGTTATAGTCCAATAAATTATAATTTAACTAAAAGCATAAGTTATTTAAAAAATACTAATGTGTACTAAGCAACACTTATATATTGATA
>CM023941.1:9979612-10010991 GCA_013407115.1 Glycine latifolia
GAGGGGGTGGGAGAACCTAACAAATTTAATATTGTTAGGTTCACTTTTAAAAAAAATTTCAATATATATACGTGACTATCTAATTAAAATAAAAAATCTCTAAATCAGTATAATACATGGTATTTTTTAATCGAATTTTTTATGTGTGACGTGTGTTATTATATGAGAAAAATCAAAACTGCATATATAGAGTATTATATCTTTTATATGTGAGAAATAATTTATATATTATCACGTTTTCTAAAACGTCATGTATGTACGTACGTTTGTAACTGTTTGTACGTATTCAAATATACATATTTTCATAATATTCAGTAATCACTGTTTCATATTACATATATACTTCAGAATTATTGAATGAAAATATCATAACGATCATAGACCAAAACAATTTCATGAAAACCACATCTTAACTGGATGAGGTAATCTACATCCAAACTAACACAATATGATAACTTTCCCAACCCTATTATGAAGGAAGAATGTGTAGCTATGAGCACTGTTTGGGGGATTCAAAGATTCAAGTATTGCATCACCAGCAAGCATGCATGATTGCATTTGAAAAAGCACAACACATGGAGGGACCGAAATGTTATTAAATATTTGATCAAACTAGGCATGACAATGATTTTTTTTGCTGTTGATGATTACCCTTGTTAGGTACGCGCATTTGTGAGTACTTTTGATACAACAGAATCGAATGTATATCCATTGCCACATATTTTGGGCATGCCGATTAGGCTTAGTTAGTGCCATATCACTGTCTCTGAGTAATTCGTATCCGTTAAAATTGCATAAAACTAAAAGTGTTGGCTAGAATGAATCATCAGTTTCACAGTTTTCTTCATCTTGTAGGCACACAAGTTGTGGTACAAGCGGTAAACAATAGGTAAAAAGTTTCTGCAATATTTACAGGTTTAATCGATGAGCACACGTGTTAATAAAGATTTACATTAATACCATAAATGAAATTAATCTCACCCAATAAATAAACATAATACAATACCTAGACGAGTTACAAAACCATCATCAAGCTGAATTATTGATTATTTATTTATTTTTATATTATAATTTGTATCTTTATTTTTAAAAATAATACAATTTTTATAAACATCATCATTATTATATATAACGAAAAATCAAATTACATCATGATAACTTTAATAATTATTTCATAATTTTTATAACTTGAAATAAAATATAATTTTTATTGATTCAAGCATTAAATTATGTCTACATACTATAACAAATATCATTTATGTCAAATTTTATCAAAATTGAATAACAACAAGAAGTAATCAAATTATCCATATTTTAGTATATTTTGAAATATTTATATTATCTTAATTTTAATTTATATGAATGAAATACTAAATTATTTTGAATTAATATGAAATATTGCATATATGATTTACTTGAAAGAAATTTTCAATTCAATGGGTTTTAAGAAAATATTATTTAGTTAAAAGTTATAAAATTATGTAATAGTTGTCAAAATTACACCGGTGTAATTTAATTTATCTATAAATATATATACACACATGTCTTTATCATTTTATGACACAACTTTTATATCAAATTAAGTTAATTTTTAAATAATTATCTAATTAAAATAAATGTTATTTTTAATTATTTTAATTAATGTTAGTTTCTTATCAAATAAATTACTCTATAATGAAATATTTATAAATCATGCTAAAATGATATTTTATTAATTAAATAACTTTTTAGATTTTTAAATAATAATAGTGTTATAAGTATTCTATCCCAGAGAGTATAATATTAGATTTTTCATTATACCAGCTCTATAACCAACAAAAATAAATACTAATAACAATACTTTGTTTATATAACTAGTAACAATATTAATACTTATAAAATTTATAAAATTCATAATAAAATGCATTAATTAAAAAACTGTTACAGTGTCTAATACTTTTGACAATTATCTGATATATGTTGAATAATTAACATATTTTTAGAAAATTATATTTTCATTTTCTAAATAATATACAAAATAATTAATTCTCAAAAATAAATTGATATACAATGACAGCAACGAGATTTGAACTGAAAGTTATGCATAATCAACTCAAATTTATCGGACAACTCTAATGAATTTGGTTTTTTTTACACCAAAATAAGACAATTTTATAAATAAATTATCAATTGGGTATATTTAAAAAAAAAAGTATCGAAATGGATAAATAGTGGTTCAAAAGACGATTTTTTATATAGAAAAAAAAACCATACTTTAAAACACAATTTTACTTTTTAGATTTTTTAAAAAAAATTGTAAGCCAAAAAAATCGTCACAAAAGGTGAAGTCTGACTATTTTTTATTTGTCGAAGCAATTTGTAGTGACTTTGAAATAATTTGTGGTGAGTTTTTAGCTGTCACAAAGTTTTTAAAATAAAAAATAAAAAATCTGAAAAGTAAAATCATGTTTCAAAGCATGATTTCTTTTTGAAATCATCTATTGAAGCATAATTTATCCATTTCTATAATTCTTTTTGAAATTTTCCCATTTTCGTAATTTATTCAAAAAAAATCCTATTTTGAAGAAAAAAATCAATGAATTTGTGTTAATCTTGATCCAGATATGCTACACGACTAAAAAAAAATTTAATATAATTTTGGTTTCTTATTTTCAAAATTTATGATGTTAATTCATCTATTTTAAAATAGAGATATTTAATTCTCATATTTTTTAAATTCATAATTTTAATCTCTCTATTTTAAAACAGTTATTTAATTTTTTAATTTTATAAAATCTAAAAATTTAATCCTTCCATCAAATTTAAAAAGGTTGATGGTAAGAAATTTTTTAAAAGGTTGATTTAAATTTAATAATGTGATATAGAATATTCGTTTGATCTATATTATAATCAATGTTAATATCTTAATAATTAATGTTTTCCGTTTAAAAAATCAAAATCACATATTTATAAAAGTAAAAAATTAAATATTTCTATTTTAAATAAAGAGACTAAAATTATAAATTTTTAAAATAAAAAATAAATATATCTATTTGATAATAATAAATAAAATTATAAATTTAAAAAAATAAAAAACCAAAATTCCATTTAAATCTAAAACAAATCCAAAAGTCACATAAAAAAGTATATCAATCTTTGATGAACTTGTCAATAAGATCAACCGTTCATAACTCATATAACATGGAGGTGATTAAAATGCTAAAGGATTATTGAATAATCATCTGTTTGGTTGAAAGAAATAAAAATAAAAAATTTGAATTAGAAATAATAAACTTAAATTTAATTTATTTCTAAAAGTCAATATTCTTCTTTTCTTTAGACTTTCTCTTTATCAAACAAAAATATATTTTATTATTTATATTATTTTTTATTTTCTTTCCTCTTATTTTCTTTTCATGCAAACCTGGGTAATTTCTCAAAAGTCACATTAAAATTCCAAAAATAAATCAGCCAATGATTAACTTCTCAATAGGATCGACGGTTTATTTATCATGGAGGCTCGATCTCCCAGTAATCATATTTCATTTCACTTTGTCAAACTTCAAATCCACGGTCAAAAATCAAAAGAAAAAGAGCAAGGAGTTCACGTGACTTTTGACACGTGGAAGCTTTATCCACATTGTCTTTTCTTTTCAATTGTTAATTCTAATTTGTCGGCAATTATTAAATTCCAGTGCTAAGGTTGACAGAAAAAATATACTAAAATCACGTCGCATCAGAGATATATTGTTAAAGACGAAAATTTCATGCACTAGTGCGTTAAAAAAGTTTCATAAAACAGGGAATACAGAACACTCGTACAATACAATATTAGTAATATACCGTCGGTTCATGGGATAAATCAAAAAGGCGGCAGAACGACTTCTTTTTTTTCTTTGACTGAAACCAAGTATCTACATGCAATTCAAAGGTAAGTGAAGCTTAAAATAAAATTAAAATAATTATTTTACTTTAAATGAGATGATTGTGTGTTATATATATTTTTTTAACATACATATCCTTCTTTCTAAGATATAAGGTACTTTTGTTTAAGAAAACTAATCATAGTATTTTTTGGTTGGTAGATCTAAATTAATTATTTTATTTTTAAGTCAGTTTTATCCACACACGATAAAAAATTATAAGACTAATGCCAAAAAAAAATAAAGTACCAAATAAAAGACAATTCATCTTCCTAGAAATTAATTAATGTTGATCTATTTATATAGTTAAAAATTGAATTTTTGACATGTGCTTAATGAATCGAAACTATTAATTACTTGTATTCTATCTTGTGAATAGGAAAAAAACGAATAATTTATGCAATGCACGTCCAAATAAAAAGTGTTTTTTTTCTGGAACTGTAAAATATTAATATTATTAGAATAAGTATGTTTGCAAGAAGAAAACAAAAGGATTTTGGATAGCATGGGCATGATATTATCAGCTTTAGTGCGATGCATGAATGAATACATAATACAGTGTATCGGTGAGAAATGGCCAACCAAGGAACCGGAATCTACTCCAATCACATTCTGTACTGTTCGTGCGCAGCACTGCACAAACCTACTCGTTTGTGACTCATTGGCTCAGCCTTTATGTCCTCACCTACTTTCACTGCGCAGATCCCAAAATACGTGCTACAACTTTTCCTTTGGTTCGAAAAAAAAGAGGGAAATAATAAAAAGAAAAAATAAAATAAAATATATTTATTTTTGAAGAGAAAATGAAAAAATAATAATAATAAATTTTATTTTATTTTTGAAGAGAAAATGAAAAAAAAACTTCTAGAAATAAAATTTGAATTTTTTTTCAATTCAAATTTAAAAATTTTCTTTCCTGGTTTGACTTTTTTCCTTCTGGCCAAACAAATTATTAAGGTCTATTTTAGGAATGTACAAAAATTAATTATGTAAAAATATTGAACCAAACTAGTTTCAAACTATTTTAACCAATTCTATTTTACATCTAAATAATCAAACTGATTTGGAAACCAATTTAAAATAAAACTGGTTTTAAAAAACTGATTCTAAATCAAACTTATTTTTAATCAATTTTAAACTGATTCTAAAAGTTGTACTAATTTCAAATTGGTTTTTGAACTTTTTTTCAAATAAAAAGAAAATTAAGTGAAAACCAATTTGGTTTAATCTAACTAGTTTTGTAAAAACAATTCAGTTAATCGAATTAATTTTATAAAACACTGCATTCCTTTTTTTCTTGAACTAATTCATGAAAAACCAATTTAGTTTAGGTTTGATTACAATCTAGTTCAATCCGAACCGATTTTTTTTACACCCTTAATCTATTTGGATAAGTTATCTAGAAGCACTTACAGAAAAAGTAAGAAAAAATATAAAATGATTTCTCCATGAGTTAAAATTAGTTCTCTATTAATTAAGTTGTAGATGTCATCTCATTCTTTAGAGAAATTGTAACATTCTAAAAAATTATACTTTTAATTTATATTTAATATATGGAAGTATGATAATAATAGAATACAAATATATATAAAAAAAAAAATTCTGAACAAAGGATTCACATAAACTAGCCAAATGCATATGTAATACTTCTAGGTAATATGAAAGTACACTTGGCATAAATTAAACGTAAGGTCAGGGGATAATTCTCCAAAATATTAAATGAAGGGAATCTTGCTTTAGATAGTACAAATAAATAGATATATGAAACTAAAGTTCAACATTCAGTAAACTACCACGTATTTGAAGCCATAAATGAAGGAATATTTGTAATAATTAACTTAGGATAAATATCTTTAAGGATAGTTATCTTGTAACCAAATAAACTAGTATAAATAGTCTTGCATTCAGAAATTACTACACGAAAATCTCAGCTTTCACTCTTTACATTAAGTTCCTTATTTTCTACCACATTTGGCTAAACCACAGCTTTACTCACTTCATGTAAAAAACTTTCTACTCCAGCATCCACCATCTACTCAGACTTATTGGAGGTAGGCTAGGCTTCAATCTCTGACTTAGAATTTGTTAGTATTAAATTATGTGCTTAGTTGTCTAGACTTAGTCTTTATTTAAGGTGGAAAATCTATGTTCTAAAGGGTATTTTATGATGAGGATATGGTGATTTCAAACCAAGATAGTTAAGAATTTATAATTAGAATTGTTAAGGTTTAAAAGTTATCCGTAAAACTAGGGAAACCCGGCCAACCCGAACATCCCGGTCAACATGGACACCCTGGTCAACCCAGACATACTCGTCCTTACTATAGTAGTCCATGTTATATGTACCCCGGCCAATCCGGACATACCCGTCCTTGCTATAGTAGTCCAAATTATATGTACCCCGACCAACCCGAACATACTCGTCCTTACTATAGTAGTCCATGTTATATGTACCCCGGTCAACCTGGACATACTCGTCCTTATTATAATAGTCCATATTATATGTACCCCGGTCAACCCAGACATACTCATCCTTCCTATAATAGTCCATGTTATATGTACCCCCGCCAACCCGGACATACCCGTCCTTACTATGGTAGTCCAAATTATATGTACCCCGGCCAACCCGGACATACCCGTCCTTACTATAGTAGTCCATGTTATATGTACCCCGGTTAACCCGGACATACCCGTCTTTATTATAGTAGTCCATGTTATACCTACCACGGTCAACCCAAACATACTCGTCCTTCCTATAATAGTCCATGTTATATGTACCCCGGCCAACCCGGACATACCCGTCCTTGCTATGATAGTCCAAATTATATGTATTTCGGCCAACCCGGACATACCCGTCCTTGCTATAGTAGTTCAGATTATATGCATCCCGGTCAACTTGGACATACTCGTCCTTGCTATGGTAGTCCAAATTATATGTACCCCAGTCAACCCGGACATACCCGTCCTTGCTATGATAGTCCAAATTATATGCATCCCGGCCAACCCGGACATACCCGTCCTTGCTATGGTAGTCCAGATTATATGCATCCCGTTCAACCCGGACACACCCGTCCTTGCTATAGTAGTTCAAATTATATGCATCCCGGCCAACCCGGACATACCCGTCCTGGCTATAGTAGTCCAGATTATATGCATCCTGGACTTACCTGTCCTTGCTATAGCTATCTAGGTTATGTACACCCTGGATTTACCCAACCTTACCCGAAATTCAGATATTTTTACTTATACACCTTTTTTTATGATAAACTTAACCCGACCAATCTGGAATTTGAATATTTTTACTTATACACCCCTTTTTTATGATAAACTTAACCCGGTCAATCTGGAATTCAGATATTTTTACTTATACACCTTTTTTTTATAAACTTAACCCAGCCAATCTGGAATTCGAATATTTTTACTCATACACCTCCTTTTTATGAATAACTTAACTCGGTCAAGCCGGAACTCGGATATTATTACTTATACACCTCCTTTTATGATAAACTTAACCCGACCACCCCAGACTCCTTAATCACTTTATAATCATCCCGGACCTACCTTTCCAGGCTATAACCATCCCGGGTGTAGTCATCCCGGTCTTTGCTACCCCGTTAGATAATCCTTATATTAATAAAAGAGAAAGTATTATGGTTTATTAGTTAAAATACTAACATGAATTTCTGTAGCTTGAGAATACTCAATTATTTTGCCCAAGTTGGTAGAATTTTGCTTGGATAAGGTATGTTGTTTTAAACCATTCTTCTGGTACAAAATGATGAAAATATTTTTCATAAGAATATATGTGAAGAATGGATTTTTGATGTGTAAAAATGATTGATCCGAGTTTCTAAATCAAGTACGAGATTTGTGAAACGGGACCTATGATACTACATCTATAATAAAGATGTAGAGAGAGATCAGGTATTGATACATGGAAATTCATGCATGATTAGCGTAAGATGGCCACAACATTCCTACATACTGTACATATGTAGAGGCCATGTGCACCTGTGACCATTTCATTTCATGCATCATATAGTTGCTTAATCATTTTATGGATTCATTTGAATATATTGATTATTTACTAACCTACTAACTTGTTTAATGGTTTAGATTTGCCTACTGAGAAATTTATTTCTCACTAGATTTATCCCATGTTATATTTTAAATGACATAAATCATCCTGTTCCTTGATGCACTGGACATAGCATGGTATATTGACGAAGTCATAAATTGCTATGTAGTAACTATGCAACCTGTCCTGCGTGCCCACATCTACTTCAGAGCTCATTTTCTGATTTCTGTTTTTAGTGAAGATTTTAACCCATCCAACCCCTTTTTGCAATTTGCTCCTATGTATCCGAACCCGGTCACAGATCCGATAATTGTGCTCAATGAAGAGGATAGCACTGGAGAACATGTTTGAATAGGGATATGGGTTGTGTATTTTGTAAATAAATAACAGTATTTGAAGAACTATGATATTAGGATGTAATATAGAAATGAAATGTAATGAAATATAATATATATATATATATATATATAGTTTCTTTTTGTTTCTACCTCAAATACGTTTAAGAAAATGATATAATATGTTACACACATTAGATTATTTAATAAATTTAAAGAATTTAACCTTGAAAAGTAAATAAATAATTACGTAAATAAATAAATAAATAAATATAATATATAGAATAATTTTTAGGTCGTTACAAAAATTATATGAAAAAATATTTTATAAATTAGTCAACGATTAGGTAATAAAGAACTAATTGTATCTTATAAAAAAGTTCATTTTATTTTTCTTATTTTAAAAATATTTCTAAAGAATATTACAAAAATAGACTCTTACAATAATATATATATTCTAAAGTTTTGTGAACACTAGACTAAAAAGACATTTTTGAGAAGTAAAATTTAGGAATATGATAATTTTCATGTTTTGGAATGAATTTTGAAAATATATTTTTTGATTTTGTTGATTATTAAGAAAATAACAGATTATATTTTACTTTTATTTTTATGATCGATGAGCGGTGAATATATTGTACTCTTGCTAGGGTTATTTATTTTATTTTCCATGTCCTAATGTTATTTGATCAAATTTTTTTTATACAAACTATTATGTTGAGTATGATTTTTGTTTAATTAAAATAAGTACATAAATTTTCTATATTTACATTATAATACTTTGCATCAAAATTGGATCCTTTCAAACTTGAATGGAGTACTTTATTAGTTTCTTGACTCAATAGTCATATTTGATTAAGTAGTGACACTTATGATTCAAGATTTGAAAGATTTTGGACCATTATGAACCCAGGTCAATTACTTTTTTAGTGGGTTAATCCAATAGTCTTTCTCAATCAAATCTCTACACTTATGGTTCTAGATTTAGAGAGTTGTGAATTCTGTTGGACTTGGGTTGAGTACTTTATTAGTAGCTTGACCTAATTATCTTGCTTCAAGATCACAATTAGTCTATGAGGATGAAAACCCCAACCTCACTAGCTAAGCCACCTTATTAGGACATTATCAAGTTATTATCACTAGTCTTGATTCTAGTATTCCTCTAATCTCAACGTAGATCCCATGGGATTATATTTCCCTCTCCTTCTAGCTAAGTCAGAACATCAAAGACATAAAATCTTAGGTCAATATTTAAATATTGATAACAATTGCTTCAACTAAGACCATAGACCTTAATATCAATCTCTCAATTTTATACCAATTTTTGTGATAAAAATTAGATGAATTAAATCTCAAATACCCACAAAAGTCATGATAGACCTCAAAACTATAATAGTGCTAATCAAATTTACAAATTATCTATTAATTAATAATATTTGAATTTATGTTTATATAAAATATGAACTCAATAGTTACCAAATAGACTAATTTTTTTAGTGAAAAAAATACTATTAACACAATATATATGGTGTCACATACCCAACAAAAATGCATATAGCGTATGACCAAGTTTTATATTAAACAATTATATAATATCCAACCATTTAGATTTCCAACTGAAAACTCTACACTGACGTAGTTCACTTGACTGTTTGTGTGATGACTAGTTAGAAAAATATTTCAAGTTTTCTTTATATACTTGGTTTCAATTTTCAATTTATTCATTTATTTATTTTGGGGGTCAGGGTTCTTCGGTTATTTAAAAATGCATTTTGATGATTCCATTTCGGTGGGCCGGGATTGCGGTCTTTTATCATGCTCGCACATAGAACTAGCACATTGTATCTTCCTGTAGGGTCCACGCGCAACCTGGGTTTACTATCATGAGCCTCAGCCCCATGAAGCTTCATGTACCTTTGGTTGCAGTATTATGAGATTGTTTTTATATTTTCTTTCCAACGCTTGTTATCCCTTTTCCCGTTTAATTATTTTTAAGATGTAAATATTATATTTGTCTTTTCTTCTTATGTTTGAAAATATATTCTTCTCCTTTAATAAATTTGAATATTTAACACTTTTATTTTTTAAAATTTCATCATTTTTTTTAGCTTTTTGTTAAAAATACTATTTATAAAATATTTTTTGCATTGTCTTTTTCTCTCAAAGATGTAAATATTTACAGTACATTCCTTATTTATGTTAAAATATGCACTCTACTTCCTTAAACATGCAAATATATTACACTTTATATATATATATAATATTTACTTTTTTTATTATTGTTTCAAAAGTAATTCTTAAATTTTATTTTATTCATAATATCGAATTCGAGAATAAATTTTATGCAATGTAAGAATAAAACTATACACAATCACTTTTTTCTAGCGAGAAGTCTTCTGACATTGATATATGTTAGTTTTCTTATTTATTTATATATATATATATTATATTTTTTTTTCATTGTCTCTCTCTATATATAACAATTTATCTCTTAGTATTTGAGTTATTTTAAATTTGGTGATATTTATATTCAATTTTGATGGATAAAAAATAATTTATCTCTTAATATATACATTAAATAATTATTTTAAACAAATTATTATAAATGAGGCTAATTTAATTAATTATATATAAAAAATCTCTTGCATGCGGATAATAGTAACTGATGACCAGAAATATTAAAGTCAAATCTCTTGCTCTAAAAGTCAAATCTCTAAAAGTTAAAAATGCTTGAAACAGACAAAGTTAACAAGTACTTTCGAAATAAAATAAAATAAATAAGCAGTGAGAATTTGAAATCAAATCACGTACACCTTCTCGAGTCCTCCAAATGTAAAGGTTTCCCAAACAACCTACTCTCAAAGAGTCAAGGACAATGAAATAGAAAGCCAAAAACTTAAGCTTGTATTATACCTCAAAGTCTTATTGGAGAATTTTATTTTTTAAATTACAGTAGTTATAAAAAAGTCATAGCATATATATATAATATGTAATTGACTGCTCATAAATTGATTGTGCATCGCTAGAGAATGCTTCATGACTGAAATGATCACACACCAATTACTCTTTTGATACATCAAACCCAATTAGAACATGTTGGATCAAGCATTTATTCCTAAGGGGTGTTGACCAATTAACTTAGGGATTCATACATACAAGAGTAACAAGACCTTGCTTCAAAATATCTTTTTGAATCAAGCATTTGTCACTAAGCTAAAACGTTAAGAATAATATTATAGTTTCATTTTGCTAAAATCTATAAATCAGATAAGCATTAACATTAACGGTGTTACGGATATGCCCATTTAAAGATTTGAATTCTTAAACCACCCATAGATAGAAGATATAACAGAAGATATGATCACAACAATTACCATTCATCTAGTTAGATAATCTGAATATCTTAGCCAAAGATAATGGGCCTCAACAATATCTTCCCAAGGTCCAGGTATCATCCTATAAATAAAGCATCATTCCTGGTGAAAGGTACACAACAATTCTGACTCTCTCTTTTCCCTTCACACTGCACACACAGCACACCACTTGTGTTGTTTCCGGCAGTGATCATCTTCCTGAGGGTGCTTCATCTCCATAGGCATCTTCAGAGAGAAAGAGTTTGATCCCATAGCAAATCCCAGTAAACTCTGCTGGGTACATTCTATTTCTCACGAGCAAAACAGTGGCGCCGTCTGTGGGGACGATAAATTTCGAATCCCACCAATTCACAATGGTCAATACCAGAAGCCATCAGATCACTGGACATGACGCACCACCACCCCGGAATGCGAATCTGGAGAACGTGTTAGCAGAGGATGCGACATCCCACACCGCTTCCTCTCCAGCAATGCCACCAGCTCATCAGACACCACCATCAATGGCCGAGGTAGAACTAGACACCAACCAGCGTTTTATCCACAACGCTCTGAATGCTATTTTATCTCAGTTAGAGAATTTGGAGAAACGATATGAGCTTCAACGACAAGAGGACGCTCAAAATTTGTCCAAACAGCCGGGCAATCGTAATACTGAACGACCGGCGACAACGCACAACGAGCAACCTAATTCAGCAGAAAGAAGACATGAAACAAATAACTCGGCACCCACAGCCGAGGCTGATAATAGAGGACCAACCAGTCAATCCGAGGGAGTCAGGATATCCCGTTCCCATTCGCGTAATGGAAGACCTCGGCCCATTCCCTCAGCCAGAATCCCAGAGCATGCCGTTGTTGACAGACCAGCAGGAGAAATTATATGTCGGCCCAGACGAGAAGACGACACATACCGGAGGAAATATCGCCGAGGTCATCAGAATAACAACCCGTTCATCGACAAAATAGTAGAAGCCCAATTCCTAGAGGACTTCGATAGCTCTTTTTTATCCAAGTATGATGGGAGCCAAGATCCCCGTGTGCATATAGATGAGTTCGATATGCAAATGTGTGTCCGAGGTATTGACGAGCCTATAATTTCTCGGATTTTTGCTACTACCTTGACTGGAGCCGCTCAAGCCTGGTTTCACACATTGCCGCCACGTTCTGTCCAGAATTTTGAAGATTTTGGACAGAAGTTCTTGTTGAATTTTGCAACAAGCAAGAAGCAGCCCAAGTCCGAGTTCATATTGGGGAAAATACGCCAGCAACACGGAGAAACATTACAGAGCTATATGGACCGATTCAAAGAAGCCGCCTTGCAGGTACAGGGTTTAGAAGAAAAGGTCCACGTACACCTCATCTCGGCTGGGCTCAATGGGTCATCCCGTCTCGCCAAATCCATTTATAAAGATCCGGTGAAGACTTTAAATGAATTTATGATCCGTTCCAAAAAATATTTGGAATTGGAACAGATGGAGATCACTAACTCGGCCCCGAGGGAGAATAAGAAACCTACATCACCGAGGAACCGACGTCATGAGAATACACAATCCAATCGACAACCCTCAAATTTTCCCGCTAACCGACCTCCAAGAAACTTTCAGGACCCAAACCTCAGGTCCAAAAAGTTCGAGTGGAAATTCGACAAGTATGCTCCATTGAACGCTCCACGAGGTCAGATATGGAAGGAAGTTGCATTTATGGAGATGAGGAAAGTAGAACGTCCTCGACCGATAATGAAAAAGGAGGGGTTAGACTATTCCCGATATTGCGACTTCCACAATGGACCGGGTCATACGACTGACCAGTGCCGGGAACTTCGTGATGCGATAGAACAATTTGTTCGCGAAGGTAAACTTCGGCAATATGTTATCCGGACTCAAGGGCACTAAGGAAAAAGGAAGAGTCAGTAGGAGAATAAAGACCGAGATGAAAAGAAAACTAAAAAGGACGAATTCCTAGAACCCGAATTCGAATTTAATGTGATTTCGGGAGGCATGGGAGGTGGAGGCGACACCACCAGTCAGCGAAAGAAATATCTCAAGGAAGTTATGTCGGTAAGAGATCAACCCAAATTCAAAGAAAATAGCAAGAAATCTGCACCACCGCTAATCTATTTCATAGAAGACGATATGAAAGGCGTAGTGTCCGGACACGAAGATGGTCTTGTCATAACAGGGACCGTGGCGAATTTCCGAGTTAAAAGAATATTTGTTGATAATGGTAGCTCGGCCGACATCATTAACTTGAGTGCATTTCAAAAGATGAACCTAAAAGAGGAGGACTTAAAACCGTGTCAAACCATGCTAATCGGTTTCAACGGTGGAGGCACCAGTTTAAAGGGAGCAATTGACCTCCAACTGACGTTGGGAACAAGGGAAGGTTTCAAGACAGGCTGAGTCACATTCACCGTCGGTGAATTCACCTCACCGTACAATATCATATTAGGGAGGCCAACACTTCATAAATGAGATATATTGATGTCCACTAAGCACCAGAAGATGAAGATGATCGGACACCTTGGCCGAGTTATTACAATTTGTGGTGATCAAAAGGAGTCCCGACAATGCTATTTCAATACGATCCGAGAAACTGAAGGCGGCCCATCTTCTCCACCTCGGATTCGGCAGGGAGATCCCTCAGATCAACAAATAGAGAGGCCGGTATCTCGCAAGCCGGTTAATCTTGTGGAATTGGATATGCGAGATGTTGAAGAATGGAGACTGGAACCGGTAGACGAATTGGAAGATGTTCAGATTGGAGGATCTCCAGAGCAAATTACGAAAATAGGCGCACAGAATAATTCAGAAACCAAAGGCAAGCTAATCCAATGCCTTAGAGAGAACCAGGACGTGTTCGCTTGGAAAGCCTCTGAGATTCCTGGAATCGACCCTACATTTTGCTGTCATAAATTAGCCATGTACCCTGATTCCAAACCAATGGCACAGAAAAATAGGAAGCTCGGCCCGGACAGAAGAGCGGCGTTGGAGAAACATATCAAAGAATTGTTGGAGGCCAGATTTATAAGAGAAATACAGTACACCACCTGGCTTTCAAATGTGGTGATGGTGAAAAAGTCTAATGGAAAATGGCGAGTTTGTGTCGATTACACAGATCTGAACAAATTTTGTCCAAATGACTGTTATTCGATGCCAAATATCGATCAACTAGTAGATAATTCCGCCGGTTTCCAATCGTTATCGTTTATGGACGCTTATTCCGGGTACAATCAGATACCCATGTACCCGGGTGATCGAGAGAAAACGGCATTCCGAGGCACAGAAGCAAATTATTGTTACGAAGTGATGCCATTTGGATTAAAAAATGTCGGGGCTACTTACCAACGGATGATGAATAAAGTCTTCGCCGATCAACTCGGGCGCAACATTGAAGTATATATTGATGACATGATTGTTAAAACAGATGAAAGCGGAGACCATATCCGAGATCTGGAGGAAACATTCTCCAAGCTAAGACAACACAGTATTCGTTTGAACCCTTTGAAATGTGCTTTCGGGGTAAAAGCCGGGAAGTTCCTGGGTTTCATGTTAACACACCGAGGAATAGAGGCAAACCCGGATAAATGCAAAGCTCTGCTTGACATGCAGTTCCTTACTAATAAACGTGAAGTCCAGCAGCTAACTGGAAGAATGGCGGCTTTAACATGGTTCCTCCCAAAATCCGCGGAAAAGGCCCTACCATTCTTCAAGTTGTTAAAAAAAGAGGCCAGTATAGGATGGAACCAAACGTGCGAAGAAGCTTTTCAGGAAATAAAAAAGTGTTTGGCTTCACCACCAGTTCTCTCGAAGCCAGAGCATGGAGAAACACTTATCCTATACCTTGCAGTAGGGGAAGAAGCCATAAGCGCGGTTCTAGTCCGAGAAGTAGATAAGAGCCAGTTGCCGATATACTTTGTAAGCCGAGCTCTCAAGAACTCGGAGCTGCGTTACCAGAAGCTCGAAAAGTGGCCTTCGCTTTGCTCACAACGGCCAAGAGGCTTCGCCCATATTTCCAAAGCCATACTATAGTGGTAAGAACAAATCAGCCCATCCGACAGATACTACACAAGCTGGACCTGGCAGGGAGAATGATGAACTGGGCTATCCAATTGTCCGAGTTCGATATCAAGTATGAAGCCCGTCACACAATCAAGTCTCAAGCCCTGGCCAACTTCGTGGTATAATTAACCCCGACACTTTCCACCCAACCAAAGAATAATGTGTGGAAAGTATATGTTGATGGGTCGTCCAATTCCAAGGGAAGCGGAGCCGGGATCATTGTCGAGAATCCCGAGGGAGTGTCACTCGAACAATCACTGCAGCTTAATTTTTCGACATCTAATAATCAAGCAGAATATGAAGCGCTGATTGCCGGGCTAAACCAGGCCAGAGAGCAGGGAGCACTAAAAGTTAATGTATTCACTGATTCACAGTTAGTTTCAGCACAGATCGAAGGGAGATATCAAACCAAGGGTCCTTTGTTAGCAAAATATCTTGCTAAAGTCAAAGAAATAATATCCGAGTTCGATGAGTTCACGATAGCCCACATTCCAAGGGAAGAAAATACTCAAGCCGACATATTGTCAAAACTGGCAAGTACGAAAGGAACGGGTAATCACAGAACAGTCATTCAACAGGAGCTCGCCCAACGTGCATGCGTTATGGTCGTCTTAATAGCCGAAGATTGGAGAAGGCTGATTATAAATTATTTGGAACAAGGGATAGTGCCGGACAACAGAATAGAAGCAAAAAGATTAACCCGAGATGCATCCATGTACACAATCGTTGACGGTGAGCTATATCGACGAGGTCTTCATACCCCGTTATTGTTATGCTTAAACTCTGACCAAACCGAGTATGTACTTACCGAGATACATGAGGGTATTAATGGCCAGCATATGGGAGCGAAGGCTTTAGCATTAAAAGCCCTTCGTGCCAGATACTTTTGGCCGACGATGCAAGCGGACGCAGCAGAGCACGTGAAGAAATGTGACACTTGTCAAAAACATGCACGGATATTATGGATTCCTCCATCTGAGTTGAAATTAATCACAGCACTGTGGCCTTTCTTCAAATGGGGAATGGATCTGTTAGGACCATTTAAAGCAACGGAAGGACAAATGAAGTGGTTAATAGTAGCTGTGGATTACATTACTAAATGGATCGAGGCCGAACCTCTAGCTAATATCACCTCGGCCTATGTCCAAAAATTCTTTGAACGCAATATAATAGCAAGATTCGGAATTCCGGCAGAAATAGTCACCGACAACGGAACGCAATTCACGGATAAGAAATTCCAGGAAATGATGACTGGATTCCACATAAAACACTACTTTGCATCATTAGAGCACCCACAGTCTAATGGCCAGGCGGAAGCAGTGAACAAAGTCATTCTGGATGGATTGAAAAAACGAATGCAAGAGGCCGGCCCGAATTGGGTCGAGCAACTCTACTATGTCTTATGGGCATACAGAACCACGGCTCAAACAGCCACCCGTGAGACTCCATTCAGAATGACATATGGATGTGAGGCCATGATACCTGTAGAGATCGGCCAACCATCTTGGAGGAGACAAATGTCACATATAGACAACAATAAGGCATTAGCTGCCGAGCTAGATATGATAGAAGAAGTCCGTATTGCAGCACATCGCCGAGATCTATATATGAAGAATATCTCGGCTCGGAAATTTAATAAAAGGGTAAAACCAAGATCCTTCGAGGAAGACGATTTCGTACTACGACGTGCGGACATTGGCAACAAAAATGCCCGAGATGGAAAATTAGCACCCAATTGGGAAGGACTATATCGGGTCACCCAAAACTTGGGGCAAGGAGCTTACGTTTTAGAAACTTTGGAAGGCAAGGAGGTCAAGCGCACATGGAATGCCGACAAACTAAAGAGATACTATAGTTGAAAAGACCCACGTATCCCCCGACAATTAGCCCGAGATCGTGGAGTATCGTTCTTATTACATCTCCCGGCAATAAGCCCGAGATTATAAATAAATTATTTTCACGTATTTGTCTATGATCGATTCATAAGCCGGGATCCAGGCGAATCCTTAATAGAAAACGTGATCTATGTATTCATGTATTTCTCATTGGTTATATAAGCCGAGGAACATAAACCCGGCATAAATTTTCCATTGACACCATGAATTTTAAATGTATTCATGCGTTTCTCACTGGTTATATAAGCCGAGGAACATAAACCCAGTATAAATTTTCCATTGATACCACAAATCTAAATAGTCTTCGAAGAATAAATAAAATCCTTACAAGGACAGTATATTGTGCACATTTTCGAGAGCTTAGTCGTTGTTATGTATTAATTCGGTCTTGATCAAGCCGACGTAATTATTTAATTATGGATAAATCATCGATCATATCGAAAGAATTATATCCTTAAATTATTACAAAATACATTCAACAATTGCTAGGACAGGAACTCGTTTCCAGAAACAACATTCGAACGAATGATTCGATTAAGACACTTGGTCATTGGAACCAAGGTAATATCCGAGTAAGCAAGTCAATAACGGCGAAAGCGCGATGCATTAAATAAATTTTCAAAGTACTGAATCAAAAAGCAGAAATAAAATTGTTCCAAGTAATAAGATGTTACAAAATAAAACCGGCATCCCGGCCCTTCATTCGTTCACCTGTTTGTCTATTGCCGCCACAGGAGCCTCATCCGGAGATGTGACCTCGGGATCAACGTATGGAATGAATTTGCCGTCCTCAACATAAGCCCGACAGTCAGTTCCCTCCAAGTTCAAAGTGACTCCCGTGTTCAAGAATTGAACTTGCTCTAAAGCGTTAGCAAAGGCATCCTCGGCAACCGTCCCCAGGGTTTCCTGAAACTCGGTCGCTTCCTGTTTGGCGAGAATTGCCTCTTGTTGAGTTTTCTCGTGGAGAATCCTCAAAGCGGCAAGATCTCGATCCAACGAAGAGGCTTCCGCTTGAGCTTTGCTAACCTCAACTGAGGCGGCTTCAGAAGAAGATTTGAAGAAGTCGGCTTCCTTGTTTGACTTTTCAAGTTTAGCTCTAAGGAAAGTAACTTCTTCATTTACAATCACCAAATCTTGACGAGAGATGGCGAGTTCTTCCTTCAACTTTAGAATCTCCTCGGATAACCTCTTGTTATCATCAGACAATTGACGGTTATCATCTTGAAGCTTGAGGCCGGCAGTCCTGGACTTGATATAACGAGTCTTCAGGGAAACTAGACTCGGAACTAAGGTAGCACATCGAAAAGCTTGAAGATGAAGTCGGTCGAGCTCTCGGAGGTCGTTATCCGAAAAAGGGGTTTCGTCAGAAAAATACTTGGGAGCCTTGGTGTAGGGAAAAAGATCTTCGACCCCTTTTTCCCAAAGGCATCCCAACGATAATGAAGGAATCTCGGGGGCAGCAAGAGAAGTGTTGGGAACAGCGCCGTCAGCAGAAGAATCCACGGCTACATCCTCAATCACAATAGTGGGAGTAGCCAGGATCTCTTGAGTCCCTGTCCCGGCTATAGATGAAATTTCTACGCCAACAGCAACAGTATCCTCGCCCGATCCCAAGGAAATTGTTGGCTGAGGACCGCTGGAAGTCGGCTTTGCAACACGACGCTTCTTAGTCTTTCTAGCCGGCATCTGATTAATATAATTGCGGCGATCGGTAGAGTTCCCGTCGTTTACTTTTCGGGGGAGACGGGGTTTGAGGTTGGCGGAGGGATCTTCTTCCATCTCGGCAGCTGAAAAAGCAATTACATAAGGTTAGTAAAAACGAAACAAAATTTTAAATACAAGACTTATATTTTTGTTAACCTTGAATCTCCCGAAACGAGTGAATTTGATAAAGAGCCGCAGCTTCAGTGTCAAACAAATTACTTTCTTCGATTCGATAAAAGGAAGGGGGTTTAGAATGATGATCCTGGGTCCAGTAGAGTGGAAATTTCCACTCTACTCCAGGTGCTTCTGGACCCCGGAGGAAGAATGGTTGCTTGCCGGGTTCGGCAGCAACTTTGAAGAAATTGCTTTTGAAATTTTTAAAGGAATCAGTGAAGATTGGAAAAAGACGACGGCCGGGGCGACTTCGAAGTGAAGTCCACCCCTTTCTAGTCGAAGATTCTCGGCCAGTACGACCAGAATGAACGGAAAAGAAGTAAAGGAAAATAGCAACAGTACAAGGAACATGTAATTCTACGCAAAGATTTTCAAAAGATTTTACAAAAGCCCAGCTATTGGGATGTAGTTGGGAAGGAGCCAGGTGAAGGTAATCTAACAATTGCATCTCAAAATCCGATAAAGGAAAACGAATGCCGAGACGAGTAACCACATCCTTGCAAAAGAAAAAATAATTAGGTTCCCCGTCCCCAGCATATGAGCAAATAGGCTCGTCCGGGGCAGGGGGACGGATTGAGAAACCATCCTGGTTACCAATTGGGAGTGCCGCTATACTTCCCAGGGTCAAAACAGAGGAAGTACGAAGTACTTCATGAGTAACCCACGGAAACTTATCAATCAAAGGAGGAAGGTCAGATTGAGATCTTGCCGAGTGGGACTCATCTACTATTTCCACTGAAGTATCCATAATGACCTACGACAAAATAAAAAAGAGAGGATTAGTAAAAATACCTGGGGAAAAAGTCGGAAGATGAAGTGAAGAAATAGCTAGCGCCAAGCTGGTATGAGAAGAAGTCGGCCTTGTGGCCTCAGGACTCGGCAACACTTTCTGGGAAAGCTTAAGGACTGGGTTATGGCGACATGATTCAAGAATCTCGCCGGTTCTATCATATTGACCAATATGGGCGTAATAGTGGAACTGGTCCATGCACTTTGAACATGGTTCAAATTGAAGTTCATGAGTAAGTTTTGGGGATTCTAGGTCAGCATGGCAAGAAGGATTGGCACCCATTACAGAGGTAGTAGAAGAAGATTGAGAAGTTTGGATGAGAGCATTATGAGTAACACTAATATTTGTTCCTGTTTGAACATTCTTACGCGTAAGGGGAGGTTTTATTTGGGATTTCTTTGAAACCCCAGGACCCCTGGGAGGTCTTAATAACTCTTTATTCCATTCTTCATCAGAAATTAGAAGACCCCAAAGCCAAAATGCGGATTTGGGGGGAACGTTCTTGCGAACGAAGGCTTCCTCCTCAGGAGTGAGCTTCATTACTAAAATTAAGAAGGAGGAGAAAAACTTAAAAGCAAAGAATACCTAAAGGAAATGACTAAGGAGGCAGATATTCAAAGATCGAATAATGCAAAGGGAAGACGAAAAAGGAATACAATATAAATTGAAAGGAGATGCAGTAAATACCTGGAAAAAGAACTTCGAGTTAAGCCTCAAGGAATGCAGAAACACAGGGAAGAACATAGCCAAAAGAAGCGTATCAGGTGTTAAGGAGATAGGAATGAGAATGAAGATAGGCAAAATGAAGGAAATACTTGTAAATAGTGATAACCGCCAAAAATCTCCTCGCGAAACGTTTCAAAAAACGTGGTTTACAAGATATGATCAGACACTCAGGGGCATCAATGATATTTCCCAACTCATACAAGGGGCAAATCAGGAAGACATTTCCAAACTCATGATGGAAGAGTGATAAATAGAAACGGCGCATTAAATGCTGAGAGTAAGGAACGTTGCCAAGGAAAAGGTGAAAAGACAACCTCTCGTCTTTACAGATAACTCCAGAATAAATTAGAAAGCCGAGATTTTCATCACGATCCTATAGAATATATCTCGGTTTCCTAAGGGAACTCGGATGAGACCAATAGACTTCGGAAATAAATAGCTCGAATACAGCTAAGAGATTGGACCGTGTTAACACCTAAAAAGATACATACCTCGGCAGTAGAGCAAGCAACAATATCTCAGCGAAAAATTCAAACTCGGCAAGAAATAACTCGGCATGAGATAACAACAGTAACCTACGACGGTATGAAGACTTTGGATTCAATCTAGCTCGGACCTATCCGTTTGATACATCCCAGTCATCCAGAATACTAGATAACCGGGCTGTGGGGCATCTGTTACGGATATGCCCATTTAAAGATTTGAATTCTTAAACCACCCATAGATAGAAGATATAACAGAAGATATGATCACAACAACTGCCATTCATCTAGTTAGATAATCTGAATATCTTAATCAAAGATAATGGGCCTCAACAATATCTTCCCAAGGTCCAGGTATCATCCTATAAATAAAGCATCATTCCTGGTGAAAGGTACACAACAATTCTGACTCTCTCTTTTCCCTTCACACTGCACACACAGCACACCACTTATGTTGTTTCCGACAGTGATCATCTTCCTGAGGGTGCTTCATCTTCATAGGCATCTTCAGAGAGGGAGAGTTTGATCCCATAGCAAATCCCAGCAAACTCCACTGGATACATTCTGTTTCTCACGAGCAGAACAAACGGGTTAAGATATACTATCAATTCTATTAAATCGTAATAGTACAATATAGATGAAACGTGTGTGTGTGTCAGCATCCTGCCTATAAATACTTTGATTTCAAATTACTGGAAGATTCTATCAGAGTTCCACGTCATGCAACCCATATCTATATTTTCTATTGTCTCTCGAATGTCCTTAATTTACCAGTAAAAGGGTTGTTAAGTTGTTGCACTACTTGATCAGGAATGGGGAATTGCTGATGAATTTGGATTCGTTGCATGTGTTAGGTTTGATGTTTATTTCTTTGTCTTCAAACTTTTGGGTGCTAACTTTGATGATTTTTTCTTTGATTATTATTGTTTATCTCAGAAACCACATGGTCGCATAGTCGAGAGCACAAAGATTGCGCAGATGTTGAAATATTATTGGTTGTGGAAAGCATCGTTAAATATACTCCAATATCTTAGTATTTAAGTTATTAATTATTGTATCAAGTATTTAATTGATTGAACTGCTTCCCATGTGCCTCTAAATATACAAAATTGCAACCATAAATACATGGATATATAAAGCAATCGTACGTATATAAACAAACAAATTAAATCTATATTGCAGAAGAAAGAAAATATTACAAAACTTAAATTATTTATTAAGAAATTTCAGCAATTTGAAAATTGAGCAAACCCTGTCATGTTAGTCAGAAGTAATACAGTATGTGTTTTTTTTTTTAAATTTATTTTAAGTGTGATAAGAGACAGTGTCTTCCTTTCTTGAGTGACTATACATCCTTCTTTAAGAAATTTTAAGCTCACTTTTAGATAACATGTCTATCACCTTTCATGTCACACCTAATATAAATCATCACAATAACCTTTGATATTTGCCACAGTAATTGAAATAACCTTAGTTATATGAAACAAAAAAACCGGGCAGTGGAGAAATTTCCTAACTTCATTTATTCTTTATTAATTTCATTTTACATAATTGATCTTCATGTCTCCTACCTAGGCTATAGATAGATAGATTTTTGAAATAATAATGATTTACAACAAACAAACTAAATATTATTCAAATTACTTATTATGTATGTTTCTTGAAAGGTGATGATTCTTTAAGACAGCTGATTAATTATCTCCAGAATTTTAGGTATATATCTCTTGATACTTTTGAACTACCACAATCAGTCATAACATAATTAGGTTTTACCAATTTATCATTCAGCTCCTTTTCTTTTGGTGTGACAGCTTAATTGAATAATTTTTTTAACGTGGCACTTATAATAACAGGTGTTAAATGATTGTACTTAGTTTGCAATGATATATTGAAGATGATCGTTGTTGCCAAGTGATCAATGCCAAACTTGAGAAAGAATTTTGGGGAAGGTATTTGATGAGCTATACATGCACATGTTGACTTGTCAGCTATTGTTGAATTTCATCACGCTCTCAATTGTTGAATTTCATCACGCTCTCAATTGTTGAATTTCATCACGCTCTCACCAATGATGGGATTTGGAGACAATAGATGTATGCAGTTTTACCTGCATTGGCCGATAAATTGTTCTGATCGAGATCATGTGTGACAGAAATTGAAATTTTGCAAGAAATATCAATATAACATATTGATTTTTATACATATAGTAGGGAATTAATGAAGTTTAGAGTCGAAGTAGTATTTTATAACAAATTTGAAATGGAAAAAGAGGACAAATGTTTCACACTTGCTAAATTGGCATCAAATCTGTCTAATACAATACAGAAAATAAGGGTTTCAAAATCTTTTCCCTTTTATTTTTGTCTCTTACTCTAACATTGGAATATTTAGAGAAAAGAAAATCAGTCAAAGTTTTTAGACTAGACTGACTCAAATTTTCCTTGTTTGAATATTTGAATTTAATCATATATTTCTGTTTTTATTGTAAATTTGTAATGGTATGATATAATAAGTAATTTTATTTTTCTTCTTTTTTCTTTGTAAACCATTTTTTCCCATCCATTTAAATGCTTCCTTTTCTCATTTGTCCATTGAACAAAATAGACCGTTAATAATCTTAGTATGATGACCTATTGTAAACTATACCTACAAAGTAGCTAGATTAATTAAAGGCACTTGCAAACATTAAACTGGATATCATTGACCAAAATAAAAACGAAGTTCCACCATCAATGAAAATGGATCCAATCAAATAGCAACTAAAATAAATAACTAAAATATTAATATTATTATTTTGGGATCGAGGTGGTAAGTAATTTCAACCCTTAGAATGAGAGTATAAGTTCAATGTTCTTATCCGAGGAAAGCTAATAATATTGTGGGGGAAACCACATAATCCTCATAATTTTGGGGTCAAGATTAGTTCTAGTATCTGTTCTAAATGGGCCGAATAGCTTGTGATCTCACCAAAAAATTATATTATTATTAGTAGTAGTAGGCCAAAATACTTTTCAATTAAAATTACTTTTTATTTTACAATTTTTTTATGCTATGCGGGCAGCAATAATTTGGTTGCACACCAAACGTGATTGGGCCCAAACATATGGACAAAACAAGGCCCATGATATTGACACTCACTTTTGTTTTTTTTTTTTTTGTTTTTATCTTTTCACCTCAATTCTTAATGTTTTTGGCAAAAATATGTTTGACAAATTATTTGTGATTATGTACCATTATAAAATATTTTCAAGATACTCAACATAAACTAATTTCCATTATCTTGTTAAAATACTTAAATTCCCTTGACACAATTTTGTCAAGATACATAACATACACTATTTTCGTTGTGTATCTTAACAAAGTGAAAACTAGTTGTAATGATCCTGGATGTCATTACATAAAACATTAAGACTTTAATATGGAAAGATTCACTTTTAACCATTTTAAAAACAATTGAATTAGTTTAATTAATAAAAATGGGTATAAAGTTTTCAAGATTTCAAGCACGTCATATAAACATCACACATAAAAATCTTGAAGTCATAAACCATAAGGTACTTATGCCCTAAGGCACTACATCATCCAAACATCATAATTAAATCTTCAAAACAAATATCAAAGGTCTCAATAACAGAATAAATAAAACATAGTTATATGAATATATTTAAACTCTAAGTCAGTCCTCACTAAGACAAAACATAAATAAAAAATCAAGGGTTGGATCTTGCCCCTAAGATTACCACCAAGTCCACATCAACCATAGGTGACATATTCATCAAAAGCTACATTATAATCTGCTCTAGTGTCAAAATGACATAATCATCACAGTTAAACAAAAAATGCAAGGGTAAATTCATTTTAAAAGAATATCATATAAGAGAAATATTATAAGATCACCATTTTAAAAGAGATATAGAAATTCTTTACATTTCCAATATCAATGTACGCACACAACTCATCAAGTGACACATCATTTTGAAGTCATAATTATTAATGCACATGTCTAACTATCATGTTATTTCATGCTTTACTCCAAGAAGATTTCACCTTATGAGCGATTAACCCAATCACATCTCTTAACATAGTAATATCTTGATCATTCTGGGAGATTCGAATTTTATCGAAAATGGATAAGCGTGGGTTATGACTTACTTCAATAAGGCTTGCAAAGACCTTAACCTATCTAGGGATTCACCCATTCATCCATTCTATAGACCCTTTCACTGTTAGCCATCATGACAACCTCCACCACTAGGTTAAGACATAGTTATCAAACTTGGATCGGTCGTCGACTTAGTTGGAGTATTGAGTCACTGGGTCAGGGGTCGACAAACTGAGTCATTAGTTGACCCTATGACCCGATCTATATTAAAAAAACTAAATAATTTTATAACATGTAAACTTGTACACTTATAATTTAAAGTTTAACCAAATTTAACATATTTAGAAGTATAGTTATGAACTTGTTTAAAATTTTGAGCATGCAATATATTTTTTCAGAATTCAGTATACATGACCTTAAGATAGAATTTTGAACATGTGATATATTGTTATCATCTATTTATTAAAACTATCATTTTTATACACAAACATAATCTAATACACACACAAAAATTGGCTAAGGAATAATTGAAAGTGACAATAATTTTATCATCTTAAATTTCAATATATAGTTAAGCTTGGTAAAAAAAGAAGTAAGAAAATCTATAAACAATACAAGTGTAAGCTATAAATTAAATTTTTGATAAGAGTGATGTTAAAAAGTAAAAAAAAATATGGAAAATGCATGACCCACCGAGTCAATTGAGTCACCGAGTCATTGATTGGAAGTTGAGCCCCGTTGACTCAGATCGAGTCGTTTCGAGTCACGTGCATCTCCGATCCAACATGTGGATTAGACCGGTTAGATGTCCGATTCCCAAGCCAATGGGTCGACCCGGTCGGTCTGAGCTGAGATTAATAACTATGGGTTGAGGGCATTCTTAACACCCCAAAATTACGTGTCTACTCACATACAATGTCATTCATAATATATGTATGCTATGATTAAAGATTATATCACATCATCATTACATTCATCCGTCATCATCAATATAATTGATTTTGTTATCAATTTAATCCATTCATAATAATTTAATCCATCATCAACTCATCATGCATATCTCATTCAACTTATCACAGATTCATCATTCACATATTGTTTAATTCATAATTAATTCACCATTTATATCTCATTCACCAACCATGGACTCTCATGTAGTTCATTAAACATAATGAGACTTTTCACAACACAAATTATCATAATCAAATATCAACTTTAACTTATGAATGTGAATAACAAGAAATATCAATTCCATTCATTCCATCTAGGGTTCACACACACACACACACACACACACACACACACACCCCAAGAAGCATTTAAGATTGAAATTTAAATGGAATGCACAAAAGAAAACTTGACAAACACTCACACTTAAGCCTCACGCTTAAGTGTGGCCATTTTTCCTAACTGCCAACTTGCTTTCCACGCTTAAGCGCCACCTTGGGTGTGCTTAAGGGCAAAATGTCTACATAGTTGTGTTTTTGATGTCAAATCCCCTCTAATGGATCCCAAATTAAATTCTAATTCAAATATTTCTATATCCAACATGAACATCGAATTAAACTCATTTAATGAACTAAAAAAATGATTAAACACACAAAACATAAGATGAAAGATGGTTTAAACTTCCCTTAAAACTCAGTGAACTAGCTTTGGGATGAAGAAAGGAGGAGACTTTGGGTTCAAGTTGAAACCTTTTTCTCACTCTCACAACATTTCTACATCATCCACACCACTCAAATCCCAAAAACCAATAGAAAACACATAAAATCCTTGAAAACGAACACTTTTATGAAGCTTCCATGGAGGAAACCAAAAATGGAGGATGAGAGGGAAAAGATGAGAGTTCCTTACTACTGAACTAGCCCTCAAACCCAAAAAGAACACTGCTACAAGGTCCCTTTAGTAAAGGAATTCAAGGTCTCAACCTCTCCAATGGTGGGTTGTCTTGGAGAGGAGGGAGATGATGAAATGAGAGTGTCTTTGGAATATGGTTCAATTTTGAATAAATTGTGCTGAGTTTATGACTCTTCATTTTTTTCCTAGTCATGCCCCATCACTTCCTAAGCTTACCCACTCTAGTCTCATCCCTTAAGATCCACTCATCTCAACCCAAATACTCTAAAACTTACTATTCACACCTAAACAAGGTTTTTCACATACTTAAACATAAAAATACATACAAACACTACAAACCATCCCCTCTTAATTAATTAATTATAAACACTTAAATTAAATTTAGTTTCTCTTGTAACGTAATTAAATTACTTGCAAAATAATTACAAAAAACATAATGTTACAATTGTTTTAGCTTTATGATTGTCACTCGAAATGGAAAATAATTTTTGTGGTGTATCCTAACATAATAAAAAGTGTAAATTATATCAACACCCCCTGAAGTTTCATAAAATTATACAAACACATTATGGTTTTATCTATTCCTACATTAACCTCCCTTAGTTGTTTAAAAATATACACTAAAACTTCCATATACATTACATTAACCTTCTTTAGTTATTTAAAAATTGACACTGACACCTCTTTAACTGTTTGAAAAAACATTAAATCAGGTTCCCTTAAAGGGAGTTTAGTGTAAATTTTAAAAAAGCAGGAGAAGTTTGTGTAATTATACATAACCTTAGGAGAAATTTGTGTAATTTACTCTAACACAAACTAGGTCTCATCATATTAATCACACAAAAAACAACCAAGCAAAATGATATTGGAGAATAAGCAATGGAAGTGCAAAAACTCACATGAAAAAGGGAATGAAGGATAAGGGAGAGAAAAACTTCTAGAAGAGAAAATGAGTGTTTGATTCCACATCTAAGATACACATTTTGAGCAAAACCACATAGAAAGTGATGCAAAAGTAACTATCAAGGTTGTGTTTGGGATCTACATTTAGCAGTTTGTAATGTGTTTCTAAAAACACACTAAAAGTTAGATATTTGAAGATGATGAGGTGGGTGAGGGGGTGCTAGAGAGTTTGGAGGGGGGAATAGGGGGAAGGAAGGGTATAATAAGAATTTTAAAAAACAAAAAAAAAACTTGAAAGGTGGGGGAGATAAAGAAGGAGGGTGTCAAAATCATGGGCAATGAAAGAATAAATGAGATCCACCCACCTTAAATCCACTAATGGGTCCAAAACCAAAAAATTGCTATCGGTTTGGAGAAAAATGTTAATGAACCATGCCTAGTGTAATGGCCTAGGCAGGCCTAATTAGATTAGCCCATTGTCAAATTGTCTACTAGAAATTAGAAATTGCTACTATTACCACTACCTAAATTACTATTGACACTACCATTTTTAAAAAATGGTAGTGAAAAGACGCAAGTTCCCCTAAGGCAGTTTCTCTCCACCCACCCTCCATCCCTTCCCCTTCCCCATTTGCCTAACCCTTATTCTCACCCACCCTTCCCCTTCCATCTTCTCTGCCCAAACTCCCCTATCTCTCCCTTCATTTCTCTTCCTATCTCCCTTGTCTTCTTCCTCGTGTGTGCCTAAAGTCCCCTATCCCTTCCTTTTCTCTTCCTTGACCTCCTCCCCTATGGTGGTAGGTTAGTTTTTTTCCCCATTTTTGTGTACAAAACAAAAGTACTTTTCCATTGTGTACTAGGTTGAGAAACACAACAAAATCGTACTTTTGTTGTATTTTTTTTATTTTAAAAAAACATAATGGAAGTATGATTCTATTGTGAAATTTTTTTTAATAAATTTTTTTAATTTATTGTTTAATTAATATTTTTTGCTTCTAATTTTTATTTTTATTTTTTTCCTGATGGCTCACATGAAGCATACTACCTATGTTTGAAATTTTGAGGCATAAAGGCAACAACTTATGACTATGTCAGCACGTCGTGATGCAGAGTTGGTTTGGTGACAACAACAATAGGCAATAGAGCTTGAGGCAGAGGCAGAGGCACAACCACAGACAAAGGCACACACAGAAATAACACATTAATTGTATCATCGAACCCCCGTTTGGAGGAGGCCTTGGGGATTTTACGTTGCTTTGGTCCTATAAGGACCACATAGCTGGGCATGTATAAATCAGTGAGCCCAAAGCAAATTTGAAGTTGGTCAGCCATGGTGGTAATGTTATGCCTTACCCTACCTAGTCAACCGTGAAGGAGTACGTGGATAGATTAGGGCTTAAGGGCCTGTATGATGCTTAGTACATGTCCGCGAATAAAGGCATAATCAATTCCTTTATCGAGAGATGATACATTGAGACCTCCTTCCACTTTCTAGTTGGAGAGATGGCCATCACCCTCGATGATGTGTCATGTCTTTTACATCTTCATATCACATGATGTATCCTTGATCATATAGGGATGAGCTACACTAAGAAGGAGATCAAAGGTCTATGGAGGTCAGAGCTTGGTATTATGGTAGATCAGGAGGCAGATGCTGCTACATCAGCAAGCAATAAGGTGTTGTTGAGTTGGTTAAAGGGGTTGTATCACACCTATGTTGTTAGTGTGTCATACGTCTAGGCTACTAGGGTGTATTTACTATATTTTCTCAGCAATACCATATTTGTCAACAAGAGCTCGATGCATTTATACATTTGCTACCTGTAGTACCTATGTGATTTGGATTGATGGAATGAGTACGCTTGGGGAGTAGTTGCATTGGCTTATCTTTATGATTGATCATCATATGTGAGGCTGTATAAGAGTAGCAAACAACATTTTATATGAAGCTACTATTGGTAAGTATTTATTTTTTGTGTGCTTAGCTGTTTCTTTGTTAATATTATATGATGCTAAAAATTGTTTTTATATTTTACAAGCATGGGTGTTAGGGCATTTGCAACTATTCCTTTTATTGAAAAGGCGAAAAAGTATGACTGCAAGTAGTTGCTTGAAGCTAGGTGGATGCCATTAAGGGGTATTGGCATGACTTATTTGATCAGGGAGGCATTATATTAGTTGCAAATGGCCGATGTTGTCTAGTCCCCATATGCTTCATGCAAAGACCTCAGACCTTTCGAGGACTAGACACACTACTCTGGCTACATTAAAGTTGGGACAAACACGTGGATGTATCTACCTAAGAGGGTTTTGAGGAAGTTTGGGTACATATCGAGGATTCCCTTAGAGCCACCCTTAGAGTGTCTTGCATATAAGAAGTATAGTGAGGCATGGGACGAGTGAGAGCAACATGTGGTGCTGTTGGGCGAGGCTGTTCCACATGGGGCACCACAGGCTTGCACTACAAACTACTTGCCTTGGTATTATGATCATTCACATCCATACCTGATTTTGCCAGAGGAGGGAGATGCACCATGTAGTCCTGTAGTATTTTTCCATAGCCTCAGCCTGGTGGTGGTCAGATACTAGATTATGTACTAGTATCAGGTTCTTTTTACTAGTGTCAGGTAATGCAAACAATATTGTCATCATTTTGTTTTATTTTTTAATGAAAAAATAATTACTAATTTTGTTGTTAAATATTTATGTAGAAACGATTTTAGATGATGTCAGCGTCCACTTAGAGATTGTTAGACACAAGAGTTGTACCTGAAGGCACAAACAGTCATTAGGTCATACAATAGCTTCTATTGATGGCACAAGAGAGTCTTACAACTGGATGTAGCTTAGTAAATGAGCAACAACTGAGGAAGAAATAACCCATCAGAGGTGGCAGAAGAAGTGGTTGCAGAGGAGGTTGAGCATTGTTCAAGACATTTGTCATTTTGTATTATTATTATTATTATTATTATTATTATTATTATTATTATTATTATTAT
>CM023941.1:10011001-10024734 GCA_013407115.1 Glycine latifolia
GTTTGTATAATTTTGTTATGTTTTATGAACTTATATTTAACAGTTTATGTTTGCCTTTCTTTTATTTTAAACAACACACACCTAGTGATAAATCACTTTTAGAGTGATATTTTGTGAGTTTCTGGGCCATTTATATGCATTTTCTTGGCAGAACTCACAGTTGGATGCTAGTTTGTCTTGTAGAAGCATAGTCACTTAATTGATAGAAAAAAGTTGAAATTTGCATTTTTATCTAAAGATTTGAAGACTCTGTCACTTGGCCATAACCTTGGTAAGCAGTACGACCATGGTAATGTAATGACTCCCCTTCTAAACAACATTAGCCTTCCGACGACGATCGTGGTGAATTCAATACGACCGTAGTCCGCACAATGATGGCCGTAGTCATTCCACGACATCCTAGAGCTTCAATGTCATAGTTTTTGATCACGGTCATGGTAAATTTCAGCACTATCGTGGTTGATTTTAGCACGATTGTAGTGCGCCTAATTCAAGTAATTATCCTTAGGAAGCTATAAATAGAGTGCTGGTGTCTGTAACTTTAAACTTTTGATATTTTTATTAACTAGAGAGTATTTTTAAGGGTTGTGAAGTGTAGGCAACACTGTGAGGACCAATCGTGATTATTGTTCTTCCCTTGTTGGTATTTTTATGCTAATTCCATATAGGCTTTCTAGTTGTGCTTTGGTTATGAGCGACTAGTCACCATATTCCGGAGGTTATGATGTAACTGTCCAATTGTACTCCTTTCTCTGTTCTTAATGGAATTCCTCAGTGTTTTACGTTAATTCTCTTTCTTATTTCTATTGTTTATTTGGGAATTGATCATTTTTATGCTTAATCAAATGTACTGTGGTGATCATATACGTATGTTTGGTAGATCTAGGTAGAGAAGTTTTTCACCAAATTGTATGATCAAACTGTGTTGAGTAATAATATCTGATAGATTAATTAATCCTTAATTGATCATCCTTGGATTTTGTTGGGTAAAATCGGCACAACAGTCTTACCCTCAAATAAACTAAAAGGTGGATTATCGTCAATCCTCAATCAAAATGCGAAAACGTAATCAAAAGCAAAGGGAGTGAGAGAGACAATCAATATGTTTTACGTGAGAAAACCTTCCCTGAATCTGGAAAGGAAAAACTCACGGGACACTGGTCCAGATCAAATATCCACTATAACTGAGAACGGTTACAATGAATCAAAACACACCAAGGTGGTGGTACTCTCAACCTCTCCACCAATGGTGATAATCAAACTCTCAGAGTGTTTCACTTGAGATCTCTCAAATGCAAAGCACGCAGGCTTGCTCAACAATGGCACTCAAGAATGTCACTTGAGGCTCTCAAATATGGAGACACTCTTACACTCAAATCTATCTCGACGTTTGTGCCTTTCACACTCTCACGTCTCTGTATGTGTCTCTCTCTCTAATTCCACCCTCAACTAATGTATATATAGTGGTAAATTAGGTATGGGATATTAAACCCCTTAAATGGGCTTGAGCCAGCACTGAAGGAGTAAGGTCCAACAATTCTCCCCCTACGACTTCAATGTGGCAAATCAAATAGCTACCCGGCATCTCCAAATGGTCAACGTGGCATCTTCAATGCCTCAAAACATCTTGGCTCTTCAACGTGCGGGTCAAGAGTATCAATACTTTGATGTAGTCAGCTTCAAACATAACCCGACATCTCTATCGCCTGGGTTCAAAACAACCTGTCAAATTGTGACAGGTGTCATCATCCCGGCCTCTTCAGTGAGACGGGTTCACCAACTTGGCACCTTCACAGTAATCTTCAAATTTCCTTGCTGATACCGGCTTGGTCATCATATCCGACCAATTCTGGTTCTGTGCACTTTGGCAAGTTTGAGCTCTCCATATTCCACCACATCCCGGATCCAATGATATCTCACATCAATTTGCTTGGAGCAGGAGTGGTAAGTCGAGTTCTTCGCCAGATGAATGGCACTTTGATTGTCACATTTCAGCTCGTACTTGTCCTGTTCATGGCCGAGTTCCATGAGGAAATTCTTCATCCACAACATCTCCTTGCTTTCTATAATGCTTGACCACTTGCAGGATCAAATGACTGTCCCTACATACCAACACAAGACTTTTCAGCGTGCTTTGTCCTCACTCACACACTTCCTGAAAAACTTCCCAGGAGGTCACCCATCCCAGAATTGCTCCAAGTCAAGCACACTTAACTGTGGAGTTCTTAAGTTATAGGCTATCGAAAAGTAGATGCACCTTGTTGGTATAGGTAGTACATATTATTTCCTTTAAGTTATCCTCAACTGTACAGTCCCATACCTGCACAGCCTCTGGATCCCTCTCGTTCGGGTGTGTATTCGATTCATTCATGTACTGGTATTTGTAACACCCTGAAATTTCGGTAACTTAAAATATATGTTTGATGTATTCCTTGTATGATTTGATTAATTTATTAATTAGGATTAGTTGAAATGTTATGTGAATAATCCATGTGCAATTACTTGATATAGAGGTTAAGTTATGTGGAGTTTGTTTGAGATGCACTATATTTGAGTGATTACGAGTTTGACCCGAAACCTGTTTTAGTAAAATTATCATTGTGAATTGGTTAACCGTTGGATTGTCTTAAAATTTTAAAGTAAGGTTTATAACCCACATATGTAACGTTTGACCGTTGGGATTATTAAATTAATATCTAGAACGTGAGAAATTAATTTTTTACTGAAGCAGAAAATTCTAGAATCTGGTTAGCTCGCCTAGGCGAATTTTTCAGGCACTTTTGCTCGCCTGGGCTAGTGGAGGCGGTGCTGAATACGTTTTTAAGTTTCGTCCTTTCATCTTTGGGGACATGCATGAAAGATCGGCATCCAAAAACCCTCAGGTGGTCATAGGTCACTTTCTGACCTGTCCAGACTTCTTCAGGAATGTCTCATTCTAGTGATCTTGATGGTGACAAGTTGATCAAATCAACAGCTGTCATGACTACCTCTCCCCAGTATGCTTTCGATAGCCCGACATTGGATAACATACTCTGGACATTCTCTTCAATAGCCTGGTTCATTTTCTCAGCAAGTCCATTCAACTGCGAAGTCTTGGGAGGTGTCTTCTCAAGTCGGATCCCGGCTTCTTTACAGTAAGCTTCGAAGGGACCTCAGTACTCACCACCATTATCTGATCGAACCACTTTCAGCTTCTTGCCGGTCTCTCTTTCCACCATAGCATGTAACTCTTTAAAACATTGGAGTGCCCGATCTTTAGTCTTCATCAAATAAATCCACACCTTGCGGGAATGATCATCAATGAAAGACACAAAATACTGAGCTCCTCCAAGCGATCTCTCAGACATGGAGCAAACATCAGTATGGACGAGGTCTAGGATCTGCCCATTCGTCGCTTGGGTTGATCCAGTCTCGCAAACAAAACCCGGTGCTACTTTCCAGCTAGGCAATGTGTGCAACTCTACTCTCCAACACCTGGCCCTTTAACCCGGTCAGTAGTTTTTTCTTCTCCAAAATCTGGAGTCCTTTCTCGCTCATATGGTCGAGGCGCTTGTGCCATAGCTCTAGGCTCTGCCCATCCCGGATGGCATTGGTTTCTCCACCATTTATCCGTCCATGCATCACATATAAGGAGCCGTCCTTTTTACCTCGGGCCACGACCAAGCTTCCCTTGGTCAGCTTCATCTACTTTCTCCAAGTAGTTCACTAACCCGACATCATCTAGCTTTCCAACCGAGATCAAATTCAAACGCATGTTAGGCACATGCCTCACATCCTTCAACATAACCCGGCACCCTGTAACTGTGGTCAGGGTTACATCACCAATGCCGACAATCCGGCTGGTCACCTGATTTCCCATCTTCACGACACCAAAATCTCCCTTCCTGTAAGTAGAGAAGAATCCTTCATGTGGGGTGACGTGGAATGAGGCACCAGAATCAACAATCTAGGTGTAATTATCATGGGCTATGTTCAACATTTCCTCACTGAGGAGGAATATCTCGACATTCGGGTTAGCAGCCACAGCCGTGGTGCTCCTATCATTTCTCTTCCTTGGAACAATCTGATCCGACTTCACGCAGCCATTCTGCTCATCATTCTGCAGAGCTCAACAGTCCGGTCTCTTGTGTCCTACCTTCCCTCAGTAGAAGCACTTTAAGTCATGCTTTAGCCTTGACCGGCCTCTGGACTGATCTCGTCTGTCACGACCCCGGCTCATGCTACGACCCCAGAAATCAGACTTTCTTCTATTCTCGGCCAAGTTAGCCTCGGACGTGCTGGTTACACCCCGTTCTCTTCTCTTGGCTTCTTCATTCAGGAGGCTATCAGTCATGGCATCCATCATCAATTTTCCTTCTGGAGCCGAGTTAATCAATGTCACTACCAGAGTATCCCAGCTGTCCGACAACGAACTCAACAATAACAAAGCCTGCATCTCTTCATCAATTTTCATGTTGGCTTTGGTCAACTGATTCATAATACCTTTGTAGGTATTGAGATGCTCAATCATACTCATCCCATCCTTGTACTCAAGCTTTACAAGCCGGCGAACCAGGTGTGCTTTATTCCTGGGAGTCTTCTTCTGAATCATCGATTCGAGCTTGTTCCACAAATCAAAAGCATTTGTGAACTCGGACACATGCTCGAAGAGGCTTCTATCAATGTACTTCCTTATTGTAGCTACTGCCTTCCGACTCATTATCTCCCATTCCTTGTCGGTCTTTCATCAAGAACGATAGGCTCGTACAGGTCTTTGCAGTAGAGATGATCCTCCATCATCGATCTCCAATAAGTAATTGTCTGCGGTCAAGTTGAACATATCACCGTCATGAGTGATACCGCTGGTCTCCATCTCGTCTCCTTCAGAACTCGTCAAATCGAGCTCTGATACCACTGTTGGGTAAAATCGGCGCAACAGTCTTACCCTCAAATAAACTCAAAGGTGGGTTATCGTCAACCTCAATCAAAATGCGGAAACGTAATCAAAAGCAAAAGGAGCGAGAGAGACAATCAATATGTTTTATGTGAGAAAATCTTCCCTGAATTTGGAAAGGAAAAATTCACGGGACACTGGTCCAGATCAAATATCCATTATAACTGAGAACGATTACAATGAATCAAAACACACCAAGGTGGTGGTACTCTCAACCTCTTCAACAATGGTGATAATCAAACTCTTAGAGTGTTTCACTCGAGATCTCTCAAATGCAAAGCACGCAGGCACTCAAGAATGACACTCAAGAATGTCACTTGAGGCTCTCAAATGCGGAGATACTCTCACGCTCAAATCTATCTCGATGTCTATGCCTTTCACACTCTCACGTCTCTGTCTGTGTCTCTCTCTCTAATTCCACCCTCAACTAATGTATATATAGTGGTAAATTAGGTTTGGGATATTAAACCCCTCAAATGGGCTTGGGCTAGCACTGAAGGAGTAAGGTCCAACAGATTTCATTATATCTTTTGACTAAAATTAGTACATCTATGATCATTGGAGTATTGATTTAAGACAAAGAGCATCATTAAAACTTGATCATAGGCTATGGTTGACCTTGGGAATCGATAATTAACTTGGGGAGGTATTTCATGAGAATTGAATTGGTACTAATGAATCATAACCCCTAACCGCTTTTAATATCACTTAAATATCTCTTTTGCGATAGTTAATTTGTTTACTCTTAAAACTAAAAGCTATAAAAATACTTCAATCTTCTTTTAATTATTTCGACTATTTAGTTTAATAATTTTGACTAATTTGGAAACACAACTGGTATCTAGGGTATGATATTCTGATTCAGGTCCACAACACTATTGTGTAGGGTACACTTGTCCTTGTGCGAGTACTATTTTTATGCATCACCTAGTAATGTAATAAACAACGAAATTTGGATTAAATTCATAAAAAATAACAACAACAACAACATACATAAAATTCATTAATTAAAAACATGACTACATTGAGTTATCATCTTTATTATAGTTTGTTGTCACCATTGATCCATGTATCAGAGCAATGATCTCTTCAACTGATCTTGGTTTATGTAGTAGGGCAAAAATTTCTTTTGGAGATCAATCAACCATTGCATACAACTCAATCGGTCCTTTAGAACCAAGCTCCAAAAGGATGAGAAACATCTTCCCCACTTTATTATAATATTTAAGCTCCATACAATCATACTCAACACAACCATCACCTACATATACAAGTTTGCATTAAAAAAACCTCATATAAGCTTCTTCCACCTCCGATGAAATCTGTAACTGCTTTCCTCAAAGCAGCAAGCGAGATTTTCTCACTAATTTTAATAAATTTAGGACCATTAAGACATTCGAACAATACTTCCTTAGAAGTTGATACCACATTACCATCATCATACACAATAAAAATGATTCTCTCCCTCTTTAATCCAATATAGTGACATTGAGTTGCCTTAAACCACTTGTATTTGCTAGCAACTTGTATTGTTTTATTGTGAGTCAATTATCAACAACAACCAACATTGCACCAACAAAATAGATGATTCAGATTACATCAAGCTCTACAAGGGTACTGTTGGCTTGTCAGACCATCACTAACATGGTTGTTAAATTACAACATAAAATATTGAATTTTACTTTTTAAAAATAAAACACTTTTTATACAAAGAAATCAAGGGGTGAAAATAAAATAACACAATGGAATCATATTTCCGTTGTGTTATTGAGGGTGGGATAAAAATTAATAACGGAATCGTGATTTTGTTGTATAGTGTGAATTATGTTTGGATGAAAAATTAAATGTATTGTGGTACTATTTAATGTTAAATGACTAGAAAAATTTTCAGCCAAAATCTAAAATGTATTATGCTGGATCTTGAGAAAAAGAATTGCTGGATTATGTTAGAGATGTCAAAACTTATTAGAATAGGAAAACCTTCTTAAGGGCATGTCTAGTAGGAGTAAAATCAATGATTTGATTTATTTAATAAAAGAATTCCTTGGTTTTTATCCAACATAATTTTCACGATAGTTTTCACTATTTAAGCGAAAGATAGAAACAGAAGAAGAGAAAATGCTGGATAGGAAAAAAGATGTTTGCTGTAGAAGGTTGATATGTGTAGTATTATTCTTCATTTAAGAATATTTTGATAATTAAAAATGAAAATATTAGATATCTACTACGTGCATATGATTACAGGTACTAAAAAAATCTTCTTAAAATTTTGATTATTAATTCTTATAAAAAAGTTTTAATTATTAATAATTAAAAAATCCACCGTCTTTGACTTCAAATTGTATAAGACTCATTAAGTAGACAACCTTTTCTACCTAGTCTTAGAACGTATCTGGATAGATTCCAAGAGATGATCTAGTTCATGATGATCAAATTAAAGCACATACAGTAAAGGTGGATTCGAAGAGATGAATGAAAATGGTAATTCAAGTCCCGTGGGCAGAAACCATAGAACTGAAAAGAGTCAACACTCAACAGCATAAGACATTTTGAATCATTAACTTGTTGGCCAAGTTTAGCTCCATCAACAAGAAACTTGATCTTATATAAACGTCAATTAATGAGTTAGTTTCAAATGCATCAATTAGCAAACTCATCTAAATTCAAGAAGATTGAGCACGAATTCTAAGTAATCCTATTTGCAAGGAGCAAATTTAGCATTTCTTTCAAATAAATTTCGTAGTGCTAATAATATTGGTTCTACTTGGGCATTGTATGGATTCAATAGTAAAATTAATGGGTGAAAAGGGTGACAAGAAAAGGTGGTTTTCATCCATATTGAGATCCTTTAAGATGTTATTCTGTGGTAAAGATGTGAAGACAAGTACCAAAGTTAGTGGACCTGAAGCTACCATGGTTGCAGCATCAAAGCATTTCTCTTCAGCTCACAAAATAAAGTTCAATTAGTTGAGTGTTTCTCAATTTCTGGGTGTAAATTTCAAAATCTGTTTACTTTTCTCCTTATTTTAAAGAGAAGGGTCTTAGATGCTGCTGAAATAAAAGATCCTCTTTCTATGTACCATTGATGTGATATAGTTATATTATTAAAAAATATATTTTACAATATATAAATGTAATTAAGGTAGCATATATTTAATTTGATGGTAAAAAAACGAGACTTTGCTGCAGGAAGCATTTAAGAATATGATATTGGGGGATAAATGTGTATGGTGAATATTCAATCATTTTGTTATTAATTTTGGTTAAGAATTGCTCTTTATTTTATCATCATATTTATTGTTTTATTAAATTGTTAATTTAATTATATCTTGATTAAAATTAAAGGCTTATTATCATGATAAAGATTATGAAAATGAGAAACAAATCTTTTATGATTTTAATCTAAATTGGTCTTGATTATATGATTATTATGAACAAGATATTAATAATTTGGATAGATCAATATAACTATATATATGATCTTTATTGAATAAAGATTAATAGATCTTATTTATTAAATGACATGTAGATGACACACATGTAGATGTTATCATTGAACTGACTCAATTGAGAATTTCTAATAGTTAATATTACCTTATATGTCAATAGAAAGTTCTTAAGAAGAAATTTAATAGTTTTCTTTGATATGAGATTATCATAGTAATTAACAAATTATTTGTTATATTTTAATTTTGGACACCTAATGCCGTAGGACATTAGTTGATGAATATTGAATATGATTAAATACTTGTAGAATAATTAAGGAATTTATCAACTCTTGGTAATGAATTTGAACTCTATGATATAATTAAGACATTGACTAGGACAATTGAATGAAAGAAGAAAATAGTTTCTTATCTCATTCATTGATTAAATATAATATGTTTACTTATTAGAGTTCGATAGTAATACTATACTTTAGAGTTAATCTTGAGATGTAAATGATAAAAGTAAATATTACATTATTTTTTATTGGTTCTTGAAGATTAAAAATGCTACTTCATGTTATAAGGACGTTAATGAGTGTTGCTAGATACCTACCTTAATTAGTAAATTAATTATAATTAATTTATTACCGATTTTTTATTAGAGAATTTAATTTAATCAAATAAATATTTTAGTGGAATATTATTATATTCTTTGCTAGCAACAAGAATATAATTAATATAAATAAGAATATCATTTTCATAAATGTAGAAGTTGTTCACAAAATAAGAATAAGATTCTATTGCTATTAAGATCAAATCATGCAATTAATTATAGTAATAAATTATATAATTATTTGAAATTATTTTTGCTTTAAATCAGGAAGCTTTTTAAGATAAAGACATATGAGATATATTATTTAAATCAAAGATAGAGAAATATAAAATTAATTGAAATCAAATCTATCCTTTTGAAAAAACTCATATTTATATATTTTTAACATTATAAATGGAAATATTTTTATAAGAATAAAGTATATGAGAAACACTAGAAAAATTCAAGCTTAATGCTTAGACGTGAAAAATAGAAAAATGTTTGCTCTTCAAAATTTCACTCATTAAAGTTGATAATCGACATCCAAGTACACATTTTAATTTTTCTCTTTATTATTGTTATAATATATTTTGAATGCAAAATATATTTTATTTTTTCCTGCTAGGTTGGGAACACACCTATTTTAGTATCATCTTATCAATCATATTTAAAATGTAAATGTTTCACTTTGTTATACTCTCAAATTCATTATATAACTTAAGCTTGTGCAAAGTTGATTGTGTATAAATGCTGAATGAATTCATTCGGCATCAATTTAATATATTTGGCAAATGATTAAGTTGTCCGGTTCGTCACCAGTTCTAAATAATGGGGTGTTTTAACCCGTTTATGACTTATGAGAGTATTTTGAACATTTTTAGTGCTAGATCTTGAGCAAAGATCTTGAATTTAATATCTGATATTTACTAGATCTTCCAATAAAGAAGATGAATAGATCTCCAATATGGAGAATAAGTTCTTGTAAAAGAACCTTTAAGATTTGCTTGTCCAAAAAAGAATAATTTTTTTCCCTCTTCTTCGATCTCTCCCTAAGATCTCAAAATGAGATCTATCACTAAAAAAAAATTATAGAGATCTTGAGAGATCTTTAATCATATGTGATACTATGGGATTTACCAACAAGTGATCTAAGATCCCAATTTGAGATCTACCATTAAAATACTAATTATGTTTGAAAGCATTTTCCATTAGGAAAACTTGTGATTGATAATAAGCCTCAAAATTAGAAAACTTATGGGACTGTTAGTTTGAAAGCATTTTCTATTTGTATTCTTAATTACAAAAATGTTATGTTTTTTTTTATTTTATTTTATTTGTTTTAAAAATTATATATAGAAAACAGGAAAAAAAACTTTATATGTTATTTTATATTTTACATTAGGTTGTACTATAAGGTGTGCTCAAAGCTCCCTGCTCTTGTTTCATATATTTTTCATTAGCTTAAAACACCTCATTTACGTCAGATGAGTTTTTATGCTAATTAAGTTACTATGGAGATTTTTAATTAATCTTATAATCTACCTTGCTTCAAAGCACAATGGTTTTTGGATTGATTGAAATGTAGAGTCAGTAGAGAGATTGAAAACATGATGCATTTTAGAGCTCAAAAATGTAGAAGAAAGGGAGGTTAGGGAAAACTAAAAAAATAAAGGTAGAACTTTTTTTTAATTTAAAATGATTCAATAAAGTGAAGCAAATAGATTTTCCTGAGGATAGTCTTGAACTTGTGCAAAAATAAAATAAAACTAAAAAAGGAAAGTAAATAAGAAACATCCACTGTATATACTAAATATATGGCAAAACTAAGCCTGTTGAGATTATTTTTCAAGGAAGAAACATGAATATTTTAAAGCATTACTACAATGCATCAAGGCAGATAGAGTTTAGGTCTTCTCATTTCTCAAATAGACTAAATGATTTACCAGAAAACGGGTAAAAATAACTCATTTTTTTAGGTAACTCCAAATCCTTCAAATCTTATTCATACCCACTAAGTATACAAACATAAACCAATTAGCATTGAAACCCACGTAATATACAATTTTTTTTAGTAAAAAAAAAGTGAGCGAGAAAATAAATAATAAAGTAAAATGTTAAACTTTTTAAAAACAAAATACATTAAAAAATAAAAAATGCAAATTGTATAGCTGTCAGCCATTGACACGTGACTATGGCTAAACAATTTATATATATATAACTACAAAAAATAATATTTATCTGGCGGTGTTATTCTGGTGGTCTCCCTAACTGCCACAATGTTATACTTTTTTTTTTAAAAAAAAAGCTAACGGTGTAACACCCCAATATTTTATACCTTGAGATGATACTAGAATTTTTAGAAATTACATTTTGATAAATTAGTAATTTATTTAGAAACAAGAATTACTTTTGATTAACCAAATTATGAGAAAATTTTGTAAGAAGGATAAAACTAATCCTAGGAGTTTTCCCTTAATTTTGGGGTTAAGGAAACTTAGTCATTGAAATGATTTAGTAATTTTATAAATTAAATTAACAAAAGAATAAAATGGTGAAACATAACACAAAAATGGTGGCTTGAGCAATGGATGGGCCGAATAGGTATAGGAAAGGAAAGAAAATTCAGATTTTGCTAAAATATTGTTCAAGGACCTTAGGAATGGCTAGACTTTGAATATTCAGCCCAAAGGAAGAAAAAAAAAAAAAACTGATTTGGAATGAAGAACCTTAAGCCATGGTGGGAGAACGTAAAAATCAAGGTAGGATTAGCAATTTATGAAGAAGGGGACCACATGAAGAATTATAAGGCAAGTGTAGAAAGTTAAGTCAATTAAGCATCCAATAAGAAGTAGGCTATGAAGACTTAGTCAATAAAGGAGGGGACAAGGGGAATAAGTAGTAAATGAAGGGAATCTCCATTAAGGAAGGGATAGGCACGGTTGGAAGAAAAAAATTAGGAAGCTTGGCCTTAAGAAGCACCAAACCGTGAGCTTAAAGGAGAAATAAGTGAAAAATTCAATTGGTTGTGATTGGTTGATCAAAATGGTTGAAAAGTCCTCCTAAGCTTCCATTGGCTCTTCACTTGACTTTAGGAATTGCTAAATGTGTTAAGAGAATTAAGAGAAGCTAGGCCTTGGATACGTGCAGAATTTTGGGAGACAAAGGAATTTAATGCAAAGTACTTGCAAGCTATGTTGGTGGATGGCCATTGGATGAAGGTTTTAAATGATAAGCTTGCATTATTAGTATGACAAAAGGAATGAATTATAAAAGAAACTTTGGAGGGTGAGAAAGCTACGGATGGCACACCCAAAATTGGAAAAGCTTTGTCACTTTCTCATTTAGGCATTTTGCCAACCAATATTCTCCTTTCAAACTCACATAGCCGTGCACTTTCTTTCTAAATCACCTTGCTATTCAAATCCTTTTCATAAACCAACATTCAACAAGCCACTTGGAGAAAGCTACGTGGAGGAAGTGAAGGGATTTAAGGCCAATCTTAATTAAGATATTAAACTAAGGTAAGGGAAGTTTTGATAGATTAAATTTAATTATATGGAAAAGCTAGTATTAGGATGGTTTAAAATTGTTTAAAGGAAGTTAAGGAATTTAGAAATCTTAGAAAAAAATAATTTATGGTACTGATCTTAGTAGAAAGTAACTAAATTAATTTAAACAAATTTATAAGGTTCTAAAAGACAAATGAGAATTTAGTTTATATTCCATGAATTATTTTAATTTACATGTGGTTATTTCATAAGTTATGTTGTTTATATTTCATGAATTAGCTTGATAGATATTAACCCTTTATATGTTGTTATATTGCATAAGTGATGTTGAATTAACTTGATATATATATTAACACTCTATATGTTGTTATATTTCATAAGTGATGTTGTTTATATTTTGTGACTTAAGTTTGATATATATTCATTAACCAAGTTTATTTGGGTTTATGTCTTTAATTTTAACTTATGTTATTTCTGTGGTTATGTTATTGTTAACAAGGGGTTGTGGACTATATAATTTTGTAAGTAATAGAAGACTTCTAATGAAATTAAGTGATGAGAACTATATGGAAATTATCTTAACTTAATGATAATACTGTGATATTATAAGACTGGGATGATAACTCTATGATGTTGATGATTTTGTGATATTGGGGAGTGTGATAAGACTATGATGATGTGATGATGACCCTATGATGTGATAATGAGACTAAAATATTGACTCTCTGTGATGTTGTGACAAAACTGTGACGATGAAAGGATGATCCAGTGATGTTGTAATAAGACTATGATGATGACCCTGTGACATTAAAAGGGGACTCTGTGATATTGAGACATAATAAAAATGGAAATAATAATTTATAAGATATGGAATAAACCAGTGATGCATTTTGCATGTGCATGTACCCGGTGGGGTACAAGTTGCTGATGATGTTAAACCTCATGAAGAGAGGTGTCAGATAACTAAACTGAGTCTAGGCGTTCAGCTGTGATGTTTTCTGAACTTGGGGGTAGTTGAGACAGGGAGGACCACACCACCATGATGATCACATAGGTGGAGGTGACATTCCTATGCGCCCCTGGGCTACCCTGACTGTCTAGATAAGTTCGTTCCACTAAGGTGAGGGTGGGGTTAACTGACAGTGGCCACAAATTTTTAGATGTTGCTGAGATCTCAGTCATGCATCATATAAGAAGATGAGCATGCATTTTATTATGTGTTACGTATATATATATATATATATATATATATATATATATATATATATATA
>CM023941.1:10032681-10047177 GCA_013407115.1 Glycine latifolia
GGGGGGGGAGGACTGTGAGACGGTGCGTTTCGGGTGGAGTGAGGGATGAAGTTAAAAGAAGCGAAAGAACGAACACGGTGCCGGTGGGTGGTAACGACTGTGTGCGTGCCAGTGCCAACGCCGCTAGCTAAACCCAATGGCCATAAAATGAGTCTTCCGCCTTTGAAAGCTGCTACCGAATGTTTTTTTTTTTTGTCTTTTTTAATTGTTATTAGTGTGGAACCCGTGCGTGGGGCTGATGTGATTCGTGTTGGTTTGTTTTATTTTGGAACAATAAAGAATAAAGTAGTTGCATATGTTATTTTGAAATAATAATTATATTAATTATACTATAAAATAAAATTTAATAATGTTATTTCATGGAGCATACTCTATCATTTTCCTTCTATCAACATTATGTAAATAAAAGCTTGTGCACTCTGCCAAGGTTATATAACATTTGAAAGTTTATAGGCTTTTGTGGAATATCTTGTGTGTGGAATTTTTATTGCAAAAAAATTATTTATATGATAACAGTAATTATCTTTCTTATAATGCATATGAAATCAAATCCTCCAACAACATAAGACCAGAAAAAATAAAAGGTTATTCCTAAAATCCGTAACACCTAATTGAAATCCTACCGTGATCCATGCTTCATAGGATAACAGAACTCGTATCACTACTGAATCATCACCTTGCAAAATTACTAATGTTACTAATATTCACATATTTATATCAGGTTTCAGCAACCTACAGTGGTAGTCTTCCTACACTAAGGTCATTTCATAGTATCATTATGCATCTTATCACACTAACAATAAAACAAATATTGATTGAATAAATTATAATTCTTATCCTCACATAATTTAATTATAATGTTGAGTTTTGTATTAATTGAATAATTTCAATATCATATTATAATTTCTTAAAACTATAAAAGATTATATATAATAATACCTAAAATTAGTTGTGTCTATTAGGTGTGAGTGATGGTTGTTTCATTGTTATGAATCAACACTTAGTTAGCAAAAGAAAATCATGACAACTATTACATTTAGAATCATATTACTAAACAAAAACTAATAGATTTAATAGTTCAGTCCTTCTTGATTTGTTTCTTACACTTAGTAGTTGATTGTTGAGTTGTTATAAATTCTTCAAAAAGACAATCTTTTGGCGGGTCCTCCTCTGAACCACGTTTCGCAGGAGTAACAGGAGGAGTACTATGTAGATGATAGTTTGGATCATGATCAGTAGTAACTGACTGTCATTGTTGGATAATAATGAAAATAAGTATTTATAAATTCTTCATAGTAAAAATAAGTATGGATAATAATGATAACTCACCGTATCAATTTCGACAGAATCGTGTTCATTTGAAGGTCGTGGATGAGACTTAGATGTACCCTGTAATTATGGATTGGAAAAGAACATTATATTAGTAAATAGGTTAAGTACAACAGTATAAAGAGTTAATGGTTTAAATACCTCCTTGTTTGAGATGAAATCCAAAATAGCTGTCATTATAATGGGGTCATTAGATATTTTCTGTACAGATGAATTTTTGTATTTGGGTTGTACCCGAACCTTGAATGCTAGAGTATGACCCAAGACATTATCTAGTGGGTCTGGAAAAATATTAACATTTTTATCACCACCCTTGAGCACATAAATTCAAAGAAATAAGATTTAGTGAATCATGACATAATCAAAAGTGACAAATTAATAAGTAACCATGTTGTTGAGTGACTTACATCAAACATCATTTGAATTATTTTTTGAGCAGTCTTCCTTATAAGTTGCAAACATTGTTGATCCCATAAAACAAAATTAGAGTTATGTTTGTTATGATATACTATGACTTCCAAACTATACATATTCATTGCATAGAATAGGGGAAAAACCTTAAATCAGCAAAATGTATTAGAGGGAAAAAAAATACAAGAGGAAAATGATAATGGGAAAAAAATTGAAGAAAATTAATACATGGGCAATTGTAAGTAGCAAATTACCTTAACATACTTTTGTCATTGTATTTTCCACACAAACATGTAAATGGGCCATCAAGGATTGGAGCAGTTTTGTTACACCTATTGCAAGCTGGGTAACATCACCCTTGATTGTCTACACTTATTTTCCCAATTGTCCCAATAGTGGCACATATGATATCCTACAATTTTGAGAAAAAAGAAAACTGATGGATCAACTCAAAACAAATATTGAATGGAATATCATAATCTAATAAGCATATTTATTTAAAAAAAGAGAAGCACAAAGGACTACACTGGCCTCATTGACTTGAGCTAGACTCTTGATTTCAATTTTATAGAAGAATTTGTCTTTATCTGAGTACTGAGATGATCCAGAAGATTGGGAAAGACTTTGATCCTTTGTTGAAGAGTTTATTGCTGGAACACCAATAGGTAATCTAACACCAGTTCTATAATTCAACAATAATTAGCTTTTAATTAATATGTGAAGACTATTAATTTTGCCAGCAAGACAATCTATCTAAAATAAAATTATTGTACTAAACATTTTTCTAAATGACTCTATTTTAGGTAATGAATCATTAATAAACAACTTTGAATCTTGCCATGTATTGTTTATCGATGTTGGGAAATAATAGTTAGAAAGGGTACCTAAGTAATCTGACAATAACATTAAAGGAAATTAGGAAGAGACCAGGATTTGAAAAATTAACCTTGAGAGTCTTTGATTTTAGCATGTGTTAGCAAAATTATAACAGTAACCAAACCACTTGTTTCCTTAAGATAATTCAATAGCTATAAATATTAGTCATCCCAAAGAGTACACATAACTGTTTGATCACTACCAATAATAAACATAATTAATTATAGAATACTTAATTGAGTTAAACTAAATATAGAAGCAACACAAATATAGTTCAATTACCTTTGATCTTTCATGGTGAAAGATATCCTTTTTGGGTTACTATTTATTTGATGGAAAGTTATCTCATGCAAAACACCAATAACATCTACGCAAGAAAATCAATCCCAAAAAAATCAATTATTCATAATGTTTAAAAAATAGAAATCAACTAACAGGCACACTTTTAGAAGATTCACAGGGAAAAATGTAATTTATAACTAAATGGAAGCACAAAAAAAGGGGGTAAAGTAAAAAAAAAAAAGATTACCAACTAAGAGATCGCGTCGATAACTTCCAACAATAATATCATCATACTTAACAAATTCATAAGACTTGAAAGAAATATCATCCATTTGTTGCTCAATAATAGTGGTGCTGTGAAAACTAATTTATAAGAATGAAGACAAACTTTGTACTGTCCTTCATTAGGAACAATTTTAAAGTTATGCATCATATACGTGTTATTTTCCTTAAGCATAAGCTTCCATGTGTTTAATTGCTCCTTCTTCACAATGACATGTATTTTATCATCCTATGAAAATAGAAGAACCAAGTAAAAAAATGTATAATGATATTAAATTAGATAAGAAATGACAATGAAATTAGTAGGCCAACATTCTTATCCATTATAACCATCTCAGCCTACTCAGTTTTGTCTTTAGTTTTAACAAACCAAAGATCGATAATCCTGACAGCAAGTTTAAGTGTGTCATTCATGTTATCAATGTTCTTAATAAAATCTGGACTCCTTGCCATTTCTATCAAACAAATGAATAGAACAAAGTTAGGTAAAATTAAAGTTAAATAAAAGTCAAAACACTTTATTGGGATATTGTAGCACCAATTCTACTGTTGAGTATAAACACCACACTAAGAGTTAACATGACATTAAGAAATTAACCGGGATAAATTACATATATAACAGGAATAAAATGATTTAACAACTAACAAAATGAATTTAATGTAATATAGAGTAGGAAAAAACACAGTCATGTATATGCTAAATTCATAAAAAATGTGGAAATAACAAAATACAAATTAGCAAAAGTATAACATGAAATGTGAAAATCACAAAATTATTAAGAAAGTACTACAAAAAATAACTGATTTTTTTAATGAAAAAGCACCTTTACGGATTTAATTTAGGTTAGCTAGTTGTTATAGATTAACACTATTTATTTATATATTTTTAAATTAAGAAAACTAAAACTAAAAATATATATATTTAAAGGTATCAGATAAATATGAACAATTCATTTAAAACAAAATAAAATATATCAATGTAGGAAAATTATATAACACTTTTTAATTAATGATGAGAAATGACACTAAATATTTTATATAACACTTTTTTGAAAGTTCATATCACATGATTGTTATGATATGCATGTACGGGAAATGTAAAGATTGAAGGAAGAAAAACAAAAATGATGTCATGCCTTTACATGAGTCTTGAACTTGTTATAAGTTAGTTAGAAACAAAGTAATGTGAATAATGTGATCATTTGCCAGATGCTGTAACGACCCAGCTCGTCGCTACGATATCACTAACTCTTAATCATGCAACTTCAATTCTTAATAAAACTTCATTAATTTGATTATGAAAATGATGGTAAATTTTTCGCAGTAATACAATTATCATACACATATTACAATTACATATTTAAACACATTATGCATATATATTAAATTAGTACATGTCAGAACTTCCTTTAGCTTTACGTGTATATACACCTGAAATTACATATCAACAAAAAGCCAAAGACTAACTAAGAGAAAGTTGATTAATAAAACACAACTCTTTTTCCAAAAAGGAATCCAACGTCATCACGTCGGCTTGGAGGCTCCAACCAAAAAGAAGATCTCCCTCCAAAGTCACCTACTGCTGCTTATCTGCTCCCACGAACGAAAGTTCGCGATCATCACAGGTACCAACCACACGGTACAACAAATGCAAGGGTGAGTTTATTATATAAAAACCAACAAACATCATATAGCAGCAATTGGGAAGGAAATAATATTACCCACCACAATCATTAACAAAAATCCATGATTCCAATACACACTCAACAAACCAATCATTCAATGCATTTCACAACCCAAACAATCATGCATAGAATGATGCATGCACCTGACTCATCTATCAACATGCAATGTGGTACCATCACCGGAAATAGCCTCTCACAGGAAAAATGATTCACCGCTTATCAGGGCCACCCTGTCGTGCACTGGCCATTCCCCCACCCGGTGATCAGCCAGCGTCGCAAGGGAATTCCAAACCTGATGACCCCATAGTACCTGTGTTCTCAGCCCACTGAAACCCATAGGTACGCGAGTGCCTTCATTCTATTACCACACATACAAATGAAGTACGAAACATAGGCATCATCAATGCATGACCCGACTAGGAACAAATCCTTCCTCGCAAGGGTAACCCGCCATGCACCCCCCATGTACATACATAACAAACCAATGTGGGCTCACCGATGCCCTGACCGTGGCTAGGAACAAATTCATCCTCGCAAGTGTAACCAACCGGTCATTGCATCCCACGTGTACATACACAGCCTACAACCATGGGCACCATCAATGTATGACCTGGCTAGGAACAAATCCTTCATCGCAAGGGTAACCCGTCATACTCCCCCCATGGGTATCCATGTATATCCACACACAATAACATTGTTCACATCAACATTATCTCTCATCAATGTCATTGTCAACCTCAACATCATCTCATCTCAATATCATCGTCATGCATATCAATATTATCTCATTTCAACATCATCAACCACATTAACATTATCTCATTTAAACATCATCAATTACATTAATTGCATCTCAATTTCAATATCATTAACAACATCACAAGCAATCACATTTCACATCTATATATAATACATATGCCTGAGATTCACATTCCTCAGGTCTTCAGACAACCCAAAGTTCATACATTCACAATTCATCATATCATAAGACTGATATTTTTAGGAAAATTCTAAATTAAAGAGGAGGACTACAATATATAAAACACACTCTTATGTCCATTTACAAATTTAATATAGAATTAAATAGGAAAACATATTATAAAATTTTGGGCAGAGTCTCCTCTGTAATTAAAACTTTTCCCAAAAATCCAATCATCACAATAACAATATCATTAACCCAATAAACATATATCTCATTGGAACATTATTTCATTCAGACATCACCAATCACATAAGCATCACCTCATCTAAATCATCACAAATCATGTAAACATCACCAATCATTTCCATGGTATCTCAATTTCACTGTCATCTACAACATTAGTAATAAATACACTGCATCCATTAGTTAAAAACATCATTTGTCTTGAAAACAAGCACACACACACAGGGACAAACACACATCAATCATAAATACATCGCATCCATTAGTTAAAAACGTAGTTTTTCTTAAAAACCAGCACACAGCAGGGACAGGCAGATATCCTCATAGTTGGACTCCCTGACCCCCAACTATGGTATCTAAACTATAACTAAATAATAAACTCCTCTTACCTATTTATGTCTTTCCATTAGCTCCTTGAAACATTGTTTTGGGATCTCTCTAGTTCACGTGCTTTGGCCCAAACACAGAGCTCTATATACCAAATTGAAGATAATTTAGTATAGATTTCAAAAACAAGGCTAACGTTAGCATTCGGGGTCAAATACTCACTCAAATTTAAAAAGAGGCTAAAATGGTGTTTTAAGAGTCCACATCAAAAGACATTATTTTGAAATTCTGATCAAACCAATGTGACCAGGGTTCAACAAAGATCACAAAAATGACATCTGTTTCATAAAAATGAGACTTTTACAACATCTCATTTTCAAAGAATTATCAAAGGAAGTATAGAAATAGCCAATAACGGTACCCGAATCATAAGAGATATCAAGAGAGGCTTAAACTAGCTAGAAGAAGACAAAAGAAACTAAGATTACCTCAATAAAATCAAGAAAGAAGGATTGAGAGCTCCGTTCTCTACCAAAACTACGAGAAGAGTTTTGAAGATTCCACTCTGATTAAAGGGTTCCTCTCCTTGCCGGGGTCTCGTGGCAAGCATCTGCGGCTCGTGGGTGTCTCTGATGGCTATAGGTGGTGGAGAAGGGTGGTGGGGGAGCTTGGATCTGTTTGGAGGAGGAAGAACCTCCATTTTAGTGACTTGGAAGCTTAAAAATGTACTCAGAACCGCCTCCACTCGCCCAGGCGACCAAAAAAGCCTGCAAAACTCGCCTAGGCGAGTTGACCTAATTCTAGAATTTTCTGCTTTAGTGAAAAATTAATTTATCCCGTTAGGAATTATATTGACAATCCCAACGGTCAAAAGTTAGATATATGGGTTAATAAGCTATATTTAAAATTTTAAGATGATCCAACGGTTAACCAATCCAGAATGATGATTTTACTAAAACCGGTTTTTGGGTCAAACTCAGAATCGCTCAATTACAACGCAGCTCGAACAAACTCTACATACTTGACATTTACACCAAGCAATGACACATGGATAATTCACATAATATTTCAAATAATCCTAATTAATAAATTAATCAAATCATACAAGGAATACATCACACATATTTTAAGTTACCGAAATTTCAGGGTGTTACAGATACTGGGTTTGCTCAATATACTGTCTATATCTGTTTCTATGAACTATATTTCTTTTGCATAAAATTTATGTTTCCCGAGGTATCAAGTAATTTTTAGAATAATTTTGAAAGAAATGTTGATGTTAATGTATTTGTATGTGTGGAGTGTGTTTGTGCATGTATGTGTCTAAATTATTAAATTCAAAGAATAATTGAGTAGTATTATGTTTGATCTTTGAATGTTACTAAATTATTTAAATTGTTCTTTGTGTTTTATTTGAGTAGTAGTGTGCTTAGGCTATGTAATTTTTGTTGAATATTCTTGCTCCGATCAACTTCAATATTCATCATCATCAATAGATATATTAAAAATGTTCGGTCACCAATTTATTTAACAAGTGTCATTACGGGTGTAGTGAAGTCCATTTTATTTTTTCATTTTTCTCTATCAATCAGTTTTTTATTTGTCTCTTCACTGTGCAAAGAAAGCACATGTTGTTCTTTAGTATTATAATATTGTTGTAGACCACAATTTTCAATGATAAACGGAAATAGTAATATGTTCGAATGACATTAAAACAAATTAGTCTTCTAAATTCTTCTATGACTAAGAAATAAATTTAATTCATAAGTTAATATCCAGGTGTGTGGTAGGTGATAGTAGTTACAATCAAAAGGGTAGTTTTTATTTATTTATTGTGGTTGAAGTTTCAATTGGTTGTGGTCTCCTACATTTCTTATGCTTGTCATCATGTCCCAGTTATGTTGCTTTCTTTACCAAATACTGAGGCAAAACATATAAGCTCTAGTTTTTTAAAATATATTATATATCCAAATTTCTTGCTATTTAGTATATGTGCTTATACACTATACTTTTGGTTCTTTGGTCAGTTCCTAATTGTCTACCTTTTTTCATCTTACCATTTTATGACTCTTCATGGATTTTTGATCCCTGATGTTTTTCCCCAACTGGTTTCTGAAAAAGTTTCTTTTTCACGCAAATGAAAAATCTAAACTTGGAAGCAAAAAACAAAACTTCACAAACAAACATAGTAATGTGGAGTACCTAGAAAGGGTGCGATTGCAGATGATGAAAGATGGTAGGTGCAGAGGAAAAAGACCAAGAGGAACAACAAAGCTACTGGAAACTGAGTTATCAAAGTGCTTTAAAAAAGATGACTTTTGGTTGTTGTCTCTTTAAAAGATCAAACTCTAACCAAAACCATAAATAAATCAGAATGGAAGATTCAAGAGAAGAACATAGGCGTTGTAACACCCTGAAAATTTACAAGCTGATAGATATTTCACGTTGCTTAATTGTTTAATATAATTCTTGCAATTTGTTAAAGTGTTTTGCATGGGAATTTGTGTGTAAGGGATATAAGTCAAATTTTGTGGCTAAGATAGCTGTTCGTACACACATAGTAATAACGATGGTGGCTATGGTAGCTGTCCGATCACGCAAGTTGGCAACTATGGTGGTTGTGATAGTTGTCTGTTCACGCTTGTTGGCAACTGACCTTAATATCTCCGCCTATAAATAGCAGTACATGAAGCGGAAGCATGATTCATTCTCACTTCTGAACGTATTTCTCTTTTTTTCTCTCTTTGAACTCTTTGCACCCAGAAATCTCTCTTCATCGACCCCCTGTATCACCTTTAACTCTCGAGAACCACCGTAGCTACAACAAAAAACCTCAACGTTAAGAGGAACTCGTGAACGGAGCATAACCCTTTCATTCCTGGTTGCTGTGAGAACTTGAGTTAGAACAAAACTCATGTTAGTTTGAAAAGAAAGAATTCTTGTTTAGGTAAGGGGAGTTTATTGTGTTGATAATGGTTTTAGATATCATGGTTGAGATGAAATATGTATATGTTTCTGGTGCTTTGCATGAAATAAATTGATGAAGTTTTTTTTATGTGATGTGTTTGTGAAGAAGACGACTACCAGATTGGGTAAGTCGGGTTGGCCAAGTTGCATATATGTGACAAACATTTGTTTGTGATGTCGGCTACCGGGAAGGGTTGGCCGAGTAGCATATATGTGTCAAACCTCTGTTTGTGATGCCGGCTACCGGGAAAGGTTGGCCAAGTTACATATATGTGTCGAACCTGTTTGTGATGTCGGCTACTAGGAAGGGTTTGCCAAGTAACATATATGTGTCAAACCTGTTTGTGATGTCGACTACCGGGAAGGGTTGGCCAAGTTGCATATATGTGTCAAACCTTTGTTTGTAATGTCGGCTACCGAGATGAGTTGGCCGAGTTAAGCGGTTTACGTAGCATGCATGTATGCATGCAGGAGGTAACTTAGTCCTTGTTGGCGAACGTCTATATATTGGGTTCCTTACCTGGGGTTGTACTTTAGAGTTGTTAAGCTCAAGTTACTTCTCATGAATAGAGCTACCGGGTTTGTTACTCGGCAGAGCTCGTACCTTTTCTTTGAGAATTATCGGGTTCTCTTACCCGGACAACCTCGAGTCTTGCAAGCACTAGCTGTTATAATCAATTACACTGCTTATGTAATCGATTACATAGTGCTGATTCCGACCTTGTTCGGATTCTTACCTTAAGATAGTATATCTAAGTGTCAACCTGGATATAATGACCTTGTGACAAATCCGGGTTCGTACGACCGGGTTGTCATACAAGGGGTGTAATTTGGAACTCGGATAAGAGAGGGGTGTGGATAACACCTTTTCAAATCCAGGATCGTGCTGATTATGTTAGTATCAATAAGGAGACCAGGTTAAGTGCATGGTCAGGTTATCACTTATGTAGGGGGTGTTTATATAGCACTTTTGGGATAAATGCTGTTGTAAAGAAAGGAACCCGGATAAGGAAGGAAAAAGCGACTTGGTAGAGATCTCGGCTGAGCTCCTATAATCCTTTTCTTTGAGAGATCGGGTAGAGATATCGGATGAGCTCGTGTGCTCTCGGATGAACTCGTGTGATCACGGATGTGTTACCGAGTTGTGATCTCGGATGAGCTCGTGTGATCTCGGATGAGTTACCAAGTAACGATCTCGGATGAGCTCGCATTATGTTTTCCCTTGAGCTACTGGGTAGTGATCTCGAAGGAGCTTGTTTGTAGTTGACTTGTAAGAGCTACCGGGTAGAAAGATCGGGAGAGCTCGCAACCCCTCTTGATAGAGTTACCGAGTTAGTGATCTTGGAAAAAGGAGGAACCTTGGACTTGTGAAGTGCCAAGGTAGGAATTGGACGAGGTCGGATAAGGGCGGAGGAGGGCAGAACCTTGGACGTAATATAGTACCGAGGATGGGCCCTAATGTTATGCAATCGATTACATAAGCATTTGTAATTGATTAAAACAAAGAAGTACTTGTTTTAACCCGAATTTAGCTTTATTAGTTGATATGAGTGTCAGAACCCGGGGTATGGGTTTCTGTCTTTTATGGAGTAGTGAAGATCACACATAACATGTATATGAGATATAACACATTGGCTCGCCAAACAGTAGACCTAACCCGGCGGCCAAATATCTCTGTATATTCACTTTATACAAGTGACACGTGTTGACTCCTTGCTGGTTGTTTTGACGCGGGAAGACTCTCATATTGTGATATGACACATGTTAACTTTCAGGCTATTTAAGATATGCGCCAGTGGGATATTTCAGTAGTAACCTAACTTCCCACCGCCTTTGCTAAAACACTTTCTCTCTCTTGTTTCATTTCCTCCATTGTTAAAAGAGGAAGAGCTTCCTAGCTACTCATTCCTTGACCTAAAAACCTTCACATCCAACATAAGGATTGAAGAGGATCACTCTTTAAACTAATTTCCAACCTTTGTTCTTTGTGAAAACCATCAGACGAGGAGATCATTTCTCCAAAGGAAGTTCAAAGTTTCAACCTTTAAGAGGTAGAAGGCATTTTAAGGAAATCCAAGCTTTGAGAAGCTGTCCTCTAGCCTTCCTTGACGTTTTAAGGTAAGACACGTAAGTTTTACCGTTTTCTTTGAGTTTGGATTTTAAGAGGAAAAATGACCCATATGAGTTAGAGCTGGTATTGGGTTGTGTTCCTTTGGAAAAGTATGCTTAAAAGGTTGTCAGGATGAAGGTTCAACCTTGAAAGCTAACTTTTATGGGTTTGTGGGTATTTTGTTATGCTCAGAAAGATCTTTGTGGGGTTTACAAGTCACTGTTGGATGGATATGTATGATACCTAGAAAAGAACTGGGTTATTTTCTTGAAACGGTTGAGAACCGTTCTTGATATCTTGCTTGCCTGGTGTAGGGCGTGAGACAGAAGATATTGGTGGTTGTGACTACGAGGCTGAGAGAGCCGGTGCTGTGATCAGAGAAGGTAAACTCTCTGTTTTTGGGAGTTTGTTCCCTTTATTGTGTTCCACCATACTCCTGGGGAGTGATAGTTGTTGTATGTCATGGTGCATGTATTTAAATTGTGTGTTACTACTTTTGATCGAGAACATACATGTAAATGATTTGCACTGTGATTATGTGTGTAGTATATGAGATCCTCTGGCCAGAGAAGCAGACAAAATATGGACTTCCCTTAGAGCCAAAGTAATATGGAACAACTCTAAGTGGTCAATTATGTATATGAGTAGAAAACCTGAGAGAATTAGACTTATCCGAGATGAGCCTCTTGGAAGAATCATATACGTCCGACACGTGGAGTCTGAGGTCCCGGAACATCAGGCCGGGATACGTCATAGTGCATGAGATGTGCACGAGTGCATGAGAGGTGCACGGAAGGAAATATATATGTGCATGAGATATGCACAAGTAAATATGTTATATCTGTGATGAATTCCCGATGTTGGTAACGTCCAACAGGAATGGCACGTAGGTGTGATTATGTACATGTGATGTGTATGAAAGCTGGGATGGCTATACGGTTGTTTTCTTAAAATGTTGGAATGGCAAGCCGAGATGGCAGGCCGAGATGGCTATGTTATTTGTGATGTCAATTTGAATGCTATGTGCTGTGGAAGTGAACCAAAGGGAGAAGAGACTCTAAGAACCCTGAGTTTACTGAGATTGTATCTCACCCCGGTTGGGGATTATATTTCATTGCAGGTAATAACCAGTGAGCTGAGGATGAGGTCCGGGATAAAAGACCCGAGTAGGGGTCATTCGGTGAATTTAGGACAAGAGGCCGAGACGGGTTCGAGTATGCGGAGATTGAAGGCGGTTCTTTTATGAGCCTGTTGGCTTAATTTTGTTGTATATTTTGTAACCCGGTATGGGTTTGTACTGCGGTGTACATTGTGAAATAGTAACCGGGGGCTGAGTTGTATACAAAATTCCATACATAATGTTTTTTGTGGTATTGTATGACGTAGGATGATGTCTTATTTATTTTTATTGTTTTCGTATTTGCTTAATTACGTTAAGTAATTGTTGCGCTTAAGACCATAATATAATGTTAATGAACCGGATGCATACGGGGTCGTTACACTGGACACCTAATACTTCACACCTATTCACTTGTTTGTAGTATTTGTGAATGACGTATGTGATTATGTTGAAGTCGGCCTATGTGATGGCTTGAGATATTAAATGCATTGATATCATGGGGGGTGTATGGCATTATCCTAGCCGGGACGAGTTGATCCCGGGGTCGGGTCATAGATTGATGGTGCCCATGGTAATCTAAATGCGTTTGGATATACATAAATACCCATGAGGGTGTATGGCATTATCCTAGCCGGGACGAGTTGATCCTGGGGTCGGGCCATACATTGATGGTGCCGTGGTAATATTTTATGTATTGACGTGAGATGTCAGGACCGAGTGGTTAACCTTGCAAGACCACGGTCAATGCATCAATGGGCCTGTGAATGGGTCAGAGTATATGTACATGGGGGTGTATGGCATTATCCTAGCTGGGATGAGTTGATTCCAGGGTCGGGTCATACATTGATGGTGCCCATGTACATATTTCATTTGCATGACAGAAATAGGATGGTTGACTGTAGAGTACAGAGGTACTGGGGGGCCACGTCTATAGGGATAGCCTTCTGACACCTATTTTGGCTGATCACCATGGGGGGTGAGACCCGTGCACAACAGAGTGACCCCGACATGCTACAGCAATCATTTGTACCTATGATGACCTATTATCCGGGATGGTACTACATTGCATGACTGAGAGATGAGTCAGGAACATGCATAATGACTAGTCATTATAAGATGGATTGTGAAAAGTTTTTGGATGGGTTGTCCCTAGTTGATTGCGTGATGAAATGCTTGAATATTGTTGTGATATTATGATAACCCAATTGTCTTTTCATAACTGATGTTATCTATTACTTATTATTTTACATGATTAACTCACTTTTGCATTTGTTGTACCTTGTGGTTTGGTACCTGTGATGATCGCGAACTTTTGTTCGTGTGAGCAGACGGGCAGCAGTAGGTGACCGGGAAGACGACCTATGTTGGTTGGAGTCACCGAGTGGCCGGGATGTCTATGGAGTAGATCCCGGGCAAGGGTTGTGTTTTGCTAGTTACACCCCTTGCTCTAATGGCTACACCCTTTTGTTTTGCTAGTAACACCCCTGACCTTTAAATTCCTTGTTTCTTTTGGAGATTTTGTACACTTCAGACATGGTTATTTTTAATCACCACCAAATTATGATTCTTATATATATATATATATATATATTACGATGTATTACATCATTGAATATTCGTGTTTTGATTTGTAATATTGATTATGCTCACGTGAAAAATTTACTACTATTTTTATAATCAACTTAAAGGGATTTTGAATTATAAATCGTGAGTAAATGCATGATTAAAGGTATGATACAATAGTGACGAGGTGGGTAGTTATAGGCGTCTCCTTGGCTGCACTCTATGCTTCTGCGCTTTTGTGTTACAGTTTAAATTTATTCCAAATATCTTTGTTTTTTATAGCTTATGGTCCTTTTCTGCTTACTTTTTTTTATTATCCGATGCCCAAAGGCTTTTTTTCAGTTGGAGAAAGTTCAAGAGAAGCACATGAAGGCAATTT
>CM023941.1:10073217-10089709 GCA_013407115.1 Glycine latifolia
GCAATATATATATATATATATATATATATATATATATATATATATATATATTAATATAAGCCCTTTTCATCTATTTTTATGTTTCTTTGTTAAAAGTCCACAATTTGTTACTTAGGCTATATAAATGATTAAAGATCTAATTTAATTAATTAAATAATATGTGAATTATTATAAATATATGATATTTAAGTTTAATTTATTATTACTAATTTTTTATGGAAGACGCACACACCTCCATTTATTGCAAAGTAATTATATATAGTTTAAATCCGGCAAGGCTCTTTTTTGTTCATTATTGTTTTAATTTATTGAAGTTCTTTTTCTTTCTTTTAGCATCTTCCCTTGACACCTTGGTGAACATCATAGAATCAAATCCCCGTGAACATGAAATAATTGTTTATTTTTTTGGAAAAAAAGAAGACAAAGATCATCGACATGGTCTCTTAGTTAGCTAGTCTTTCTTTGAGTAGCCCAACAGCATGTGAGAACACCCCATACGTCCTGATATGACATTTTCAATAACAATTGATCAACTATTATATAACAAAATATAGTTACATAATCTTTTATTATTCAATATCAAAAAATATATAAAAATGTTATTATCATGGTATTATATGTTGAAAAGGAAATATTTGAAATGAAAATATACCATTTAAACACGTCTTTGACTGGGTCAACTACCACTTCTATTGTAAGACCATGTCCATTACCATTATCATTCACAATGAGTTATTACAACTAGCAGCAACCGTCGATCGGAGTTCCGCCGCCGCAAGGTCCTTTTTCTATATGCATCTACATGTTGCTACACACACACACACACACACACACACACACACACACACACACACATTAATTGAATCTTGGCAAGATTCAGCACTTCATGTAAAGCCCAAAATCCAATCGTCGCCTATAGAGAAGTCTGGAGTTCAACTGGCATCTTCATCTTGTAATAGCAAGTATGCATCCGGGTTGTTAACATTCCATTATGGTCGTTAAGCGCAGTAATGAATATAACAAAATAATTAAGGAAGCAACTAATAAAATGACGTCATCGTACGTCCACAATAAGATAAAAGCTTTGCATTATGTATGATAATAGTTCACAAGTTTACAAGCATAAAAGACCCCGGGTATGATACCCTTCAAGGCCGAGTTACAAGCATGCCTAAATACATAACCAAAAGTACAGAGCCACATGCTCCCAAAAGACTAAGGTTCACGAAGAACTCGTCCCAGCTCGGTCTCTCGTCTGGAATCCCTCGGACTGCCTCGCTACTTGGGATCCGCCGTCCTCCCCGTGCTCATCACCTGCAATAACAATATAATCCCCAACCAGGGTGAGATAATAATCTTAGTAAACACTGGGTTCTGGAGGCTTCTCCCTTCCCAGGTTCACTTCCACAACACAAAGCATCAAAACGGCATTACACAAGCTAGCCATCCCAGCTTACAAAAGAACACATCACATGTATATAATCACACGGATATAACAAGAGAGATCATTCAACTTAATGGGCACATTCCCTTGTATATCCTTGCCTGAGGAAGATCATCCAACTTAATGGGCACATTCCCCCAGGACTTCGGGCAGACACCCCCTGAGGAAGATTATCCAACTTAATGGGCACATTTTCTCTGGGTTCCACGTGGACGTCTATTGTAATGATTCACCACGTCGCTACTTTATTACTAACTCATAATCATGACATAAATTCATTATTTAAAGAAAAGAACACCCCTTTGGTTACTTGTGAAAATGGTGATAAATTTGTCGCGTGCATATAACGACCATCATCATAGAATATAGACGTAGATCAAGGTACTCATAGAACATTTCAAATATATGTACACACTTACAAAACATAAATTAATTACAAGTACAAAGATTATGTCTAAAAAAGAATATACATCAAGTGTTTTACAGTGAAAAGAGAAGTAAAAGAGAAATAGAAGTCAGGGGTGTGATTAGCAAAACAAGGAGTGCATCCATTAAAATGCAACTTCTGCCCCAGGGTCAGGTCCATTGACATCCCGGCAAAACACGGCGGCTCCAAGCAACCCAGTCTTCTCCCAAAAGCACCTATTGCTGCCCATCTGCTCACACGAACCCGGTTCGCGATCATCACAGGTACCAAACCACAAGGTACAACAAAGTAAATGTGAGTTCATCACATTAAATAACAACAATAAATACAACAGGAAGGAGCACAAACCGGTCAAGAAGCAACACGGTCATCAACATGTCAATACAAACATTCCAAGAATCCATCAAACACTAACATATACAAACATCCACAACCATTTCATTAATCAACTCATAAAATCTAGCATGATGCATGCTTCTGAGTCAATTCTCATTATGCAATGTGGTACCATCCCGGAAATAGGCCAAATCCATGGTACGAATGACTACTGCAACTCGTCAAGGTCACTCTGTTGTGTACAGGACTCACCCCCCATGGTGATCAGCCAAAATGAGTGTCATAAGGATCTCCCTACAGGCGTGGCCCCCCAGTACTTCTCGTACTATGCAGTCAATCATCCTATTTCTGCCATGCAAATGTCATATGTTACGTAGGCATCATCAATGTATGACCCGGCTAGGAACACAATCCTTCCTCACAAGGGTAATCCATCATATACCCCCTATGTAACATACCGCCCACACAAGGTTTACCACCACCCAGTCCCGGCATCTCACAGATGCAATGACTGTGGTCCTCGCAAGGTTTACCACCACCCAGCTCCGACATCTCACGACTATACATAGAATATCACCACAACACCATCAATGTATTACCCAGAACCAGGCTCAACCTGACCTGGCTAGGATAATGCCATACACCCCCGTGGGTATTTATGTGTATTCCAAACGCATTCCTCATCTTGGACTATCACATAGGTCGAGTTCAAATGCCATCAACATAATCATATACGTCATTCACAAAAATGTACAAACAAGTGAACCAGTGTGAAGTATGAGGTGTCCGGGTTGGCACTTAGGCATATTATCTCAAGGTAAGAATCCGAACAAAGTCGGACGAAGGCGGACAAGGTTGGTCAAGGTCGGTAGAACTCGGACAAGGTTGGTAGGGGTCGGTCAAAGGGGTAAAGTTTGGGTAAGAGAAGACAAGGATAGCAAAAATGGACGAGGTAGGAAGAACTCGGTCGAGGTCGGCTGGGTTTGCTAAGGATTTGCCAAAGGCGATCAAAAGGTCCTTAGGTTTCTTGTAAAGTTCTCAGGACGGGTTCTACACTATGTAATCGATTGCATAAGCGTTATAATCGATTACAATAGATAGCGCTTGTAAGACCCCAGGTTTGTATTTTGCCAACCCTCACAATGGTGTAAGGGAACCCAGACAAGCTCTGCCAAGTAAGGAACCCGGCAGTTCTCAAGAAAAGGGGTTTGGACTTGGTAATTCTAAAGGAAACAGCCCACCCCGGATAAGGAACCCAGTCTCTCTAAGAAAAGGGAAGGATGAGCTTCTAGAGACGACATGTGTATGGAACCCGGTCGTCCTAGAAGAAGGAACACAAGCTCAACCGAGAAGGGGAACTCGATGGCTCTTTTCTCTAGAGAACAGGAGCTCATCCGAGTTAGCAACCCGGTAGCTTTCTCTCTGGTGAGGTAACTTGAGCTTAACAGCTCTAACGTATTACCCGGGTAAGGAACCCGGGGCACCTTATAGAAAGGGAAGTGAGTCTTATCGACTCTAAGGAATGACCACGGGTAGGGAACCCAGTCTACTGAAGTCTGCCAACAAGGACCAAGTTATGTCCTGCATGCATGCATGCATGCCAGTAACCCGCTCAACTCGGCCTACCCATCTCAGTAGCTGACATCAAAACACAAGGTTTGATACCTATGTGCAACACGGCCAACCCATCCCGGTACTCATCACCTTCACGAACACTTCCGCAAGTGTCTTAGAAGCCTTTCAGCATCAAAATGCCAACTTCACACACATGAACTGGGAGTTCTTAAAACATCTACTCCCCCTTTAAGGACACCAAACATCAACACAAAACAACATTCAACAAATTCAAGGCATACCACATCCCCTTCATAAAAGACGTAGCTTTTCTGGGAAGAACATCACACACACTAGAGACATGTAGTTATCATTATGGTTGGACTCCCTGGCCCCAAACCGTGGTACCTAAAGCTGTTAAGAAACATGATAAACTCCCATTACCTAACCAGGAGTTCATCCACGGTTCACGACAGTTCGTTCCCTACTTTTTCTCTGACTACGAAGTTCTCCTTGGTGTCAGGATTCCGCAGCAACTACGGTGGTTCTTGTATGTTAAAGATAACAAGGAAGGGGTTGAGATCGAGAGGTTTCTGGGTGAGTTTTAGAGAGAAAACAGAGGAAACACAAAAGGAAGAGTAAACTTGTTGTTGTGCCGACCTGCTGCTTATAAACAAGGCTGACACAACACGTCCACTTAACGTGCACGGCCAGAAACCATAGTATAGTAGAGTTGATTTACGTCCAATACCCATTAAGCACGCATACCAAGACAAAAGCACTCAAACTGCAAGTTATAAATAAAACAATTAATCAATCAACATAAACGTCCAGATTAGTAACTTATAATTCGACTCGCTACATCTATGGCTCTAAGTCCATATTTGTCCATTCTACTGGCCAAAGAATCTCATACATCACAACATAGCATCACAGTGCAAATCATATACATGTTCTCAATCAGAAAGCAGTAACACCCAATTTCAATACATGCATCATGGCATACAATAACCATAACTCCCTCAGAGTATGGTGGAACGCGGTCCAGAGAAGGACTCTCAAGAACAGAGAGCTTACCTGCCCTACGTTCCTCACTGGTTCGCCCAACTTCTTGATTCCGAACACCACGATCTTCAGCGTTACGCCATACATACATGCATGCAAGAAATTAGTAATGGTTTTCACCCATTGCATGTAGAGGAACTCAATACATTTCCAAGTCACCAACATGAGTCACCCACAGGCGACATTCAGAACCCCAAAAGGGTTCATCACAACTAACCCAAAATTGATACCAGTTATATCCTAAGGTTGGACCGGCGCTCCTTACCTCTAAGGTTGTTAACGAGGCTAGAGAACCGCTTCTCAAGCTCTAACGTCCTAAATTCACTTCCCTAAACCAAAAGCTTTCCTTGTTCGTCAATGGCAGAAACAGAGAAGGAAGAGAGAGAAGGAACACCTTTTTGGTGAAGGGACAGAGCTAACGCACGTCACATACGTCACTAAGTCAACACATGTTACTACAGTGACTTGACAGTCAGTGCGGATCACGTGCATAGGTTAAGCTTGTGAAATCACCAATTACCGGGTTGGCGAGTCAAGCGCATATGACTTCCCATAGGTAAGTGTAGCCCAGATAACCTTGTCCAGGTTCCCACCCTGGCCATCACTACCCGACCTCATTCGGGTTCTTGCCTGGGTACTTCACGAGTCTGAGGTTCCATCCTCCTCGATCTCGTCCAACCCAGACTGCGATTACTTACCCGGTACTCGTAGGGAAAGGATACACGAGCTCGTCCGAGGTTGCTACTTGGTAGCTCAAAGGAAAAGAAGACACGAGCCATCCGGGATCGCTACCCGGACACTCTTTCCTTCCTTGTTCGGGTTCCTTTCTTTTCAGCGCTTTTTCCCAGGATACATACGCGATAACCCGGTCACACTCTAACCCGGTTTCCTTGTAAATACTAACACACTCAGTACGAACCTGGCTTCAAAAGGTTCTATTTACACCCCTCCGTTATCCGAGTTCCAGTTTGCACCCCCTTGTATGACACCCCGGTCACACAAATCCGGATTAGTCACAGGATCATTACCATAATTATTATGACTACTACGTAATTACAACATTAAAACGCTAAAGTGCCACGTGGACACCCGAGACCTTACACATCTAATTTCAGAACCCCACAGATACCTACATCAAAGCTACAGCTACATGCATCAAAGCCCGGAGCCAAAATGCCAAAACTCCTGTCTACATCTTCATTTATTACCAAAAAAAATCAACAGACAACTTCTAAGCCTCAATTACCTACATCAAAGCCCAAAAACCAATGGACACTTCCGTCCAAGCCTAAAATCAAATCCAAACCTTCATCTTCCTGGCTCTTTCTTCTACTTCTTTCGTGGTGTTTTTTTATAATATAAAATGCTAAAAGCAAAATAGATATAAAACAACCATTTTGCCCCTCTCTTTAGCCAGATGTCAACAATATATAATGTCTAATTTTGTAATTATGCTAGCAGTTTGTTTTTATATATGTATAGTAGATTAAAGTTTTCTTTGTATTCTTTTTATTTTTATCCGGGATGATTACATTTTTTATCCATAGGAATAACTACATTTACCTCTTGACTCATCGTGGATTATTGGACCACTAGTGGAACTACTAAATTATTAATTGATTTTTTTAAAATCAGCAAAATATTATATATATGAGTATTAAGTGGTACCAAAGGTACTTAAGAGTACAGAACTACCCTATAGCATTACCCATTACGTATTACAAAACCCATCAATCCGGTTAGACTATATTATTATTAATATCCAAAGCAATATAAATAAAGCCTAACCCGTACATCTATAACACTACACTTCAAGGGTAAAATTTCCGTACAAAAATCAGTGTTGTTCGAACAATGCAACTTACGTGTCAATCTATCAGCGCTTCCTTTACCTTTTTTTTTCCTTTCTTCAAACGGGTTCTAAATTTTCTTTGGCTCAAGGGCATCTCTGATAATAAAAGATTTCATCTTGAGATTTTAATCACTTTTTTTGTGGATCTTGCAATGTCACATTGCAAGATTTCTTAACTTTTTTACTCCAATAATAAATATCATTTTGAAATCTTAAACCATTTTTTGTAAGTTCCACAAGGGACTTACCTTTTAATATTTATTTATTTTAGATCCCCCATATAGTCTTCTTTCTCAACCTTTTTTTTCCTTCCTCCGTTGTCCCCACCCTCTCACCTTACTCATTTCTTTTTGTTTTCCTTCACTTCTTTGCCCCAAACTTCTCCTTTTCTCCCTTTTTTCTTTCCCGATCCTCACCTTCCCCCCTCCCCCCTCCCCCACCCTTTCCTTCTTCTGCCACTCACCTCCCCTCTTTGCGCGCCCTCAACTCCGCCCCCATCTGCTCCCTGCGAGGCCCACTCCCTTCTCTACCCCCCTTCACGTGCCCCTCCCCTCTACACCAACAAATAGGGAGAGGAATTGGGCCTAAGAGGGTAGCGCTCCTCCATTCCTTTGAAGACGGTGACGTTCCCTCTCCATATCTATTTTTTTTTTCAATTGTTCATGATTTGAGATCTGTGTTGGTGTTTGTGTTGTTGTATATCTGGTTGTTCTTCTCTTCCTCGAAGCTCTATTTTTTCCCATTGCTAGCAATTACTTCCCGCTTAGATATTGTGGAGAGAGAGAGTAAAAAATCATTTTCTTTTTGAAATTGTTGTAGATCTTAGGAGTCTTATAGAAGAACTAGAACTCCAAGTGGAGATCCAACAAAATTCTTCAATAATGGATCTTAGCAAGATCAGTTCTTGAGGCTAAGATCTATTTCAACCCTTATTGGAGATTGCCTAATAGTATTCCCACCTAAGAGCATTGTTTTGTTTTCCCATTTCTCTTTTTTCTTTTTCCTGTTTCTCATTTTCTCCTCAATTAGAAATCTCATGCCTTCTTTTGCAATCTCGACGAAAAGAAGAGACACCACTCTTTCTCAATAGACACCGCCCCTATGACCCCTGTAATATCGTCATGGAAGCTCATAAGCGGTTCGCCAAACCGTCTTCATCTTGTGAGCCTCTTTGTTGCTTCTCCTTCTAGTCAGTAACACCGATGTCTTTTTCAACCTTTTTTTGCACGACAAAACGTGCCTGTTTGGGCATCAGTGGTTCCTGATTCAATTAATCGTCATCTGATGGGCATTGGTGGTTCCTGATTCAATTCTTCCCCATTTCATTTAGGAATTTCATGTGGATTTGTTTTTTTAACACCAACCACGCATGTAGTCTGAGCCGGAGCAACACCTCGACTTTCCCTTTTTGTCGCTATTTAATCTTGCCCTCATTGTGTAACACCCTTAAATATAGCCTTTCAAAATAACCCATTGATTTACTTAATGAAAAGATAGTCCTCAATTCTCATTAATGTTAACTTAAAAGATTAAAAAAGATAGCAAAATGTTTTGGCAAAAATAAAAACTTTCTAATCCAATTTCCTAAAACATCATTTGATCCCAAAAATGTGCATAATAAAACATATTAATTGCTTAACGTGTTAAAACTTTGAGTCAGCAAGTAAAATAGAAACAAAAATAAATCATACATGCTCAAATAATAGATAATGATAATCAAGTGAACCTCCATGGTCACCAAATATAGATAAATAAGTGTCATGTGTCATAAAGAGTTAGCAAAACATGTATTTCTCGGTGAAACTAGTGAGTAACATATACAACCCTAAATAAATCATGCAAAGTAGTAATGACTAAATAAGTAGAAAAGGTCTGAGCCTAGGTCTACCCATCCTGAAATACAAATAAAGGCAAAATCCTAAGACTCAAAGCAATCACCTATACCCAAGCCCAAAGTCAGCCATATACATAAAAGAATAAGTATAATCAAATGTAAAAGATCTCCTAGCAAGACTTCCAATATGAATCCAGTGAAGAAATCTCCTCCATAAACTCCAACTCCATGATGAGGTCCTCCTCGTCTATATACAAATCCTCCTCATAAGACATGTCCTCCTCTAAATCCTCTCCCTCGCCCTTTAACACCAGATCCACCAAGTTTGTCCTGAGTGGTACTTAAGACTCAGGCAACACTGATCAAGGAGACATCAGAGAAGGAGAGGTGTGAAAATAATAGGAATACACACAATAACCAAGAGGGGTGTGAATTGGTTTAAACTTGGCCTTTTAAAATTCTTTAGAAAATCAGAATTAAAAGATCTTAATCACAATTAAAACAAGAATGCCTCAAATCAATCAAACCACTCAGCCCAAGAAAACAATTACTTAAAACAGAACTTGTTGAGTAATGTAGATATCACCAAGAACCATAGATCAAGATAACAAGAAGAGATTAAGGAATAGAGAACAACACAAAAATTTATACTGGTTCACTTCTGAAGAGAAGCTACATCCAGTTCTTCTAATTAACTCTAGATTAGAGTTCCACTATTATCAAATTTCAATTCTTACAAGCTTTACAACAATCATCCTTTATCAAACCTAGATAAAGAATAGAAATCTAAAACACTATTAGACTCCTAATGATCAAGACATAGAGAACCCTTCTCTACTCTTCCCTCTAGAGAAACCTACTCTAGAAAAAGCTTCAAGAACCCTTTACAATAGTTACAAACAACCAAGATTCAGAAACAAATTTACAATAAGAGTTAATGGAGAGAGACAACCTGATGGTCCAATGAATATGATTTACAAATCAGAGTTGAAATGAAGAAATCAATTTTAGAACTTTCTCTCCAAAAGCTTCTTTGAAAACCTTGCCCAAGAAAATCTTTCAACACACCATGAAGATTTAAAAGAATGGGACAAGAACTTATCTAACTCAGAATATCCTTTCTAACTTTAAGAAGGCTTATGAATGCTTTGAAATTTTGAAGTCAAGAAGTGTTAGTTTCAGAAAAACTAAAACTATTTATAACTAGCTTAGATAATTGAATGTAATCGATTAAACCGCCATAATAATTGATTAAATTATCATATGTAATCGATTAATCTTCCAGATAATTGATTAAAATGTTCTTAGCTCAATCTGGAAAATGTAACAAACAAAGTAATTGATTAATACGAGTCGTAATTGATTAAATCAGTCATGTTCAGTTTTGGATTTAGCTTATGTAATCGATTACAAAATGTGGTAATCGATTAAGGTAGTCATGTGTAATTTTCAGAATAAGCCTAGGTAATCGATTACAGAATGTGGTAATGGATTAAGGCAGTCATGTACAATTTTCAGAATAAGCCTAGGTAATCAATTACAAAATGTGGTAATCAATTAAGGCAGTCATGTGCAATTTTCAAAATAAGCATAGGTAATTGATTACAGAATGTGGCAATCATTTAAGGTAGTCATGCATGTTTTAGAAATACTACTATGTAATCGATTAGTATTTGCTTGTAATCAATTAAAATGTTCTTCATGACTTTTCCAGAAACAAATAGAAGCTGGTAATCGATTATATCCTTGTGTAATCGATTAAGGTAGTGATATTTTGTTTTTCCAAAAACTTAACCATGAGTAATTAATTTCTATTGAAAACATGAACAAATTTAATGCTTTAGTAAATTATGTATGCATGTTAATGATCATGTTCATGCAATGTAAGGATCATAAGATTAGCCTCTCATACACTTAATCAAATTACAAATGTCTTGACTTATGAAAAGCTAGAATCTTTCTTCTAAGGCACAAGCTTTATCTTTTACTTGATCTTCTTCCTGCTCCCCCTATATCCAACAAGGTGGTCTTAGTGTCCTCATATGAAGAATCATATCCAATAGAGGACATTGCATCGTCCGCAAGCGATGAATGCGACTCAAAAGAAATGACAATCACTGGCATGGGCATCACGAAGCGATAGTAAGATGATGTAGGATGGGTCCACCAAACATAGAAGTCAACTATGCAAGGCATGTATCCTGGTACGTCCACCAGTGCACGACGACAATGGAGGAACCCGTAAAAGCAGTCCACATGGAGCGCATCATCGTGCTCTTACCATGTCTCAATGGAGTCAATGTAGAATAGGGGAGTCGACGCCATGCTCATCATCTAATCCTAAAAATGGTAATAAATGAGTGAGTACGTCATCCCTTTTGAAGCCACAAACACGGATGTTAAGTCCCACACAATGACCTAACAACCACTATATGTGGTTTAATAGCATGCATCACTCACGACATCCTATTCCACGTTTCTACTCTCACACTGTTCTTCTTTTCTTAGGCCCAACACTGTCACTCAACCTCTTAGCCCTTCGTGGTCTTATGCAATATATGGATGACAATTAGGAGGACACATCACATGCTGGTACAGGATATGACACTTTCAGAACCATGGATATAGCTTTGGTCTAGTTAGGAATGATAAGTGAGGCTTATGAGGTCCCCAAACTAATTGAAAAGGCCCTTAGTTGGGTTATCACCACTCAACATTCCCTCAGGTTCCTTTCAATTGTTCAGACCGTCCCTCAGTGTACCTATTGTATGCCATCCATCCTTACTTAACGAATCCTCACTCATCCTTCATGATGAGAAGCATGAACGGAGATTGCGTTGGTACTTATACATAGACATTAGAGAGTGTATTCCCACTAATTATAGGGTCAAGCCCTAACTCCCGACACAACAATACCTCTAATTCTAACACAATCTCGCTACCTCATTTATCGAAATACATGTTAATCCTCATGAAGTTCCTGATTGCAAGTATCTTTTATTGTGCACACACACAAACATATCAAGAAAGGATGGAAATTAATCCTCTTCTATCTCTTGGGTTATCATCAACATAAGCTTTTAAGTGGAAAATACCACTTTACAAAATCACTCATCACCAAATATGCAGTCACTAAATCATTGCTAGACATTCAAAATATATTTTGTCAAAGGTTGAACACCGCAGGACCCAATCCCAAAGCACAATAGTTCATAATAAACATTGTTAATAACTAATATCCATAACATGCAACATGCTTTGTCAAATGATCACACTCATTTGGTCTTAAAAATTTAACATAACAATTTCCATAATTTCATGTAATAAAGTCTCAATCAAAATAAACAACTTAATCCATAATTTACATCAGTTATTCCATGCAATTATACACATTCATGACACATTCTCATTTGGAATTGTACATAATTTTCCACTTTGAAATCAACTTTCCCATTGATGTAGAAATCCATTTAGGACAAACCATATATGCTTCTCAAGATTTTCAAATGTAAGGAACTTAGTTTGGACTCAAAATTTCCTAAATCCACTCCCATTTGACTCTAATACGAAACTATCATGCACTTAATTCACAAAAATTGTTTTCTAATTTCTATGAGTTGTAAAAATCCATTCAATGCAAATTTTATATCAAACCGTATGTTTTCAAACATGAAGAACTCATTTCCATGGTCAAATTATACAAAAACCAAACCCATAAGTGCAGTTTGTGCAAAATAGAGTAGGATTTACTAAAAAAGAGAAAACTTGAAATTGTGATTCCATAAGCTATACTAACTCAAATGGGGAATATTTTATGTATAACCCAAGGTTCTTGGACCTAGTGAGTTCAATTTTGAGGTCCATAACAACATATTTCAGCTCCAAATTAAAAATTTTTGAAAATAGAGCACATACATATATAACTTGCTCTAACTTAAAACTTTAACTCCAAATGAGACATATCATATATGCTTTCCTAGGATTTTGGGGTCAAGAAACTCATTTTTGGTACCCAGAATTCACAAACACAACACATATCATCCATAGTGACACAGGTACAAAACACGAAATTCACACAAAAATATACAAAATGACAACATAAATGAAGTTTATCTTCATAACATCAAAGCATGGGTCCTAAGAGCTCAAGTACTCCTCCCTTGTCTCTTGGTTGACATAAAGAAGTAGAGAGATTAGTGTGAGTTAAGTTGGAACCTTGAGCTTCTCCTAGAACATAGACATGAAAAATGGAGCAAGAGGGAGAAATGAGAAACCTAGTGAGTTCATAAGAAAATAATGAAGAAGATCATGGAAAAAAAATTAGAAAGTCACCTAAAACCTCTTCAAAAACCTTCAAGACACCTCAACAATGGAGGATAAGAGAAGAAAAGAAAGAGAAGCTACCCTTCTCTCTCCAAACCAATGACACAAAGCTAAGGGAAGGGAGGTGATCTTCTCTCTCTTATATACATAACTCTAGGTCATGAGGGAACCCGACATGTGGGTCTCTTAGGTTTTTTTTTTCCTAACTATTTTTAATGATTTAAGCTCTTAGTTAGTCATTAATTAAACTCTAACTTCTAAATTAATTCTAGAGTAATAAATTTATTTATTATTCATTCTATTAAACTCAACTAAAAATAATTAAAATGAGTGAGAAATAAATTCACCTCTTCCTTAATTAATTAAACTAATAGTTTCACATATATAAGGCACATTAATTATTTTAAATTTCTATTAATTAATGTAAATCTCTCATATTAGTCTCAAAGTCTTTAATTACTAAACCATCATTAATGATATACTCCTTGATCAAACCATTAGTCAACAAATACTGTGATCGTCGTCGACTGCCACGAGACCTATGTGTTTGAACATCCGGTGATTGATTTCCAATCTTAAAAGCTTGTGGTACCAGTTTGAAGCTCTTCCAGTATAACTAATTAGTTTTGTTTGTGTACAACTAATTAGTTTTGTTTGTTTATCTAACGTTTTTTGTTTCAGGAATCGGAACAGCCGGATGGTGTGGATAAGTTTATGGGTTTTCCTAATATTTTTTGGGTATCAACTATGTACTGTGTTTCAGTCTCATTGTGATTTTCGTTTTCCTAATATTTTTTGGGTATCAACTATGTACTGGGTATCAACTATTCACAAGACTCTGCTTTTGCTATGTTACAGAACTCACAATTGTCTCTCGTGGGTAAGTATCCCTTATCTTTGCTTATTTTTTTATTCGTAATTTTCGTTAGCCAAATTTGATGAATTCCCTTATGTTGTGTTATATTGGTACTGGTGTTTATACTTTTATATGTCCTTTATGCTGGGTTATATTAAATGCATTTTCATTTTCTTTGTGGCTCAACTGAGAAGTGTGTGGGGTAGGTAATGATTCTCCTTTCCCCAATTTTTGTATAAACATCAAATCCATTATCTTTGGTTTTTTTGTTATTTTGCTTGCCTAAAAATTAAAAATCCTTTTGAAAATAAAAAATAGAAAGGATTTGTTCTTATACATATGTGAGAAAGTAATCAAAAAAGAAATAACTCATCAAAATTTAAGAATTCCCTTAATTTTTGGTTATGTTGTTACTCATGTTGATAACAATCTTACCCTTTCTTTTACTTTTCATCTATAATCTTCTGCTTTGCGTAGGTTTTTTTAATTGGCCAAATTTTAGAATTTTCTCATCTTTGGTTATGATGTTACTGGATTTGATGCTTTTATAGATTACTGAAAATGTATAAATCTCGGGAATTAGCTCCATGTACATAAGTAAACAGCTAAATCATATAATGTACTTATCGAATTTTTTCTTTTCAAACTTTGGCAAGCGGTCCTTGAAATTGACTAAGGTGGTTGTAAGTGACCAGCATGAATGTTTTCGAGCATCAAAAGGTGGAGCTAACTAAACAATCAAGTACGGACAGGATGCTACTAATGTTTGTAATGAAGGTGGCTTTGCTCCTAATATCCAGGGACTTTGGGTTTTAGTGATCTAAGAATTATTTAAAAGTAATCTATGATTTTCTTACTAACATTAGTAGCATCATTATCGTACAGGCTGTGATTAAAAAGTATAGACATGATGCTACTAATGTTGGTAAAGAAGGTGGCTTTCCTCCTAATATCCAGGTCCTTAACAGCTACTTTTGGTTTTAGTGATCTAAGTATGTTTTAAAAGTAATCTATGAGTTGAATTTTTATGAAGAGGTTGACAAATTAGAAACATTTTCTTAATTTTTCATTTTCTCAATTGAGTTAGTTTTCTACTTTGGATCTGTATATTACAAAGATTTGATGTACTCATAAGATACATGATTGATTTCCTTTCAATTTCCTCATTTTAGTTTATCAAATCATACATTGTGAACATCAATGCAGACCATAAACTTTTTGGTGCCATTTTTATACCATATTTTTCCTTCTACAAAACTAAGTTAGTTGTTCTATTTAAGATGTTTTATTGGAATATGGAGGCCCATATGGCTCATCTAGGATATCTGAGCTTTCACAAAACTTGGTTTGATTGCCTTATCTTCACTTTTTGAGGGTTGAATTGGATGGCCATGCTACTCTCAAAGCACTCTGCAAAGGTGTTGAAATGCCCCAAAACATTGAAATGCTAATGGTAAGCCTCTATGATCATGGATAATATATATACAATCTATATTATAATACTAAAAGTTATTGCAAATAAATTCAGATATTACTTGTCTAAGTTCCTTATTCCATATATTTTTCACAGTACAAGTTCAACTGTTATAGTATATAATAATTTAAAATATCATGTATTAAGATGTAAATTAGAACAACCATACACGAATAAGATTTTATAATAATAAGATACAATACAGTTAAAATATTCAAAATTAGATTTCAAATCTGCTATACCAATAAAATCTACAAAGGGAAGCATTTTTTGTGTAATAGAACTACTTCAGTTATGAGGAAAAATATGTCTTGAGCTGTTACAGAGAAGCAAGAATTACATTATGTGTATTATATGGTAATTTCTAAGAATCAGAATTTTATTAACTTTTTATTTACCCTTTTTACTAAGAAATATATTTGTTGTAAAGCTAAAAGGTATAGCAAAAGAACCTAAATAATACATTTTTAATAAAAAAATTACGAATTTGGGGCTGTTTCGAAACATATTACCAATCTGGGGCAGTGGATCACGCCCAGAATGGGCATGACTGGTCACGCCCAAACTAGGCGTGACTAGGGGGGCAGTCACGCCTAGTTTGGGCATGACCAATCATGCCCTTTCTGGGCGTGACCCACTCCTTTATAAGCCCCGACTTTTTACTTTTTCACCACTTTTACTGTTGCGCCTTCTCTCTAAAAGTTTGTCTTCTCTCTAAAATTTTCCGAAGTCTAGTGTGAGTGACTCTGCAACGCGAAGCTTTGCCAATAAGTAAGTTAATTTATTAATTATGAGTATTATTTAATATATTATATTGTTGGTTTTTAAATTTGTTAGAGCCATATTACTTATTTAGTTTTGTAGATAACTGTTAGGTATTAGGTTCTATGATTTAGTTTAGGATTTAGTTGTTAATTACAATTATTTTAATAAATTTACTTAGTTAAGTTTAGGGTTGAAGGGTTATGGATTAGGGTTTACGAATTAGGGTTTAGTTTAGGGACTACAATTTGGGTGTAGGGTTAATTTGTATAATTAAGATTATTGTAGTGAATTTACTTAGTGTTTAGGGTTACTTAGTTAAGATTAGGGTTGCATGGTTAGGGAATATAGGGTTTAGTTGATGATTTTAGGGTTTAGGATTTAGTTGTTAAATTAAGATTATTGTAGTGAGTTTACTTAGTGTTTAGGGTTACTTATTTAAGATTAGGGTTGCATGGTTAGGGAATATAGGGTTTAGTTGAGGATTTTAGGGTTTAGGATTTAGTTGTTAAATTAAGATTATTGTAGTGAATTTACTTAGTGTTTAGGGTTACTTAGTTAAGAT
>CM023941.1:10089809-10102567 GCA_013407115.1 Glycine latifolia
ATTTAGTTGTTAAATTAAGATTATTGTAGTGAATTTACTTAGTGTTTGGGGTTACTTAGTTAAGATTAGGGTTGCATGGTTAGGGAATATAGGGTTTAGTTTAGGAATTTAGGGTTTAGGATTTAGTTGTTAAATTAACATCATTTGACTAAATTTTCTTAGTGTCTATGGTTAAGGGTTAGGGTTTAGGAATTATTGTTTAGTTTTGGGATTAGGATTTTAGGGTTTAGGATTTAGTTGTTAAATTAAGATTATTGTAGTGAATTTACTTAGTGTTTAGGGTTACTTGGTTAAGATTAGGGTTGCATGGTTAAGGAATATAAGGTTTAGTTTAGGATTTTAGGGTTTAGGATTTAGTTGTTAAATTAAGATTATTGTAGTGAATTTACTTAGTGTTTAGGGTTACTTAGTTAAGATTAGGGTTGCATGGTTAGGGAATATAGGGTTTAGTTTAGGATTTTAGGGTTTAGGATTTAGTTGTTAAATTAACATTATTTGACTAAATTTACTTAGTGTTTATGGTTAGGGGTTAGGGTTTAGGAATTATTGTTTAGTTTTGGGATTAGGATTTTAGGGTTTAGGGTTTAGTTGTATAATTAATATTATGTTACTGAATTTACTTATTTATTAGGGTTCAAGGGTTAAGGATTAGTGTTTAGACTAGGGTTTAGGGTTTAGTGTTTGAGATTTACTGTTTAGGGTGTAGTTGTTAAATTGAAATTATTTTACTGAATTGACTTAGGGTTAGCGATTAGGGTTTAGTTTATGGATTATTATTTTATGGTTAATGGTTTAGTGTTTAGGATTTAATGTGTAAATTAAAATTATTTTATTAAATTTAATTAGTTCAGTTTAGGGTTAAGGTAAGGGATTAGGATTTAGTTTTGGATTTTAGGTGATTTCCCTAAACATGTAGATGATATTATTATCCTATGGGTTTAGGTTTTAAATATAATTTGAAATATATTTAGGTAATTAATTTGTAATGTAATTTAATTAGAAGTTATTAAATTATTAATTATTATATTGTTTTGTTTATATTAAGATAGTCTCATAGATGGTTGATTTATCATCTTCAGCGTCTTCACGGTCTGGATCTGATCACGAAGGTGAGGGAAGGGATCCGACGACCCATGTTATGCCTACCTCGTATAAGTGGGGGGTGTAGCGGAGGCGTACCCAGCGAACTCACGTTTCACAGGCTGTGTGGAACGAGGATAGATGTCGAGTGTTAAAGACGCGACGTGGTAAAATCGCAAGGGGGCCAGACTGTGACGATATTCCTGCAATTGTTGCGGCGATGTTAGGACAGGCAGGATTCCTACATGTCGCACGCATGTGACATATTCAGGTATAAATTTTTTAATTGAAGAATGATACATACGAAGTGATTCCTATAAATGTTTTTATTTATAAGTGTGCATACACATTGATTATTTTAAACTTGACTTTAGATCGGTCCTGTGCTTATCAGTGCTCTGGTTGAGAGGTGGAGACCAGAGATACATACGTTTCACATGTCGCAGGGAGAGATGACCATCACGTTGGAAGACGTGGCTGGTATCTTAGGTTTAGGCAGTGACAACAATGTCGTCACCGGAGTGACGTCAGACGACTGGGCCACTGTCATCGAGGAGGTCTTTGGTCATCCTGCTCAGGAGGCTGAGCTAACAGGAGGATTCCTGCGCCTGTCTTACTTTGATAGGAATTATGCACATTGGAGCGAGGTAGGTGGGGGATCTAGTAGAAGTCATTCGGTTTACAAAGGCGCACATTGCGCGTATCCTTGGAGCATGGCTACTATGCGACAGATCCGGTGGAAGCACTGTCGGCTATCGCTATGTCCCTTTGCTCGCAGGAGACATGGCAGACATAGGTAGGTATAGCTAGGGTTCTGCCGTCCTTGTACATTTGTTTAGACAAATGTGCGAATGTACAGATCCAGATAGAAGTGACATAGGTGGGTGTCACGTGCTTCTCCAAATATGGGCGTGGCTCAGATTCCCACCCATTGCTCCAGCTATACCTCAGCCTACTCACCAGGAGTGGCATTACGGCCACAAGTATGTGTTCTTATTTTCTTATTAACTAAGTATTAATGAGTCTTATAAGTAGTCAAATGTCATTTATTTTCAAATTAGGTTTAATTCTTTAGGCAGGTTTCGTGCACACGAGCTTCCCTGGTATCGGCTAACATTAGATTCCCTTTCTCGAGATGAGGTATGTGTTGTTATTTAAATAAGTTTTGGTCGGTTGACTTGGATAATTTGCATTTTTTGTAATCATTGTTCTTTCCTAATTGTGTGTTTAATTGTTTTATTCAGGTGGTTTGACAACCATATGCAAGCTATCACTTCCTTGGTGCTATTGAGCACGAGCGACTGTTGTGGATGGCTACCAGTCCAATTATATGCTTCCACACGGTTGAATATTCTCATCCGGACCTATGCATACGACAATTTGGAAGGGATCAGCTAATCCCACGAAGGCCAAAGAAGTTGAAGGGTGTGCATGACCTATCCTTACGAGGCAAACAGATGGATAATTGGAGTCGTAAGCTAAGACCCTTTATCCGTCGATGGGGTACCAGGGACCAGCACATAGAGCTAGCCCCCCAATTGACTGGGTTCATGTCACCAAACCATGAGTACATGGTTTGGTACAAGGAGAATGGGAAACAATATGTGATGAAGATGGCTGCCAAGATGGGCCGTGGTGTAAGTGTTGTTTAAATTTAATTTGTAAACTAATTTACATTTTCATGGCGTTATTGTTTGGACTAATGAATTTGTTGTGTAATTTGTAGTTTGATGGCCTGGAGATGTTGTACTGTGCAAGTAGCGGTCAGGACTGGCCTGGATTCAGCATAGACTACTTGCACGAGGAGGTGGGTCGCATTATATGCATGTTTTGAGAGACCTATCACTTGGAGGAGCCAGGCCCACATGCACCCCTATCATAACTTCAGCATGACCCACAGGTGCATGTGGTTGTTCCCCGTGGGAGACATGAGGGACATGGATTAGAGCGTTGCCGGAAAGCCATGGCCGATGTTCCTGAGCCCATAGGAGTTCCTAGGCCTCGCATTGATGGTTGCTATAGGCCTCCACTGATAGGACCTACATACGGCAATCAGCCTTTCTATTATGAATCATCTCAGCAGCAAGCAAGACAGCATGGGGACATGGGGCATTAGGGGTTCAGTTGCCAGAGTGACATGCCTCCACCGGTAGCCTCGCAGTCACAGCATGTGTATTACGTGACTAATTTGGGCATGGCATCAGCGTAGTGTGCGACAAACAGTGACGTTCTTGATAGGGAGTGGACTTCTGATGAAATTGACAACCTGTTGGATCAGGTTGATTATATTTTGGCCGGTTGTGGGGATTGGCCAGGACATGCAGAAAATGCCACCCCATCTCCTCATTATCCCCACCCACCATCACCAGATCAGGGACAGGCATACCCAGCTGCAGATGTAGGCCATGGTGACCTCCCCAGGCAGGCCGTCCCCAGGCAGGCTCTTCTCGGCTCCGTGGTAGACGGAGGTTGCCCGATCGTCAAGCGCGTCATCAGTCGTGGCCACCTAAGTCATAGTTTTAGTTTTTATTTTGACATTTGTGTTTTTTGTTTGTTTGTAATGGACTTTATTTGATATTCAGACATTTATATGTGCGTAATTGTGTCATGGTTTTATTTCATTTGTTAACATTTTTATGCTTCATTGTATGCCAATGAATACAAATATCGCGTTGATCAAAACAAACACATACACACACGCACACCTAAAACACTGGGCCGTAATAACATTCGATTCCAAACAATAGGATAATATATTGTGATTTTTGGTAGAATAATGTAGACTAGGACTCTAGCAGAAATATTAAGCGTAAACTAAAAAAAAATGGTCTCAACACATAAAAAACTGCATCTGTAAAGACACGCTCTGCTTGTGTACTTTCCTTCTTTTATCACGACATACCAACAAGTAGGTCGCGACTGAACACGCCCAATTAGGACGTGACTAAAGACGCCCAATTTAGGCGTGACAGATAGGGGTGTCACGCCTAAATTTGGGCGTGATTGACCCCTATATAAGGCAAACACTCCCACACAACATACCTGCACAAACTTCATTCTATCTGAATACTATGGCATTCTTAGGAGAAACAAGCAGTCAGACCATTGCTAACTCTAGATTAGCATTCATTTTTCCAAATGGATCAATGAAACACAATGAAACAGGTGTTTATTTTCAATGCCCTACTCCAATACCAATGCGGGTTCCTAATTTGTGTTCTTTTCAGACACTCAAGAGTAGGATGTGCCACACCCTTATGCTTAGCAGTCACCATTTTGTTGACGAAATCTACTACAGGCAGCCATCCCTACATCCAGGTCAGCACTATTTTTTCCATTCTCTTCAACTCACCAACGATAACGATGTTTGCATAATGTTAATGTGCAATGAACAAATGTCGAGCGTTGGCCCTATAGAAATATTATGCACCATAAACAGAACACCTGATGGTATACTCAGCCTACTTCAATCCACCATCGTCCCAACACATGATGCAATGCTATATTACAACGGCAAGTGGAACATACCACGACAAGCCGATTTGTGGGTTATGCATTCACTGGAACAAATCCAATAAGATTTGAAATTCCTTCAAGATGCAACATTGAAACACTGAAGGATGTAATCAAGCAAGTTGTGCCTGTTGGGGTTCCCCCTTATGGAATTCACAACTCACAGGTGGTAAGAAAATTGTTTTTTCGACAGCCATCCCATTACGCTTATTCAGAAAACACAATCGAATATAAGATAAAAGAGTTGATAACTGATGCAGACGTGTTAAAGGTGTTAGCAGAATCCAACTACTGGAAACATTTTTCTGCAATACACATCTTAGCTATTTTTAGCAAACCTGTAGCCGAAATGGAAGAAGACATGTTCGCTACACAACATATGTGAAACGGCTAATTAGTGTTGTTATTTTCGTATTTCAATAACTATGGTTATTTCATTTGTTGTTATTATTTCAATTGATGGCGTTATTGTATTTTTCATGTCTAAAACAAATTTTGTTATGCGAATTGATCAACATTATGAAAGGCTAAACATATTCTGAAACAATTTGTAATTTCTTAAAATGAAATACATTTACATACAACTAGTATTACAAACATCGTTAAAAAATCATGAAACAGCCCGACGATCAGGACAAGCTCTCCGATTATGTCCAACAGCCTTGCAAATTCCGCATCTGGGGCGTCTTTGACTAGTTTCGACTTCGTCCATCTCGTTACGTATTCTAGTGGCCTTTGGACGACCCTTTCCACGCAACATTTTCCTGTTGGGTATGATAATTAGACCGTCACTCGGTGGAATAGCAGCTTCATTACCAATTGGCTGCCATGGGACTGAGTAAGCCTGCACCAAATTACTTACGAGGAAGACATCATCCACATACTGAAAAGGATTTTGACGAACATGTAAAGCAGCAGCTGCGGCGTGACTACATGGGTATTTGAAGGCCTTAAACTTGCCACATTGACAAAAATGCTCTCCAAGATTCACTGAATATGACCTCTCACAGCCCTCCTCCACCTCAAATTGGGTTTGATCAAGATTATATGTGCGTACGTGGTGGCCTGTACCAACAGACTGATTATGCCTCATAGCATCAACCACAATTTTGCAATGTCGCGTTGAAGGCTCAACTTGTGAAATAGCCGCCTGACCCCTGCTTACAAAATATTCAACCATTCTGTTGTACGTGTGCTTCACCAGAGCAGTGATAGACATGTTTCTTGCTACCTTCAACATCCTGTTGACTGATTCAGACAAGTTTGTTGTCATATGGCCAAATCTCATCCCTTCTACGTCATATGCACGTGTCCACTTTTCCTTGGGGATGCTATCAATCCATTCTGCAACCTCAGGACTGCTATCACGAAATCGTGCTAACGCCACCTTAAACTGAGACATACATGGAGTATAACCTGCAAAACAATCATACCATTAACACTAATCGAGTTACAGATATATCCATTTAATATATTCAAAATACTTGTTAACCATACCTAAATTCATCAGCGTCTTCTTCAAGCGTTGATTCTTGAACTTTTGATTAAAATTACTAGCAATATGACGAAGGCAAAATACGTGATGAGCATATGGTGGTTGCCAACCAGGATGATTCGCCACAGCAGATAGTATGCTCCGGTGCCTATCTGAAATGAGACATATGTTTTGCCTTTGCGTAACATGGAAGCGAATGTTAGCAAGGAAATATGCCCAGGCTTCCAAGGTCTCCCCCTCAACTATGGCAAATGCTAAGGGCATACATTCATTATTGTCATCCTGAGTCGTGGCAATCAACAATTTCCCTGTATACTTCCCATACAAATGAGTGCCATCAATCTGAATCATCGGCTTACAAAAATTAAATGCTTGGCAACACTGTCCGAAAGTCCAGAACATGCAATGAAACACACATTTTCCCTGTACTAGTCGATTTGCCACAAAATAATCATTGGTTTGAATATCATAAAAAGAACCTGGTGAAAAATGAAGCATGTAGCGATACCACCTGGGCAAAAATGCATATGATTCTTCCCAATTCCCGTAAATCATTGTCATTGCTTTCTGCTTCGCATACCAGGCCTTACGATATGATACTCTAAATCCAAATGAATGGGTGATCCTTTCCCGAACCAATGCAATCGACACAGACGGTTCCTCCTTAATCATTCCTAACAATGTAAATGTAACATTCACATTAAAATGAACAACCTTAATGAACCATCATTGAACACATATAGAGGAAATTTAAAAAATACATACCTACTACAACTGAAGCAATAACATCAGAATCAAGCTGTCTATGACCCTGTGAAATATGATCATTCAGGCAATTGTGGTTGCCACCCCATCTTGAAACAATCCACTTCTCACCGAACGTTGGTTTAATTACCCTAACCCTCCATGGGCAACCCTCATTATGAGCAATACACCTCATGCTAAACTTGTTAGGCTTGCTCTCAACCACATATGCTTCTTGATGCTCTTTCATGAGGTTCCGCTTACATGCAATTTGTGCGTCCTTTTTGGAGGCAAATTCCTGTTAACAAACAACGCATCCCCTAATTGCCATGGACCACCCTGCACTGAACCCGAACCGGAACCGATAAAAGATTCTTCTTCGCTTGGATGAATCCAATCAATATATGTGTAATGAGGAATTCCATCCCAAAAAGGAGTGACCTCAGCACCTTCAAATACAAAATCAGATGAATAAATGTAAGATGCACACTAAAATACTATAACATACACATATACAAATTTTAGACCACTTCATCATTCATTTCAGTCATGTTACATACCTTCAACATGTTGTTCTGATTGTCTACATCCTACGTCCAGATGATGACGGATTTCAGACGACCCCACATCAGTGTCTGCTTGGAATCCAGTCGCATGCACACCACCATCGTCATCATTATCTGACGTGCTAGCATCCTCCTCAAGAAAACGGTCTTCCATTGCAATGTTTTCATCATCGTCATCATCATCCATAACCCAAGTTGGGTCATGTGAATCTTCCTCAGACACGTTTACAAATGGAGCAGCATATGACGATGTAGGCATATCAGACTTTAAAGGAACTGACCTGATGGGTAAAACATCATCTGCTACAGTAAAGTCCACGTACAACTCTAGAAAATCTTTCGTTGGCAGATTGAAAAATTCTTCCATTAGCAATTCTATGTCTTCGTCATCCATAAGTTGAAAACCCATGTACTGTTCACGTTGCCATAATCTTCCTGTAAGCAAACTGATACATTGCTTGTCTTACAGACCTAATTTTTGTTGTATCTTCTGATGTAATTCACCCATTGTTGAGTTTCGCTTAATATGTGTCTTGTAACACCCCAAAATTTTGAAGTCACAATCAATGACTAAGGGGGAAATGTTAATTAGAGGCAATACAGAAGGATCTAGGGAAAATGACAAAAATACCCCTGGATATTTTGGAAAATGACCAAATTACCCTTAGGTATTTTAGCAAAATATCTTAAGGAGGAAACTCTATAAATACTCTGGAATACTCGAAACATAATCAGAATACCCTTCGGGTAACAATTACAGAGTTTCCCTGAACATTTTTAGAAATGACAATTATACCCTTAGGGTGAGGGGTGAAATTACCAAAATGCCCCTAGGTCAAAACTGACCAAGATGACCTCAAAAATTAATGGGAACCTGAGCATAGGATAAAATACTTTTAGACAACAAATTATCAGCTAGGTTGAGGATAGAGAACTTTAAAATAAAATTTCTATGAATTTTGGAAGATAGGTTAAAAAGAACTTAATCTAGACTATCCTAGGTATCAGAAAATTATGAAGAAAGCATGGACATAATCTATGGATTTTTCTCTTAATTATGGGAGGAATAAATTTCCTAAATGAGTTAGTCTAGTAATTTTACTAATTAAGAACAAAATGGACCAATAAGAAGTCAAATAAAGCTAGTACATGGAATAAAAGGAAAACTTGTGGAATAAGTTATCTGAGATCAAGCCTCGGCTGTATAATACAATATCAAGAGAGAAAAACCTTGGGAACATTCAAGAATGGACATGGAGAGTTAAGAAAGCCTAGCCATTTCCATTGGTCCATGTGTAAAGAAAGAAATTAATGCTTAAAAGGATATTTGAAGCAAATTTTATGTTGTCTCCTTTGGCAAAATACGTAGATATCTAGAAATATTATTTCAAAAATCGCAACGGTCAAAAGTTAGATATGTAAGCTAGGAGTATGTCTTTAAAATTTTAAGAAGATCCAACGGTTAACGAACCCAGAATTATTATTTTACAGAAACGGGTTTTTCAAAAAATGAAGCAAAATACAAAAATCTATTAGGCCAAAACTACCCACGGATTTGAATAAAAAAAAAACAAATGGAATACACCTTGCTGAAGCTAAAACACGTGCAAAGCTAGATGGAGGTGGAATGGTGTGGAAAATTCATGAATTAGGACACTTGTATGGTCCTAAAACATTAGCCAATCAAAGGAAAACAAATAAAAAGCAAGGCAATCATAGCTTTTGAAGATTTTTTTCTCAAAGCCAATTCATCTAGCCTATAAAAGGAGGAGAATAACTGAAAATTGGACAGCCAAAGAAGTCCAAAAACCGTGCAAACATTCCACCAAAAGCCTTCCATTTTATTTTCCTTCTAAAACACCTTTTACCTAAAACAAAACCAAAGCTTTTCATCTTAAGTTTCTCACGTGAAGATTAGCCACTTTAGGAGCAAGAATTCTTCAAGTTCAAATAAGGAAAAGCTGTCCAAAAGCTTAGGGAAACAAGGTATGGGGAGTTTATGTTGAACTTAGTTTGAATAATAATCTTTGTTTGATTTTATTTCATTTTGTATACAAGGTGTTTGATGATATGTCTCAAAGAGCTTGAATGTCTAATTGACTAAGTAACTTGATTCTAAATTAAATAACTAAGTGTTGGATGAATAACTTGAATTAAATCTAATAAAGAAAAGTAAGAATTAACCAAAAATTAGAAGTAGTATAGTTGTCTTTAAGAAAACAATCGTTTAAAGCTATAGTTGTTAAATAAAGTATGTTGACATATATTGATATTAGCTGAAATTATGATTATGATTCCTTAAGTATCTATGTTTAATTTGATGTTAGAAATTGGTTGGAAATATGTCTAGGAGGTGAAAAAATGATGTTAAGTAGCTTTCTTTTACAAGTATTCTATATTGAACACCATGTGCTTGATAGTTTGTCACAAAAAATAAAAGATGTTTAAGTGTTGTGGATTTGAACTTGTATTGTTGGATATGTAGTATACTTGTTTGCTTGAATGTTTTAAAGGAATAACTATGTGTTTTTACATGTGTTGTTGAGTGTTTCCATAAAGCACACCAAGTGTTTGATAAAAGGTTTCAAAGAAATAAAATAAGTTATGTGATCTTTCATGGATAATTTTATAAACTTTTAATAAAATTAACATGTTGCTTGGTGGTTTATGATTTTGATGTTGAGAAATGAAGTAAGAATTGTGTTATGTTGATGATGGAACGATTGGAATCCTCGTGATGTATGGTGATTATTTTTGGATTCCAAAAGTTGTGATGAATCATGGCTGTATGCTGAGATTGTGGTGTAAAGTTTTATGTGATGGTGGAAATAAGCTTTATGTGTTGTTCTAAAAATCATATGTTATGAGTTATAAAGATGTTTAAAGACTGGAGAAAATAAATCATTCATGCATTTCATATGCATATGCCTGGCGGGGGTTAATCCGTGGAGTTGATGCCTTGTGGGGGTTAATCCGTGGAGATGTTGTCAGATAGCTAAACCGAGTCCATGCGTTCAGAGGTGTTGAACTGGGGGGTAGTGTGTTTCAGGGAGGACCACACCACCATGATGATCGCATAGGTGGAGGTGACATTCCTACGCGCCCCTGCCCTACCCCGACTGAATGGATAGGTGTGCCACTGGGATGGGGCTATCTTGACTGTGGCCACTGATGATAATTTAATAACCTGAGATCTCAGTCATGCATCATATAAAAAGACGAGCATGCATCTTATACATCGCACAAGGGGCATATGATGATCTGTACACTGTATAAGCTGTGTGGATTTTATCTATCTGTGTTTATATTATTCAAACTATGTTTGTCATAAACTTACCCTATGTTTGTGTCTGTGGTTGACACCTGTGATGACCCCAATTCATTTGGGCGAGCAGAGGAACAGTAGTAGCTGAGCATGGATGATGGAATGAAGATGTGCATGGATGATTGGAAGTTGTGATGTCGATATTGTGATACTTGATATTTGTAGTTTGGACTGTCTGTATATTATTGGACATGAATTATGGACTGTATTATGAACAGTGTAATGGACTGTATTCTTGTTATAAATGAACCGTGGTGAGAAAAATTGTTTACGTTATGTACTTTTAATAAAATTAGTAAGCAAGGCCAAAAGAATTTTTGGGAAAAATTTACAACTAAAATCATGTTAATATAAAGTGGACACAAGTTTTAACTAAAATCAATCAAGCTCGAGAGAGTTAAGAGAGGCGTTACAATGGTGGTATCAGAGCTGTGGTTTACCGTAGACTAAACCTAAACCCGTCACCCTAAACCATAAATTAAATTAAACCCTAAACTACTAGCCTGCATAGTTAACTGCATATCATATCATGCACAAACGACTTCTGAAAATCCACCATGTCATTCACAACCAACAAATTCAATGGAACGGGTGCACTCACCATATACATCACAACCAACAAAAATTCAGATGCAAGATGAAACACTTATTAGGCTTATATTGGTGATGACAAGAGGAATCTACACACACATTGAAACAATTGACCAAAAGAGCATCGACACAAGGTAAACCTCCACCAACTGAGTTAGATGTGTAGTGTGATGTAGCTAGATCTAACAAAGGAAAATTTTATGGGTTTGGTATGGAATCTAAGGTAATGGCAACAAGTCCATCCTATCGTTGCTCATCTTCTTCATCAATGGAGTGGGTAAAATAAACAAGAGTTTCATGAATTGGCAAAAGAGATGGAAGAAGTTAAAAAATGAAAGAGATAAGCTTTAATCCAGAGTTGCAAACACTGAGAGGCTTGTACACCATAACAATGCATCAACGTCTTCATTGATTGAAAGGGTGAACAGGCCATTTACTGTAAATGACAATCAAGATGAAGGCGAAGATGAGCGTGAATATGAAGGTGACAAGGAATCACCAAGTGAAACATAGTGACTCAACACTGAACCTGTAGACCCTCAACACTGAACCCTAAACCTTAACCGCTCACCCTAAACCATAAACCCTAAGACCCAAACCCTAAAAACTACCCTAAACCCTAAGACCCAAACCCCTAAAAACTAAACCATACACCCTAACCCTTAGACCCTAAAACCTTAAACCATAAACCCCTAAACCCTAACACCTTAAACCCTAAACCTTAAACAAAACAACCTACACCCTAAAATGTAAACCATATGCCTACAGCCTAAACCCTACACTAAACTAAACCAGAAACCCTAAAAACTAAACCGTACACCCTAACCCTTACACCCTAAAACTTTAAACCATAAACCCCTAAACCCTAATACCTTAAACCCAAAACTTTAAACAAATAAACCTACACCCTAAATCCTAAACCATACGCCTAAACCCTAAACCCTACACTAAACTAAACCCGAAACCCTAATACATAACAGTTTAATACAAAACTAAACTACACCTAACCCTTAAACCCTAAAATGAACTAAATAAATTTAACAACCAAACCCTACACCCAAAAACACTAAACCCTAACCCGTAAACCCTACACCGTAGACACTCAGCACCAAACCCTAAACCTAAACTAAACTAAACCCTGCACCCTAATACCAAACATTTTTCTCAAAAGCTAAACCATAAACACTAACAATTTCACATGTCACTAACAATTTTATAATATAACATATTAACTAATATCCATAACTAATAAATTAACTTACTTGTTGACAGAGCTTCGCGCTGCAGAGTCACTCACACTAGACTTCAGAAGCTTTTAGAGAGAAGGCGAGACAGTAAAAGTGACGAAAACGTAACAGAGTGCAGTTTATAAAGCAGTAGGTCACGCCCAGAATGGGCATGACTGGTCACGCCCAAACTAGGCGTGACTGCCCCCCTAGTCACG
>CM023941.1:10109909-10160563 GCA_013407115.1 Glycine latifolia
TTTCTAATCAATTGCATATGCTAATATGATTCTTATCCTATGAATGAATGCATGTATGTCTGATTTCTTTAATGACTGCAAAGGATTATTAGATGTTAACCTTAATGAACCAAGCTTAACCAAAAAGAAAAATTACAAATGCCATCATCACATGAGTGGGCATGAAACAAATATCAAAACAATACTTGTCTTCTAATTCTTCTAACACTTGAATCTAACAAATGTGTTCCATACATATGAGCCATATATTTTTAATCGCATGGTTCCACTACTTGATTGTCTAGAATGTTAGATACAAGGGGAGCTTGAAGAAGGATCAAGATGTGTGCTGAGGCTTGGATGAGTTTCTAGTTTTTAAACATGACATTCAATTGAAGGCATTTGTGATTGTTTCATGTATAAGAGTATCATCCTATGATCCATAGCATTGCATTAACATTATTCATTGGCTTGCATTCATGATTTTACAAAAACACATGGTTTGTGAAAAAGCTTTAAGATTTCATGATTGCATAAAAGCCAAGTACTCATGGTTTCAAGTTTTTGTAAAAACTCTTTTTGACTGTGTTAATTAATTACCACAAATTGGTAATCTATTACTTGAGCCTTGAAGAACAGAATAATCGATTACTCAATATAAACACAGAACAACTCCTACCTGTGATAATCGATTTCCATTAATATGTAATCGATTACAAAGCACTTTATGAAAAGGAAAAACCTTGTGTTAATCGATTACTTGACGAAATAATTAATTACTTTGTTCATTCAATTTTTCCAAAAAGCTCAAGAACAAATCAATCAATTAAATGAACAATTAATCGATTACTAAGATTAAATAATCAATTACATGGACGTATTTTAATCGATTACATTTTGTTAGAACAATTTTCTATATAAAGTTGTTAAGTCTTTTGAAAAGTGAGAACATTACATTTGCGAATTTTCAAAGCATTCAAAAGTTTTCTGAAGTAAGAAGAGATATTCTGAGTCACAAAGCACTTGTCCAAAAATTCAAATGTTCATGATTCATTGAAAGTTTTCTTGGACAAGATTTCAGAGAAGCTCTTGGAGAGTTTGGTTCGAAACCTGTTTTTCCTTCAACCTTGATAAAGATTGGTAATCATTTGCATTCATATACTGTGGATCATCAGATTGTTTCTCTCCATTGGTTTCTGAGTGTAATTCATTTTTTTTAGTTTTCTATTTGTCTCTTGCTATTACAAAAGATTCTTCAAGCTTTTCTAGAGTAGGGTTCTCTAGAGAGAAGAGAAGAGAAGGGTTTCTCTTTGTCGTAATCACTAGGATTCTAATAGGGTTTAAGATTTCTGTTCTTTATCTAGGGTTGATAAAGAGTGATTGTTGTAAGCTTGTAAGAACTGAATTTTGTGAATAGTGGAACTCTAATCAAAGTTTTGATTAGAAGAAACTGGATGTAGCTTCTCTTGTTGAAAGGTGAACCAGTATAATATAAGTTCTAGTGTTGATTACATTCTCTTCTTGCTATCTTAATCTGAAACTATTTGGTGAATTCTTTATTACTCAACAAGTGACAGATTTTGTAATTATTTTCTTGAGCTGAGTGGTTTGATTGATTGAAGCATTCTTGGTTTAATTGTGATAAATATCCTAAAGTAAATTACACTCGCATCCCCTGTGTTTTGCTCAAATTTCACTTAATACCCCTCCATTTTTTCATGTTACTTTTGTCCCCCTCTATTAACACCGTTAACTAACGTAAATTGAAATATGCGAGCAGACCAAATTGTCCTTACATTTTAATTGTAAAACCCAAATTATCCCTTCTTAATTAGCTTCAGAATTTAGGATTCACGTTCCATTCATCCTCACCATTAGTGAGTATTGTTCATCTTCCTCTTGTTGACGAGTTCTTCTTCAACGTCCAAGATGTGCGAGTTCCTCTTTCTCTTACGACGTTCACGTTCCATTCCTTTTCACCGTTTGCGGGTTCTTTATTGTTCTTGTTCCAGTTTGCGATTTCTCTATTGTTCCTCTTCTAGTTCGTGACGTTCATGAGCGCCTTTGATGTAATAGCTGAACCCATAGCCATTAAGTTTTCCCAAATCTTCCTTGCAATAGAACCCAATCTTTAAGCAAACTTCAAGAACACACAAGCTTCCAACACTCCTTGAAATTGGGGCTGTTTTAGAAGTTTAAATTGCAGAAAATGGAAGATGGAAGAAAGGATAGGGATGAAGGTGAAGACACCATGGAGAAGCTTTCCAATAAGTCTAGGAAGAATCACGACAATAGCATTGGGAAGCCATAGATAAGACTTAAGAAGTTCTTGAACAAGAACAAGAGAGAAACTCTCACAACAATTTTCAGAAATTGTATTAATGAACCAAAGTTAGTTACATTCAATTTTGGAACCTTATATGGGCCACGAAATTACAAGCTAAATGTCACTAAATGTAAGGAAAATGCAAATTGAAATGAAGCCTAAATGAAGCCTAAATGAAGCTTGAAGTGCAAGCTTTGCCAAAGTGACTCATGGCTTCCCAAACATGTGCAGTTGCAGTTTTAGACTGAAATAATCGATTAATTCGCACTTGTAATCAATTAAAACAGAGCTATTTACCATTTTCAAGCTTATGTAATCGATTAAATGGCCTCTGTAATCGATTAAAACAGTCAAGCTTTGTTTTAATCGATTACGTAATTGATTAAAATAGTCAAGCTTTGTTTTAATCGATTACAGAAGCGAAATAATCGATTAAAGCAGTAGGTTCTTGTTTTGTTTGAAGCTGACATGTTGGTAATCGATTAGAGGTCCAAATAGTGAAAAACCTATTTACAAGTGTTTGTATTAAATTTCTTCTAACAAGTGCTGGAATTTATTGAATTGAATTGGACTTGAGACATCAAAATCCAGCTCTTGTCATCCTTGAGTTGATGTGCATCCTCATGCTTGCCCAAGTTAGCTTGAATGTGGTCTTGAAGTACTTGAGTCCTAGCTCTTGTCATTGGTCCTTTAAAGCTCACCAAAAGAAGTGCTTCAAGCTCTCCTTCTAGACCTTTAGCTTGCCATGAACCTCCATCATTGTTTGTCTTCATCTTCGACGTTCACGAGCACTCTGTTTCTCTTCCTGTTCCACGATTTATGTTCACGCTGGGGTTATGCTTGTAAGTGACCACTGGACCTTGTATATAGGTTACTTTTTAAGATTATTTATTTAATTTTGATTGTTTATTGTTACCTGTATATGAATGGGGTTTCAATGGAGGACCAGTTTGGGACCACGTATGATTTTTAAAATCATTTGTTTATTATTGTTGATTAAAATAGTGTCAATATTTGGGACAACAGGAAACACAATGGATGAACTGGAAATCATTTGTTTATTATTGTTGATTAAAATAGTGTTGATGTTTGGGATCACATGAAACACAATGGAAGAACTAAAAATCATTTGTTTATTATTGTTGATTAAAATAGTGTTGATGTTTGGGACCATAGGAACACAATGGATGAACTAGAATACATAGAATACATGATTGTGTGAACAACATTGCTAATGATTTAGATTTTTCACCATGTCACCCTTTTATTTTATGATTTTGTTCTACTGTTAGTGGTAAAATTCTCTCCCTTAAGACTGACCATGATGTGTTGAAAATGTTTGTTGAGAATCAAAAGTCAGTTCATGTGTATGTTAGTAGAACAAAAGATGAGAAGAAGGTTGTTAACACTGTGTACCAACAAAGTGGGTTCATGTCCAACAAAATGTTGAATTTACGTCCAACTACACAAAAAACAAAAAAGAAGCAAGAGTATTAAAATATTTTCAGGTTGAGAGGAAGAAGATGAAAGTATTTTAGACATAAATTTTCATTAAAAGTCATGTGAATAGCATGTGCCTAATTTCTGTTAAATTATTAAATGGTGTTTAGGAAGGAGGGGATCTAGGTGTAATGTGAGCTAAACAATTAAGGGGTTTTTTGTAGGGTGCAAAAAAGGAGGGGTATCAGGTGAAATTTAAGCAAAACATATGGGGTGCGAGTGTAATTTACTCAAGATCCCATTACTCTGATTCTTTAAAGTTTTAAAAGATCAAATTTAAACCAATTCACCTCCCTCTTGGTTATTATGTGTGTTCATATTTTTTTTCATCGAACACCTAAAGTAGAGGAAAAGTAGTCATGCAAGTCATTTTAGTAAATACTAGTAAGATAATTTTTTGCAATTAAAATATCACATCTCTGATAATATTCAAAACATATAATGATAACAAAAATCCAAAGAAGTTAAAAAAAATATTAGTCCTTAGTTCTTTTATCCTTTAATTGAGATATAAAAATTTATATTTATCACCAATGGAAAAACATTTTCCAAAGAAAAAAAATGAATTTTATATTGTCATCTAAGAGATCATTATTAATAAGTAATAATCCACTCAAATGCATTCCGGAGGTAGTAGACGTGGATTTTACCTGTATGCCTTTAGTCATGGTCAAATTTTGTTTCAAGAGTTAAAGAAATGACCAATTAATTGTCTAGTGATGGTAGATTATTATTTTGTATTATTCTTTCTTTAAGCAAAAAGAGAAGGAGATATCGAGGTTAGGTGATTATTGACATCCCAATAACCATCAACCAAACCAACTAACCTTGAAATATATTAACCAAAAGAAAAAGAAAAGAGAACAAAGCATGGGAAGCATGAACCAAAACCATGAGATCCAGTAAGAAAAGCTCTACCTAAATCTGACATTTGGAAAGACATATCTATCCTTTACAAAAGAGACTTGTATGAAGTTGTAATAACTGTTGAATATATGTAATATACATATTAAATAATAATATGTTCACATACAAGCCCAATAAGTTATTGTATGGTTATATGGGTCCATATGGACTGAAGCCCAATAGCTTGCTATATTACTAGGATTTTCCCTAAGCTGGAGGTAACATTGTTGAGCATTCCACATTTGATGCCTCTTGGTGTAATACTTCAAGCACCCAACACTAAACTCTTCTCTCTTTCAAACACCTTACCTCCAACAATCTTGAAGTATTAGCTTTGTGTATCGGATTTGAGTGAGTAAGGTGTTGTTTCGAAGATCTCATCGAGAGGAACTCAAGGGTGTGATCACTTTCGTGTTTCGACAGAAGGATTGACCTGGATCTGAGTTTGAAAACTCTATAGCCACAACCTTTGAGTCCAAATTCTAGAAATTTCAGCTGATTTCATGAGTTGAAAACTTGTGGGTTTTGTTCACTTGTTGAGACGACCGTTTTGACTGATCACTTGCGTAAAATGGAGGTCAGACGAAGGAGATATAGCTGTTGGAAGTTTCTGTAGTTTTTTGGTGACTAGATCATCTCCTCTAGCGAACTTTTTGGCCACTTGTTCGTCTTCTCTAACAAACTTTCCGGTGACTGGTTCGTCTTCTCCGACAAACTTTTCCGGCGACCAGCGACTTTTCGACGAGTTTTCAGCAAGTCTTCAGTGACCAAAAATAATTGTTCCTAAGGTTTTTGGACGTTCCGGATCCATATTTGGGGTTAGATTTGACAAATTTCACCTCTACAATGCTGTTTTGAAAAGTTAGAAGTTTTAGTATACTTTGAAGGATTTTAAGGTGCACTCTTTCTAACTATTTTACTTTGATTAAAATGGCAAAACATAGCTCCTATGATATCATAAAGTTTAAATCTTTTGATAATCCCTTTGTTGATCTTGTGTTGAGTAAGCTACTTGTTAAATGGAATTCTTTTAAGACTGACATGCATAGACTAAAAGCATAGATGGAGTTGAAAGAATTAAAAAGGTATATTCATATTGAAGATTAAAACATTTGTAAAAAGAGTTTGGAACAAGTAGGACAACAAAAGTTAGTTGCCAACTTAGTCTCACATTCCTATAAATATCAGAAAAAGTTCAAGTCACCAAAAGGTGAATCCTCTTCACAGTCAGAGGCCAAAAAGGCTGTCTTCAAGAAGAAGAAGAAGTGCAAGTGCCATAATTGTAGAAAGTGGGGTCACTGGGCAATAGAGTGTTAGCTACCAAAGATGTCAAAGAACAACACACCACAAAATGAGACTAATATGCTAATCAGTGAATCTGAGCCTCAAGCCTTCATTGGAATGATGAATAATGGAAAGGTCAGTGTCTCTTCTGAGTGGTGGTTGGATAGTGGTGCTACCTGTCATGGGACAAATGATGGGACTTTACTCACTAAGGTCATAGAAGTGAAAGACACCGTGGAAAATTGTAATGGTGGTGAGGTAGAGGTGACTTATGCTGGAACTGCTAATTTGGTGCTTTCTCCAAGTAAGTTACTAACTTTGAAACATGTTAAAGTAGTTTCTTTACTTAAAAGGAACTTAATATATATGAGTTTACTTGATAAAGTTGGTATGTCTTTTTCAACTATGAATGATAGAGTGACTTTATTTGTTAACTCATGCTACTTCGATTGTGCATTTATGATTAATGGCATATATATATTAAATTTAGATACTGATAGCATAAACCATGTTAGATCTACTTTGATTGATCCAAAATTATTACATAATAGACTTGGACATGTGAACTATAAGAAAATGCAACATTTATCTAAAACTCACAACATTCCATTAGATACTTCTATTCGATTTGACAAATGTGAAGTGTGTGCATAAACAAAGATCACTAGAAAACCTTTTAAGTCGGTTTCTTAAAGCACAACACTTATTGAGATTATACATTCTGATCTCTGTGAGTTTAAAAACTATGTCACCAGAGGGCGTCAGAAGTACCTAATCACTTTCATAAATGATTTCTCTAGATATTGTCATGTTTATTTGTTGAAATCGAAATATAAGACTTTTGAAAAGTTTAAGATTTTTAAATCTAGAGTTGAAAATAAACTTAATTTGAAAATTAAGAGTTTATGAGCGATAGAGGAAGAGAATATACAATGACTGGGTTCAAGGAATTTTGTGCTTTGGAGGGCATAATACTTGAAACTATTGCTCCTTACTCACCCCAATCAAATGGTGTTGCAGAGTGTAAGAATAGAACTTTAATTGAAATGCTACATTCTATGTTACTTACAGTTGGCATGCCTTCCTCCTATTGGGGAGGAGCTGTTTTAACTGCTAATCACATCTTAAACAGGTTGTCACACTCTAAATTGTCTAAGACGCCTTATGAGATATGGCACAAATGTCCTTGTAGACATGATACCCTTAAAACTTGGGTTATGTTGCATATGTAAGGATACAAGATCCTAAAAGGCCTAAGGTGAGACCTAGAATGACTACTTGTGTATATCTAGGTAATGCAAAAGATGGTGCTGCAAATAGATTTTTGGATCTATCTACTAACAGAATGATAGAATCTAGAGATGCAGAATACTTTGAGTACAAGTTTGTTAGCAATCTTGACTTGAAATTTTTTGGATCTACATATATGATTTCAGAATCTCTTGTAGAATCTGTAGCTTGTCCTTCTGACACTAATATCACACAATTGGCTATTGAATCAATCCCAGTTAGAAAATCTACAAGAGATATAGTTTATAAAAGTTTTGGTGAGGACTTTGTCACTTAGCATATAGAGGGTGATCCATTCTCCTATCAAGAAGCAATGAGATATAAGGAATCCTTACTGTGGGCAGAAGCCATTGATGATGAAATGAGTTCTTTGCTACAGAATCACACTTGGCAGCTAGTCAATTTGCCAAAAAGGGGCTAAGGCTATAGGCTGTAAGTGGGTATTAAAGAAGAAACTGAATAGTCACAGATCAATAGCTAGATATAAAGCACGTTTAGTAGCTAAAGGCTTTAAACAGCAAAGTGGAATAGACTTTTTTGACGTATATTCACCTGTATGTCATTTGTCAACTATAAGAAGTCTTCTTGTTTTGGCATCTATTGAACACTTTGTAGTGCATCAAATGGATGTAAAGACAACTTTCTTAAATGGAGAGTTAAATGCAAAAATCTACATGGAACAACTTGAAGGGTATGTCATGAAAGGCCATGAGAAAAAAGTTTGTAAATTGAACAAATCTTTGTATGGTCTTAAACAAGCACCTAAGATGTGGCATCTTAAGTTTGACAAGGTGGTAAAGAGCTATGGCTTTCAGTCCAGTTATTCAGATAAATGCCTTTACTATTGTTTCATGTTAAATAAAATAGTCATCATATGCTTGAATGTTGATGACATGTTAATTCTTGGCTCCAATCATTCTATAGTGAGTGATGTGAAAACCACTTTAGCTAGAGAATTTGACATGGAAGATCTTGGTATAGCTAATACCATTCTTGGTATGAAAGTAAGCTTTGAAAGGCAAGTTATCTCCCTTAGCCAAACTCATTATATTGAGCAGCTACTTTCTACTTGGGGATACAGTGAGTGTAAGCCAAGTGAGACACCATATGATTATAACAAAAGACTGAGTCCTAATGAAGGGACTAGTGTGGATCAGTTAAAGTACTCAAAACTGATAGGTAGTCTCATGTATGCTATGAGTTATACTAGACCTGACATAACCTTTGCAGTTGGCATGTTGAGTCGTTTCATTAGTAATCCTAGTAAACAACATTGGGATGCCTTCAGTAGGCTGATGAGATACCTTAAAGGTATTAAAGATTATGCTCTATGTTATTCTGGTTATCCTCCAACTGTGGATGGACGTTCTGATGCCTCATGGTGTTCAGAAATTGGAAATAGTAAATCCACCAGTGGATATGTATTCACTCTGGGTGGAGCTGCTGTTACTTGAAAATCCAAAAGACAGACTTATATTGCGTTATCATCAATGGAATCAGAACTTTTTGTTTTAGCCTCAGCTGGTGAAGAGGTAGAGTGGATAAAGAATCTGATTATGGATATTCCTTTGACTCAACTAAAGATTAATTCTTTAAGTTTATTTTGTGATAATCAAGCAGCAGTCCAAGTCGTAAAGAATGCTCTTTTTAATTCAAAGAGAAGACATGTGAGACTGAGACATGCGATGTTGAATTATTCTAGAGAACAAGGAGTTATCACTTTGGTCGATGTGAGATCAAAGGATAACATGGCCGATGCTCTCACAAAAGGTTTGCCTAAAGATCGATTATTCAAAATAGTGGGGGAAATGGGATTTAAGAAGTTGGATCCTTAGGAGGATGACCAACTTGATATATGAATATATCATTTAGAGTAGTAGAGAACTTGACAGTTCACTTGCTATTGCCCATTATCTTGGAGTCCATTTACTTGAGACTTACATTTTGTTATTTCTATTTGGTGAACATTATGAGTATTATGCTTCTTTCTTATATTTGTAAGGCCTTAGACTATTTTGACTGGCCTACTTATACTTGATTGTTATACATATGTTGGTTGTGAACTGATTTTGAGATTGGTTTTCGATGTTGGGATTTGAATGAGTTTAGATTTAATCTAAAACTTTTGGTATTTATATTGTTGTATTGATCTTAGAACAGATTCATGAGAATTATGATTCACTTAGTTTGATTGCAAATGTTGTTCGAGTTTAATGTTTTATTATTAAAACTCTTTGACCGATCTGAGTTGATTGTCTTGGACTGGATGTGAATTATTCATGTTTGTTTGAACATTATACTGACTACCTTATTAGATTATGTTGTATGGTGAACATAGGAAGAGATTATTGAATATATATAATATATATATATATATTAAATAATAACATGTTCACATACAAGCCCAATAAGTTATTGTATGGTTATATGGGCCCATATGGGTTGGAGTCCAATAGTTTGCTATATTACTAGGATTTTCCCTAAGCTGGAGGGAACACTGTTGAGCGTTCCACTTCTGATGCCTATTGGTGTAATACTTCAAGCATCTAACACTAAACTCTTCTCTCTCTCAAACCCCTTACCTCCAACAATAACTAACCCACCAAAAAAAGCCATCTAAATTGCTACTGTGAGAGGCTGAAGTGTTTGCGCAGGTATTCCCTTCTCGGTAGATGTGACCAATCAAGAAGCAAATAGACTTAGCTAGTTGCATGGCATTTTTTCACTTATTTTTAATGATCCAAGGCACCACCAAATCACTTTTGACAACCTCTAAATCTAGCATGGAATCACATTTTATCCAAAGGTTCCTCAACCCTTTATCCTTGACAGTTTTGATGGCAAAGATAACTCCCACAATTTAAGCAAAGATTGATTTTTTGAGATCCAAGGTTAACCGCAAAACAACCAACAAAATCAGCATTGTGGTTTCTAAAAATACCCCCACAGCCCGCTCTCTCTGGACAGCTTTAGAAGAACCGTTTGTTACATCTAATCCAACACCACAAATTAACTTTTTTGATAACCAGAGCCTTTTTTGGGGTAACAATTAATGTCAAAAGTTTTAAGAGTGAGCAATTCACTTGTCGATTGATGCATAAAATTATGAGATAAGTTTCCTGAGAGATTTACATTAGCAACAATTAGGGAGAAAGTAGAGTGAACAGAAATCCTTTGGTTCTCAAATTGACTTTTGTTGCAGGCAATCCAAATCATCCAAATGACATAAGTTAGAGTTGCCATTCTGACATCTTTAATTTGAGATCATTTTGCCGGGAGACCACAAAGAGAGTGGAGAGAGGAGAGGATCTATCTATTTTATAGTTCGGCTTAAGCTCCAACCAACTCCAAAATTGCTCAATAAATGAGCACTGCAGAAACAAGTGGCCTGATATCTCTACAACTAGGAGACAAAACTTACATCTAGAAACAACATAGCAACCCCTCTGGGCTAAGTTCTCATCAATGGATAGTCTGTTGTGTAAGTATTTCCAAAGTACTCCAAATAAGTTTAGACCAAGGCAAAACATTGTTTGTGAGGGTTAGGAACTTGAAGGCTTCTTTGAAGGAGAGGTTTCCAAAATCCAATCCTTTGAAAACAGGGTGGTCTTGTGCTTCAAATAGAGGAATCACTATCCTCTTTATCTTCCTTACCAAGTCAAGATATTTTTTCCTCAAAACTTGCAAGATGTTTCAGCTGTTGTTAGTGACGAAGTTGCTAACTTTGGCCTATAAAGCATGATGAAACTGGCTAGGAATGTTGATAGAACGAAAAATTGACCGATCTAACCATTGATTGGTCCAAAAGTTTATACTATCTCCTTTTCCTAGTCCTCAACAAATGTTTGACATAGCAGTTTGCTATAAAGCCTTGATATCGAACCATAAGGAGGATTTCATATAAGATTTGAGCGTTATTCTTGTTAGTGACTTTAGCTATTATGGGAGAGGCATGTATCTCATGAAAACTTAGCTTTTAGTTTGGGTTTTGATATTTTACAATGCCAAATATGTTTAATAAATGTGACATTTGTATTGATTGTTTTAGACTTGGCATGTATGGTTTAGATTAGCTTAGACTTTGTTCTACATGCTTAGATGATTATCAAGTATGATTTTAGATTGATGATTCATTACATTTTTAGAGCATTTCATGTTTAACATATGGCAATCGATTACAAGTTCACGTAAGCAATGCTTGTTTCAAGAAGGAAGACTCTGTACATCGAGACAATCATTACCATTCCCTATAATCAATTACATTGCTTCTGAAAAACTTAGGAAGCTCTCTGGAACTCAAAATAATTCATTACCAAATATCATAATCAATTACATTGCTTTTAAAGAGTTATGTTTGTTCTCTGTTGATCGAGATATTCAATTACCAGTTAGTGTAATCGATTACCATGATTCTAGAAATGTAGAGCAAAATATATTTGATTGAATTAATCAATTACAAGTTTTGGTAATCGATTATTACGATTTTATTAGTTAAAAATCTATAAATACTCTCTCTTGTTCTTTCTCTTTTAAACTCTTTTTATGATTCTTATCTTGTCAAATTGACTTTTAAGAGTCAACAAAAGGGATTTTTCTGCATTTCTCATGAGAGACTAAGATGCCTAAGGATCATGCAATCTTCATCATGGTTAAAGCTTAAAGAGTTTCATTTTGAATTACAAGGTTGATAAACATCAAGTTTACCATATTTTCATGTGCATTTTATGACGTTTATTTTGTATTTTAGTTAACTTTAGACCTTGTTTTAAATCGAATTAGCTTTAAATTCAATTTTTACTTTGTCTTAGATAGAATTTTATGTTTTTGTTATTTTTAATGAATTTTTGATAGTTTTTTAGAAAAAACAAGTCATTTTGACAAAAGCTCTAGAGGCCCAAAATCAACAGAATGTTCTGGAAGGAGAAATTGCGAAAATTGAAGATAACAGTTAGGAAAATAAGAGCAAGATATTTTCCAAGATAAATTAGCTAAAGAAGAAGATAATTACTTGAATTAATTAGAGATATTATTTGTTTGTAATTTCTTGTGATTATCTCCTTAATTAAATCAAGCTACAATTCTATAAATAGGAGACTAGACATTCATTGTAACTGTGCATAAGTCTCGAGCAGTTCTTAGAATTATATTTTAGATTTCCACCTATTAGGCGCCACCATTATTCCATTAGACACTTTAGGTTCCATTTTATTATTTTTATGAGTGCAATTACTTCCACCTAGGAGAGGAAAGGATGAACCTTGTTTAGTTTTAATTCTATTAATTCAATACTTCATCTTGAGTTCTTTATTTGTTTTTGTACTTAATACTTTTATTTTATTGGTCATCTTATAGATGAATTTAGGAATTAACTTGTGCTTTAGCGAGCCTTATTGAAACCTGAACATGAATCAAATTCTTAATTAGGATTATCTCTATGGATAGAATAAACTTGGTTAAGCCCCGCTAATTCTCAACAATTAATGTTGATTGTTTGTGTTGGTATGTCCAAGAGATTGGGCATCATGTAAGTAGTTTAGAATCTACGACCATGTGGGAGCTGGGTAGAATATATCAGTGAATTGGGGATGAGCAAGAGAGATTAGTAGAGAATCTTAAAGTTACAGTGGATCAAGTGAATTCAAAGTCCAAACCTAGACATTCATTCATCAAGATCAATGTCACCATCCAAGTCTAGTATTTCTATCTTTACTTAATTATTTTTTTGTCATTTAATTTTTATTGCAATTTATTTTATGTTATTTATTTCATGACAATCACAAAAAAAATACAAAAACCAAGTTCTTAGTTAAATAATTACATGAAATCCCTCATGTATTCCTTTGGGAGACAACCTAGACGATAGTTCAGTTACTACATCATGATTGGGTTACACTTGGCCTATAAGTTGAATCTAACATGAAATAAAACTCTAACAAAGATATTATCCCTTTCTCTATTTTTAGTTTTGTAATCAATGTTGACAATTGGAATTTAAATTCATTTTTTTAATCCAAACTCTGATTTTCAAGGTTTTGTGTTAATTGGTTTTTTCTTGTTCATAAACTCTTTAAGAAGCAATTTTGATAAAACCTTGATTCACAAAATAAGTGTTTAACCATTTTGATTGAATTTTCTAAAGCTATGGTAAATTTTGAAGGAATTTATTCAAAACACCATTTTCTAGATTCCCCGCTAAGACCAACAAGGCCCATAGATCATTTGAAGAAATGAATTTTCGTGTGAGGTGGAGGATGGAAGTTTTGTTTATAAGCTTCAGAGAACAAAGGCCTAGATCTCTTTCTTCCAAGGGAGTGCAAATTTTTCCCTAAGACGTAATGATCAACTTTCTACTATCTGGGTCCAGACCATATAAAATTCCTGACATATCTTTCAAGCATATTAAGCAAATTAGTTGCCCAACTATAGATGTGGAAAGAATAAAAAAAGAGCTCATTCAAAAACAAACTTGATTAATTTCACTCGGCCCATGAGTGACAACAATTTCCTTTTCCAAGCCCCCAATGTATGCTTGATTTTATTAGTAAGAGGTTGCAAAACTATTTTTGTATGCTTTCCTTTAAAGATTGGCACTCCAAGGTAATTAAACAAATTTTGCCCGCTTTGAAGCCAAGTAAATCAGCAATGATGTGTACTTTGTTAGGAGTAATAACACCATGGAAGAAAGCCGACTTCTATTTATTGATGATTTTCCCTAAAGCACTCTCAAAGAGATGAAATGGAGAGGTTCGATTTCTGGTGTTTTTGGAGGTTATCTTGCAAAAAATAATAACATAATTAGCTTATATAACATGGATGAGAGTGTGAAGGGATTTTGGGCTAGCCATAGGAAGGAATTGGCCAGTGTACATCAAGGAAGCAAGGCCTTGGCTTAAAGCTTCCTCAACGATGTAGAAAATGAGGGTAAACAAGGGCTTCTTGTCTAACTGCTCTTTTACAAGAAACATAGCCCGTTGATTTTCCATTGACTAAGATGGATAGCTTTTGTTGAGGGAAAAATAAAGTGAATACAAAAACAAAATTGCTCTCAAAAATCAAAAGATCAGAGAACTTGAAGCAAAAAAACCCTAATCTATAGTGTCAAAATCCTTCCTACTATTAATCTTAATGGCCAAGCTTCTTGCAAAGCACTTTTTTGTTGGTTTCAAAGGAGTCACTTGAAGAATGGACAAAAGATCAAGCTTTGTTTTGAACTTTCAACATGCCTTGAAGACTTAAAGATTAATTTGTGATTAATTGTAAAAGGAAGAAGCATTTCTGGTGATCCAAGTGCATTGCATTCATATCATACATTTAAAATCTTTAATTAGAGTTATACAATTCACAAGGCTTTGATAAATTGATTAAGAGTTTGAATTGAAACAAAGGTTTTTGGAAAAATACAGTTTTCTACTATTTTAATCGATTACCTAAGAATATAATCGATTACTTTGTTCTTAGCTCTTTCTGGAAAACTCTTCAAGAACAATGTAATCGATTACGTATCGGATTAATCGATTATTTTACCTTCGTTTTCATATAAACTGCCTTGATAAACACTTTAATCGATTACCAATAGACTGTAATCAATTACAGAGGCCAAATAGAAAACCTCATCTTACTGCCTTAATCGATTACCAATATTAGTAATCGATTACATTAAATGCCTCTGCTTAACTATTTCTTATACAATAATCGATTACCGAATACTATAATCGATTACATAGTTCAAACATGTTTTATGTAGCTTTCTGTCTTAATCGATTACAAAATACTGTAATCGATTACATAGTGTATTTTAAGTTACACTCTGAACTTCAAGTTTATAAAAGCTCACTGTCTTAATCGATTACAAGACGGAATAATCGATTATTTGGTTCGTTGCCCATACCCAGATTTTTATAGAACAGTTTAATCGATTACATAAGTAAAAGAATCGATTACATAAGTAAAATAATCGATTATTGGGGGCGTTTAATCGATTACTGACAGTTGCAAAAGTTTGTTATAAATAGAACCCTTGTTATAAATAGAACCCTTGCTCAACTTGATTTGTAACTTTATAATTTCGTATTCTGAGCCTACACTAAGCTTTCAAAATGCTTTCTTGGGGTTTTCTGGGTTCTATGAGTTCTTGCTTTCATTAAAAACACTTATGGGTTATTGAGTGATTCTTGAAGCAAGAAGAGTCTTTTTCAAAGCTTAAGGAAGAAGATTTTCTGAGTCTTGATTTCATCTTTTAACTTGATTCATTCATTCATATGCATCATCATTCATTGGATCATCAGGTGATTTCGTTCCTTAGCTTTGTGGTTGTAATTCTACTTTGAATTTGTATTTGAATTTCTATTGTAATTGGGTTTCTTACTTGTAATCTAGAGATAGAGTTTCTCTAGGGGTGTGCTGAGTGGTGTTCTCAGTGGGTTGGTCTCTAAGAACCTAATAGTGTTTTAGGTTTCTGAACTTTATCAAGGGTTGATAAAGGGAGATTTTGTAATTACTTGTAAGACTGAAAATTGCAATAATGGAACTCCATTCTAGTGTTGAGTGGAAGAAAACTGGATGTAGCTTTATAGTGTTTGAAGTGAACCAGTATAAATCCCTTGTGTTTTGTGTTTAAATTTGTTCTTGCTTATTCCCTATACATATTGATTGTCTTGCTTTGCTTATCAATTTAATCTTGAGCTATTGCTTACCTTATGCTGAGCATTTGATTGAATAAGGATTCTTGGTATCAAAAGTGATAAAGATCCTAAGGGAAACTCTGATTTTGTTAAAGGAAATTTTTAATTTACCAAGCCTAACCAATTCACCTCTCTCTTGGTTAAGTGTGAAGTGTTCCTATATTTTACATTTTTATCCAACATATTTATAACCTCTGGGGTAACAACAACACAATCATAAATTGTCTTCCTTTGATGAACCCCCTTTGGAAAGGTGAGATGATTATGGGAGCTATATTGGATAACCTATCTGTGAGTACCTTGGATATAATTTTGAATTGATAGTTTGCCAAAGTGATGGGCCTATATTGTTCAATCTTCTCAGCATTAGGTTTTTGGAAATGAGAACAACGACATTCCAATTCAAGTTCAGAAGGATCCATCCATCATGAAAAAATTGAAGAGTAGCTACAAAAACATTATTTTAAATTATATGCTAATATCTATGGTGAAAGTGGCCTCCCAAGCCATCAAGACTAGGAGCCATTGGCATTCATGCAAAGCCAATGCAACAAACTTCTTCCATGGAGGGATGGTTTGTTAAATTGGAGTTTTCTTCATTAGTAACGAGGCTGGGCATAACATGCTGGACAAGATCATCGTTGTCGATGTTGTTGTCAATCATGAATAGATTTTGGTAGAATTGGAGGATGTGTTGCTCAATATCAGCAACATGATGCAAAATGGTGGTGTTTATTTTTATGGTAGAGATATTATTTATGGTGTGTTGGATCTTGGTAACCTTATGGAAAAGGTTGCGTTGTGATTACTAATGGTATGCTAGTTGACTTTAGCTTTCTCCTTCCACAGATCATCTTGGAATTGGAGCGCTTGATGGAGAAGATCTCAAGCTTTGGCTTCTTAAATTATGAGATCTTCTAAATGACCATGGGCATTGAGCAATTGCTGCACTAAATCCAGACACTGGTTGGCATCATGCACTCTCTTAGCAACATCTCGAAAGATGTTTTTGTTCCAAACTTTATGAGTTGTACTATTCCAAAGGTGGAATTTCATAAGCAAATGTCATTAGCTATAGTTAATATAAAAATACTTCTAAAATTATAAAAGTATGGTATTTTTGAATACCATTAGGACAAAGCTAAAGAGAAAGACAAAAATGATTCAATGAATATCAAAATATAAAATAATAATTTTACTTAAAGACAAAGATAATTTATTAGAAATTTACATAAATTTTAACAAAAAAAAATTATACTTGCTAAATGTTTTGGAAGACTTCTTTGAAGATAACCATTATAATGGTATTTAATGTTATGTTTTCTTTTATAATATCTTAAGATATTAAGGTTTTCCATCTTTGCCTACTTTGAACTCTAGACAGTGCCACATATAACTAACCATGGATAAAACCAATTTAGAAAGAAAAAACATCCAACATTTGCTAGAAATTAAACCATTAAAGTAAATTGTCTTAGGATAAGATTGAAAACCATGATGATTGGGATGAAGACATGAACATCAAAGATATGTAAATAATATTTCCAATGTTTTTCTCAACTATGGTTTTAGCTTCAATAACATGATTTTCTAGTTTTGTAATAATCAATCTTGTACCATTGCAAAATCCTTTAGATTGGCCTAGATTCCTCAACAACAATATTGGAGTAAACATTTTCAATTTAATTCTGAGATTTGGAAGGTCTAATGTTCATAGTGTGTTCAATTAGAATAAAATGATAATTCATAAAGGGAAAGACACAACAAGTAAATATTTGTTTTTAGTTAATGAGCATGTCTTTATTTCAAGTTAATGCAAATTGCAGCTAACCAAAATAAATTTAAAGGACTTTGGCCATTATTAAATCTGATTAAAAATTTTCATATTTAAATTGCATTCAAAATTTAAAATTCAAATTCTACATTTCATTAGTATATGTTTAGGCTAACCCGGTTGGTTTAACCTATTTGTCACATCTAGAGGAAATGTGCACCTCAAAATAAAATATATCAATAGGTTTAACCTATTTGTCATAATAAAAAGGTTTAATGTCACTTTTGATCCATTAAGTTTTACTTTTGTTTCATTTTGGTCCATTAAGTTTTACTTTTGTTTCATTTTGGTACATTAAATTTTAAAAGTTTCATTTTGATCCTTTATGTTTTTGAATGTTTCGTTTTGAATTTTTTTTTTAGTATTTTTGTTTAAAATGTTTAATTCTATTAATGTTTTAAATTCTAAAATAATTAATTTAAAATAGTGGTGGCTAAAAACTTCCAGTATGTGTTTTTTAATATAATAATGTTCTTGAATCTTCTCATCTCCTCTAACCTAAATTCAGAATCCACCCAAACCTCTAGCAAAAAAAGCATATTCCGATCTAAACCTCAAAGAATCAAAAATGAAAAAGGAAAATTTTAAGATCCTGACCATCATAACCATCCAAATCCAGATCCAAAAACAAAATCAAAAATCTAGATTCATCGTGAATTGGGAGTGAAGACATTGTTGTTATTCATTTGTTTATCGTGAACACCATCACCCTTTCCTCCCTACACAACACCTTGATGTCAGCATATTGTGAGAGAAGCATAACCTCTTGCAGCAGCATTGCAACAATATGGGAAGAGGGGAGTTTTGACAAATAACAACGAAGATCATACACAAGAGCACAATGCAATCGTGGATGACATGGCCTTGAGAAATGATTTGGGATATGACACCATCTCATGGATTGATGTTGACGATATTGAGGGAGCAGTGTAACATCCCAATTTGCTTAGATTGAGAAGTTCTGTGTAGAAATAGTATGTGTTTGTTTTGGTATGTAGTGTGGTTGTATTATCCTTAGTGAAATCATTCATAAAAGAGATAGAACCATCATTAAACAGTCAAGTGATCTAGATTTAAGTTATGAGTCTAGGAATAAGTGGTTCAGATGTAGAAAACCCTTGGTCAAATCATTTGTCAACAAAAGTCAACTACAGTTTAAAAAATCAAAGGGAATCCTTCATTAATGACAATTTAATAATTAAAGGTTTTTAGGCTAATATGAGAGATTTAGACTAATTAATGGAAGTTTAAAACATTAATGTGTCTAGATGTATGAAACTATTAGTTTAATTAATTTACGAATAAGAGAATTAATTTCTCACTCACTTTAATTATTTTTTAGTTAAGTCTAACAGAAGAGATTAATAAACGAATCTACTACTCTAGAATCAATTTAAAAGTTAGAGTTTAATTAGGGACTAAATAAGAGCTTAAGTCGTTAAAAATAGTTAGAAAAAAAAAAAGAAAAAACCTAGGGGACCCACATGTGGGGGCCCCTCATGACCTAGAACTCTCTATATAAGAGAGAAAAGCTCACGTCCCCTCCTCATAGAGAGTGTGTTGCCGGTTTGGAGAGAGAGGGGTGTCTTCTCTTTCTTTTCTTCTCTTCTCCTCCATTATTGAGGTGCTTTGAAGGTTTTTGAAGAGGATTTAGGTGAGTTCCTAGTCTTTTCCATGCTCTTCTTCATTCTTCCATCATAACTCACTAGGATTCTCATACCTCTCTTGTGCTCCATTTTCATGTCCATTTTGAATTTTCTAAAAATTTATTAATATTGGAGCAAAATTGTGTATGAATATTTTAGGAATGACATGACTTTGTGGGAACTATAAAAAATAACTTTATATGCTCTTAAGAAACCCAACACGAGTTTCTTAAACATCTCTCATTGGAGATGCCTTAAGTAGTTTATACTCTTTAGAATTCATTTAAGTAAATAATATATATTAAAAAGGTTATTTATCCTGTATTATAAGGTGGGAGATGTCATAAGTTGCTTATATTCTTAAGAATTCATTAAAGTAAATAATACATATTAAAAAGGTTTTTTACCTGTATTATAAGGTGTCAAGAATAACTTGTCACACTCATTTTATTCAATAATCCTATTAGTTATATATTTTGTTGCCTCGTTATTCGATGAAGATGTATTATGCAAGTAGGCTTAAGAATGAAAACTTCCTTGTATTTTGTTTTGCAAAAACCAAATGATAGTACAAATAACTACAACGAATTCCACAATGCCATCATAGTCTAGACTAGGAGTCGTAGAAAACGCATATGTCATAAGAGAAAGATATACAACATGAAAAGGTAGGGTGGGGATTGGATAAACTTTTAATACAATTTCTTTCACAATTAAAGAGAGAGAGAGAAAGAAAGAAAGAAAGAAAGATATATAACTTGTGACAAAATAAGGTGGACAAAATTCACAACTCATACATACGGTAAAATCTTAAGTAAAGTATGTAAAATTTGAATCTTCATAATTGACATCATAAAAAAAAAAATTGCCAGAGTGATTGTGAATAACTATGAAGTAGCTATCAAGAAAGAAAGAAGAGAAAAAAAAATCATGTTCTCTAATTTGGGAATCCAATGTTGCTATGAAGAAAGTAGTCTTACATATACAAAACTTACCTACAGGAATTTCAATACTTTTAAGTTGCCAGAATATTCAATATCATTTTGCAAACAACTTAAAACCAAATGGTAGTACACTACAAAAAAAATAGTGTTTTTCTGGCGGTTTTATTTTGGCGATCTCAATAAACCGCCACAAATGTTACAATTTCTCTATACATCTATGCATAGTAATAAACAATGTTTGTTTTGCCTATGTGTCAATCTCACAACAAACCTCAGGTGCTTGACCCATGTGTCCTCATGTCCTTTGCCCTCAGCTCCTCAGCTCCTCAGCTTCCCGCAAGCACAGCTCCTCAATACGCTCCTCTTCTAAAATTCAAAATACCCTCCTCACAATTTTTCCAATTTGAAATTCAAATTTCAACCTCAGTCTCTCTCTCATGAAAACAGTGCCAAATTTCAACCTCAGTCTCTCTCTCACGAAACTCCTTTGAGGTTTTTACTAGTACCTGGCTAGATAGAATGGAGATAAAAAATGTCACCTATGTTTTGCTTTTTTTCCCTTTCTCCAATTTCTGCACTATATCAAATAAAATCACCATGAATTTTAGAATGGTAGAAAAAAAGTGTTAAAAAATAAGAAGAGTAATGTTCAAATTAAAAACCTTTCTCTGTCTCTCTTGCGCTCTCTCTATCGATCTTGGAATCGTTGCATCACTCTTCTCAGAGAAATCATGAACGGTACTCTTTCTCTCTATTCACTGATCAGTTCAATTGCCTAATTCTTTATTGCAACTCACTGGTTCTTGGCTCTTGCAGATCAATCCATGCAAATCCAAATGCTCGCTGAAAAATTCCATCTATTCTTTCTTGACTACGAACTCAAGCAACCATCAATCACTCAATGCTCAAGTAGGGTTCCCTTCCTATTCTCGATTCAATTTTCCATTTCGATTTGGAACGAAACGACAATAAACGCATAAGTGAGATTTATCCCTGGCATTTGGTTTGTTTAGGTCAAGAGTTGTTCTTCTCACTAACAAAGAGTTTCTGTTATTGTGGTCAAAAGTTGGTGTTTAGGTGTTTTAATAAGTCTTTAATATTATTTTCTTGGTTTGTTCTTCTTACTGGCATTAGCTCTCTATATTTTAAAACTTTATCTCTCTCTTTGTTTTCTTTAGAGAAAATGTTAAAAAATATTATAGAATTATTCTTTTGACCATAAGTGTAATATTTATATTAGCGTCAAATATATTTCTAATATAATTTAGTGTTTTTTATTTTTGTTCTTAGCAATGGAGCTGTCTTCCAGTGCATTTGTGGTGATATTGTTGGTTCCTATGTTGGCAATGATAGCAACAGCAGTACTCTTAGATAAGTTGGATCTATCTTCCTTGCCCACCGATTTCCTCTTACCAGGTTCACCTTCCCTTCATTTTCATGCTTACAAAACACTTCTCTTTCTCACTCACTCCCACTTACATTAACAACACCCAATAAGATTATATATACTCTTTAAACATGACTTTTAAATTAATTACTACGAAATATCAATCATGCATGATTAATTAGAGACGCTCTATTGTCTATCGTGATTAATTTGCAGTATGAAGGAGCTTACAAGAGTGACGACAAACAAGTAAGCAACTAGGATAACTACACTCACGGACCTTTGTGTTAATATTATTAATTGAACTTAATTTGCTCACCTTTTCACTTTCGTATTTTCTTTTTTCAGCTCATCTTTTGTTCAATAAAATGGATTATTTCTTAATCAATGACTATTTGCAGGCAGAAGTATAATAATTGATGGAAGCAATGGGATATCGCCATTGACCAAGTGTCTAATTATTCGTCCAAGTGTTGTTATTCAATACAATTCATGCCCAATTTTTTTCACTCTTTTTACTAGCTGTGTTCTAGAGTTGCATAGGTTTAGAGGTGTTGGGTAGACAAAGCTTTGCCCAAATGGTATATTTTGGTTGTTATACTTTAAAATCAAAGCAGAATATGACATAAGGTTAAGACAAGTGGTATATTTTGGCACTGCTTCTTCCTCTTATAAAATAGTAAGTTGCTTATTTATTTCATATTATATATTGCTCTACTATTTTCTTTATTCCTTTTTTCTCTTGATGGAGGTGGTTTTGGAATAATTCTAAGTATATTTGTGTCTTGCTTGGATCTTGCATCTAAATGACTTTGTCTCTTAATTTTATTCCTAGGCTAAAAATGGGAAACTTAAAGAGGATGAAGCAAGAAGTTATTTCCATTAATTAATCAATGTCGTTGATTACTGCCACAGCAGAGGAGCGTACCACGGAGATTTGAAGGTCTATTATACCATAATCATGTCCTGTAATTTAATTAACTGATTGATTGATAAGTCATTTGTTTGAGCAGGAATCAATTATTTTTTCTTTTTTGAGTTAAATTAAGGATCAAACTCATATTCAATATTGAATGCACTGTGCAGTCAGAGAAGCTTCTTCTGGACTCAAATGCTATTCTGAAAGTTACGGATTTTGGATTGAGTACATATGCACAACAGGTAAGATTATATATACACACACACACACACACACATCTGCCATACAATTAGCTTATGCTCATTTTGTCTAATAGGCATCTCATTTGCATGTATTGTGCTTCTCTTATCATCTATGACTTCACTTGTTGTTATTTTGCTTAGGACTAGGAGGATGACATGTTATGTTGCTCCTGTTTCTTCATTTGTGATTTCAGGAGACTTCTATTGACGATTGTTGTGAGTTCTAGCATTTTGTTTAGGTGCCCTGTTTTTTATATTTTCAATTTTTTGCACTGTGATAGGACTCATGTAGTTTTATTGGATGTATCGCATCATCTACATGCATGAGTTAGTTATGGATTGTAACACCCCAAAATTTAGGAAATTATAGACAATTACTAAAAGTAAAATGTTAATAAAAGGCAGTAGAAAAATTTAGGGAAAATGACAAGAACGCCCCTGAACAATTTCATAAATGACGTTTATATCCCTAGGGTGAAAATGACAATTCTGCCCTGAACAATTCTGGAAATGACCAATGTATCCCTAGGAGAAATTATCAAAATATCCTTGGACAATTTCAAGAATGACAGTCAGGTCCCTGAGACACATAATGACCAAAATACCCCTGGGTATTTTATTAATGACCAAATTGCCCTAGGAAGTCCGGTAAGATATTTAAAGAAGAAATGTTATAAATATTCTCAAATGGGTTAGAAATAACCAAAGATACCTTTAGAATGGCAATTACAGAGTTCCCTGAACATTTTTTTTTGAAATGACGATTCTACCCCTAGAGTGAACGGTAAAATTACCAAAATGCCCCTAGGTCAAAACTGACCTAGGTGACTTTAGAAAATTATGGGAACCTGAGTATTGGATAAAATGCCTTTAGACAATAAATTATCAACATGATTGATGGCAGAAAACCTAAATTGAGAATTTTAGGAATTTTGGAAGATATTCTGAAAGAGCTCAATTTAGACAACCTCAAATATCAGAAAATTATGAAAAGAGTATAAACATGATCTATGGAATTTTCTCTAAATTATGGGATGCATAGATTGCTTAAATAAGATAGTTTAGTAATTTTAAGAATCCAAGGCAAATGGACCAATAGGGAGCAAGAAAAACCAATTAAGAAAATGGAAGCATAAAACACTTTAACTTAAGGCCATTTCACATGAGAAAAGACAACAAAATAAGGATTTCCCTCCAAGCAATGAGAACCAACGTACAAAGAGGGAAGGAGTGAAGAATCTTCAAGACTTAGACACATGGAAGGTAGAAAGTGGATGGCCAATAAGAAGGAAACATGTAAAAAGTTAGCAATGATAGCATTAGGAAGATTTTTTTTTGAAGAAAACTACCTCCTTGACTCTTTTGGATACGAAGGAAATTCTAGGCAATATTTCAAAAATCCCAATGGTCAAAAATTAGATATGTGAGTTAGGAATATCCCTTTAAAATTTTAAGGAGATCCAACGGTTAATGAATTCAGAACAACTATTTTATTAATACAGGTTTTTAGGGGAAAATCAAGAATAAAGAATGAAAGAAAAACTCAAATTTCCCTAAACCAAAGCACACTCCACGTGCAAACCAAGAAAGGAGGAGGAAGCTTGAGAAGAATCAAGACTTAAGACACTTGTATGGCTAATAAGCTAGGAATTTTGTAATTGGACCATTTGGAAAGCTAACTAATCATTACTTTGGCTAATGAAACACTAAAAATCTATAACACCTAAAGCTTAAGAAAACTACACGGATTGCACTCCAATTTAGCTAGAATCCGTGCAAGCAAATCAGCCAAGGAAACATGTAGAGTCTTCATGAATAAGGCCACTTGGAAGCAAGTGATTACTTAGCCAATAAAAAGCCAACCAAGTGGAAAGTAAGGTAAGATTTTTAGCACAAAAATCTTGGCTTAAGGAGGTGAACGTGCACCAAGGCCTCAATAGCATTTTAGGAAAACAATTTTATATAGATGAATGAAGGAACCGTGCAGCCATCTTAGCCTTACATCACTTTTACACTTCAAAACATTTTCCAAACCCAGAAGTGGCCTAGCCGTGCATTTACTCCCTTGTATCTTATCTTCCTCTCATTTTCACCTTCTTCATCAAATTATACTTTTTACTAAAAAGCAAACCAAGTCCACTAGCCCTAAGAAAATCTCACGAAAAACCTAAGAGCACTAGGAGCAAGAATCATTCAATCTCAAAGAAGGAAAGCTGTCCAAAAAGCTTAAGGAAAACAAGGTATGGGAAGTATCTTAATACTCATAGATTAGATGATTCATTTTTTAGAATTAAGCCATGTTCTTCCTTATTTTGTATGCTTTAAAAATTTGGTATACCATATGTTTGCTAAAATATTACAATAAATTACTACAGTACATGAGTGATAATTTGGATAAATAATTAATTAGGAAGTAACTAGTTCACTTAACTATTTAGATTTTATGGCCATAGGTTACTTTGCTGTATCCTTTTATTGGAGGCTGTAATAATTGTAATTTATTACCTAAGGTTGCTGTAAATTAATTCTGTAATTTAGTAATTGCTGTATGTTAATTTATTTTGTTGTTGTATATTGCTGTAATTGTAATTTAAGGTTGCTGTAGGATAATTTATTACGTTGCTGAGAATTAATTTAATGATGCTGTATGCTATTGCTGTATTTAACTAAGTTATATGTTGCTGTTGCACATCTTATTATGTTGCTGTATATTTAGTTGCTGTGTATTTTATTCCATTACTGTATGTTTTAATTAGTGTGGTATATTTTATTTGGTTGCTGTACATTTAATTAGGTTACTGTATTTAATAGGTTGCTGTATGCTGCTATGTATTTTATGATATTGTACTTATTTAGGCTGCTGTATAGTATTTATTTATGTTGCTGTATGAAATTTTAATATTCACTTGATGTTGAGCTATGATTAAAATTTATATCATATATTGTTAAGATTATTTTCTTAAGAAATTATGGGCATCTATTTTGATATTGATGGTTGAATAAAAGTTTTATGGTGCCAAGATATGAGATTTTGAGGAATAAATTAATGGTGAAAGAGGAAAGAAAAATCAAGCCATGCATCATTTTCATTTGACCCCTCAGAGTGGAGGGAGGTTCCACTAGAGTGGGTGGAACTATCTTGACTATGGTAGCATTTAACCTCAGAGCGGAGGTATATTTTCCACTAGAGCGGGTGAGGCTTCCACTAGAGTGGGTGGGGCTATTTTAATTATGGTACCATATGTCGAGAAATTGTTGATAACCTGATATCTCAGACATGCATCATTTAACAAAGAAATCATGCATCATTCAGCATGTATCTGTTTGATAATTATCATTGTGTTTGGATTATTTATCTGTTTTTGTCGATTATCTAATCATGTTTATTAAATACTTACCCTACTTTGTGTCTGTGGTTTGACACCTGTGATGACCCCAATTCATTTGGGCGAGCAGAAACGCATGAGCTGTAGATGAAGATTGTTGAAGAAGTTTTGATGAGAAGCTGTATGTTGTGACTTGTAATTTTGGGGCATGTAATTTGTGATAAGTTGTCTGTATATTATTTCGGATACTGTATTATGGACTGTATTCTTATTATATGAACCGTGGTGAGGAAAATCGTTTAGACTACGAACAAATCATTAGCAAGCAAGGCAAAAAGAAATTTCGTGAAAAATTTACAACTAAGATCATTTTAATACAAAGTGGACACGAGTTTTTAATTAAAATTAATCAAGCAGGAGAGAGCAAAGAGAGGCGTTACATGGATAATGAATGCATGATTCTCCATTTTAAATATACTGATGTAGTAATGCTCTTTTTAGCAATAAGCACCGGGCATGTCCTTCCATCTTGGAATGCATGCAACTTTAAGGGTGTTTCCTTGTCATCAAACCTATGTTGGGATGAGATTCTATTTCTAGAATATCTTTTGTGTTGCTCCCATTGCTTTAAGGTGTTTTCATCTCTTGACTTTTAAAGAGATGGGCAGCCCTCCCACTTTTCCAATATGCATATTTAAAGATTACAAAATTAGGCCTCTGTAATGATTATTAATTTATTATGCTTTTACATTGTTCCATTTTTATTGCTTACTAGATTGTATGTATGATACTTGTGTGCATTGGTGCTTATATTTTATGCATGTAGGGAAACCATGTGCATAGTTACATTTGATTGTTCATGCTCTAATATGTTTTCATTGTGCAAGAGCAAGATCTCAAGATATCTGAGCTTGAATCTGAAAAACGGAAAATGAAAGTTGAGCTTGAGGAGTTCAGGACAGAGGCAACTCACTTGAAGAATCGGCATGCTACAAGACGAAGACTTGAAGAGAGAAACAGGCAATTAGAGCAACAGGTTATTAATGCTTCTAATATTGTGTATATGATTACATGTTACAGTCTCTTTCATTTCTTGAGGAAAATATTTGTTGATGCCTTTTATATGATGCTTCCTGTTTTCGGTCTAATATGCACTGGTGTATTGTCATGATCGTATTACTATCGCTTGATTTCATTTCTTTTATGAAACAACTATCCCAAAAGCTTAAGCTTTTAGGTGAAAGCACAAAAATCGTTTTTAATATATTGCATCTCTAAAATCAGCATCCCAATCCTTTATCCTTGTTTCTTATGCAATTTATTTTTTTAACAATTTAAGGATGAATAAAATTAGGTTTAAGTAATTACAACTTACAAGTACATTATTGTTTGAAGGTTGCTTTATGTATGTGTTTTATGTAATAATGTATCCTATAACTATCCTTAAATCTATTTTTTGCATTAGATAGTACCTTGGACTTATAAAAGGGGCAAAGTAGGTCTTACCAAATTGTTGATATTGTACCTTATTTTCGATAAAAGATTTCTCATGAATTGTCAAATTCTGAATTTGAGATGCATTTGTATCTTTCATGCATGTTTTAATTACACACAAATAAAAATACTGATTTTGGCAACAAAAAAAAACACACTTTGTGGCGATTTCTAAACCACCAGAAACAGAAAACGTGAAAAAAAAAGTGAAAAATAAATTTTATGACAGCTTTTAACTGCCACTTTTTTTTTTGGCAGATTTACCCGCATTCCTCTAAAAGTCTCCACAATTTTTTCTGACATTGTTACTTCTGACAGTCAACTTTTAGCCACCAAAAATAGCTTTTTTAGCCACCACAAAAATATCTATTTTTTGTAGTGGTAGACTAAAGAAGAAATGAGAGCATGAGCTATAGAATCAAGTCATCTTACAAGCCAGTATTAAAAACAATAGCACATTAAAATATTTTTTTGGTGTGTTTGGGAGGGTGTCATGTGGCAGTATAGTGGTGGTGAGTTATTCTTCTTATACTAACACATTAAAGGAAAGATGCATATGTTTTTTTTTTATTAGTGGTATGAAGGTGGAACATTGCACATGTCTCTGTTTGTGTGTGATGATCATCCAAAATTATTGTAGTCTTTGATACCTATCATTGGATGTGAAAATCTAAAATTGATACTATGTTTTCTCCCCAAGTTTTTAACAACTTTTATTCAAATGTGAAGCTACTACATTTAAGATATGATTTCAATATCATGACACATTGGTTTTATGTGACAAAATATAATGGGAATTTTTTTATGCAATGCGTGTCTTAATTAATAAGGCACAAGTACGCGATGAGGGGCTGTTGAACGATGTTAATATGTGGTGCAGGTAAACCAAGATCTATTTGAATTTATTTTACAAAAATCTAGGTTAGGAGCAATATGTCAATACGATGCATTAGATAATGCCAAAATCCTCATTCCAAAAAATAATTAAATTAAAACTACCTGCTGTAAAATATACCCCCAAAGCTGATTGATAAAAAAATCCAAACAACAATTTAAGACAATAATAAACTACATTTTATAATGCATCTCACTAATGTTGGAGCTTCCAAAATCCAACGAATAGCGGTTGCTAATAATGTTTCTAGGTTAAGTTAAAAAATTCCTAGCCGTCAAATTACGAGATTACATGACTTCAACAAATCACAACCACAATTTGAGATTTTTAAGAAATGATTAGAGATAAGTACTAAGAACTTTGCGTATTGGATTTGGGGATTATAATTGATCATATCACTTTTTTGGTTCTACCTCAATTTTGTCACTACCATTGAAACAGTTTATAAATTCCTTGTGGCATTAGCCGTTTTGGCATAGTAGTAAACGATTTGAACAAAAAACAAATGAAGATAATCTTAATCCCCCACCAACAAAAGTTGGGTAAGGAAATGGTTCGTATCTCACAAGGACATCGGTTTGATTCCTGTTATTAATGTGAGGACCTTATTTATGAGTAATTATAAATACTTTTGTAAGACTCATTGAACCTTGAAGCCTATGCCGATTCTGATGAGCTCTTAAGGACCCAACTTCTTTAAACTTTTGAGTAATTAAAAAAAATTAATCCCGGCTAAAATCGCATCAAAGAAAATGGCAATCGAAGTAATGATGCTTTTTACAATTTGCATTAAGTTAAAAAATTGATCAGCTCAAATGCCATACATAACATGTTAACAGCTATATACGGACAACAAGAATCTCTACAGACCAATTACAAAGCCAGCCTCTTGTCATTTTATAGCATAGCAATTGTCAACACCAACCACTACTATATTATATATATACATAAAAGCCTATTGAAGGTAAACACCACACAAGTTACATACAAAAACACTTACTAGAGAGGTAGAGATACATTAAGATGGAGTTTTCTCGCAAGGACTTCAAGGTGGGGAAATGTGAGGGAGAAAAAGTAGTAGATGGGGAAACCATGCCCTTGGTGCTACAACCTCCAGTTCCTAACAAGAGTGACTTGGAATCCTTGCTACTGGCTCTGAAGAACAACAAAGAATGGTTTGAGCAAATGATCATCAAGAACAGTGCTGTTCTTCTTAGAGGTTATGATGTCAAGAATGCTGAGGACTTCAATGAAATTGTAGAAACCTGTGGGTGGGAAGACATTCGTTATGTTGGACCAGCACCTCGCACACATATTCACAAAAGGGTGTGGACTGCCAATGAAGGACCCCTCTCAGAGTTCATCTACTATCACCATGAAATGGTTTTGGTAAGTCAAAACTCAAAACTATGCGGTGACATTAGCACACCATGATATTTCATACACTTTACTAGTTTCTTGATATCAATATCATATTTCCAAGAATCACAGAATCATTTCAAATAAGTATTTTCAAACAGTTTATAGTTTTTCTTTATTTTTATTTCATGTATTCTTGGTAACTCTCATTTCAGTTAATTACTTGGAAATTCTAAATCAAAAAATCTGAGGTCCTAATTGACAGAAAAGAAGGATTAAATTAAAAAAACAACAGAATTTGAGATCAATAAGCATTACAGAGAACCTTTCAGTGAATTAATGAATTCCACCAGTTAATCTGATTATCTATATCGATCTGTTTGACCAAATAGAAACAAAGGTATCATAGGCATAAAATATGTGTATAAAATTTCACTAATTGACAATGTTTGACAATATTCTCTGTATATCCTTCTATTCATGATAATAAAATAGTTTGATTAATGTCATATCCTTTGAACGTTTGCACACACTATTACGGGATCAGAAAGTGAGGATGTGATGTGAACTAAGCACACTGATTATTTAATATAAATGTTTGAACTGGTATTGTATCATACAACAACAATATATATTTTTTTAATTCAGCTTCTTACATCATCTAGCAACTTGCAAATATTTCCTAATTAATCAAACTATAATTTCAATGAAAAAGGTTTACTAGTAAAATTTGGTCGATTATTTGCATTTCATATGGAGCTTAACTTCATGCCGTTCTTGGAATTTTACGGGCTAGACGAAAAAAATTGATAAGGGCTCTCTTATACATAAATATTAAAAAATCTATATAAATGGTAAAAAAAATCTATACCTAATTCATTAAAAATGATATATTTTATTACAGAATAGAAAAATATTTCTTGGACAACCTTGAGTTGTCTACAAGTTGAGAAAGAAAAAAAAAAGATGAAAGATATTGAATTGATTTGATTGATGATGAAATATGATAAAAAAAAATATATATATTTGTTAATTGAGTATTTGAAATTTTTTATTCTCAAAATATAATCACTCAAGTGAATAACATAATGTTAACAAAACTTAAAAAGGTTTATTATATTTTCACCTAATTTACTCTTATATTATCCTCTATTACTCACTCCTCTTCAAAAAGAAAAAATTACACACAAATATCTACATATAACATAATCCCCTAAAAAATATATTCACACTCGCAATATACACTAGATATTGGTATATAAGAGAGTGAGAGAATTATGTATATTGCTCTAATTATCTGTCACATTTTAGTTTCACTCAAAAGATACATGAAATGAGATAAAAAAAATTCAATCTATTATGAACACAGTATAAAATAAGATATAAAAAAATCAATGTACAATTATAAACTTGTTTAAAATATATTGGACCCTTCTAACCATAATAACCATTGCCCTGGGCCATTACACCTTTAAACAATGCCCAGGGGTTAACCTTGCTTAACAACTTTCCTTGTGCATTTTAAACATGGGTGATTTATTTATCAGATAAAGGAATTTCCCAAGAAAGTGGTACTCTTTTGTGAGATACCTCCCCCTGAAGGGGGAGAGACCCCTTTTGTTCCAAGCTTCAAAGTGACAGAAAAGATGATGGAGGAGTTCCCAGAAGAGGTGAAGGAAATTGAAGAGAAAGGGTTGAAATATACATTTACAGCTCCTAGTGCTAATAACGTCTCCTCCATGAGAGGTAGAGGGTGGGAAGATACCTTTGGGACCGAAGATCGCAAAGAAGCCGAGAAAAGGTATTTGCTTCTTTCAAATGGATATACACAACACCACTAATTTTGTTCATGCATGTTGTTTGAGGGCCACAAAATGTCTAGGAATGGTAACAACACACTCTTAGAGAAAATATTAGATGATTAAAAATCAACATGGGCTTATCAATCTATGTGTCATGTAAGTATTTTTTAACTAATAAATAAAAGTTAATAAAATTAAATTATGTGTCAGATGGATTGTCTAAGTCATGATATAGTCTCAAACTATGTGACAATTTCTAGTTAAAGACACTTTTGTTGTTAACTGAAAAATACAAATCTCTCACTAATCACTACACAAGGAGTGGGACCAACTAACTAGGGAACAATATTCTTAAAGAATGTGTTGAAAACATGTTAGAAAAAGAGTCCTTAGTATTTTTTTTTTCTATTCGGTGATTCAGTCTCCAAATTTCCAGTTTAAGAAATGAAGTTGGTATTTTCTAACATAAATTGCATTCATTTCGAAATCTAGCTAAATTGGTTTTACAGCTGGAGTTATTATCATATATAAATATAGCGGCAGCATGAATCTAGTTGAAATAATAATAAATTCTTCTCTATATAAATTAAAATAATTTTCTATAATAAGAGTGTTAGTTTTTTTTTTTTTTTTTGAAAGGCAAACACTCTCATTGACATGTATTATCCTACTTTTATATATTAAATATTTAATGATATTTTATTCCTTTCAAATATATTTCTTAATTTAAATTTAAAATTTAATTTAATTTAACAAATAGTTCAGAAAAATTATTTCTCAACTATCTCAAACCACTCTCCTTCTATCTTTATCTATATATTTGATATTCGTAACCTATTTCTTTTTTCTTTTTTTAATTTATCAATTTTATCATTGTTTTTTAATTGAATTTTAATATTGTTAACAAATTATCAAATATTGAAACAAAAATCTTGAATCACAATATAAATTATTTATCGTAAATCTAAAATATAATTAACAATTTTAAAAGTATTCACTTATAAAAAACTTTAATTATAATATAATTTATATATTTGAATTTTTTATTTATTATAAATTTTAGTTATATATAAAAATACATATATATTTACATTGCATAGGCTAAAATATTAATTAATCAATAAGTTACACTATTAATAGCCATGCAAGTTAACTATACATAATACAGATATATAAGGGTGTAATCTTAATGTCACATTAAGTGCATGTCCCATTAGAACCTCTTGAGAGAAATATAACAATATTAGAAAACACTATATTTAATTTGTTATAATGCATCTTGGGTAAGAATTTTGAGTTCAAGATTTGATCTTCATTAGAACTTTCAATAAAAGAGGTAAATATATCTCTAATATAAAGAATGGGTTAGAAGAACTCTTAAGATATGCATAGTGTTAAAAAAGATTAATTTTTTTTCTCTCTCCCTAATATCTTCAATCATACGTGATACTATAATCTATTAAAAAGTGATTTAAAATCTCAATTTGATATCTACCACTTAAATAAATATGTTCTATAAGCAACTAGCTAGGAAGAGCAACGGCAGTTATTTACTTTTTAGTGGGTCCTTCAAATTTTTGGCTGTGTGGAATAAGTAATGACATCACTGACATGGCATCGACTTAAGAAATTTTTTTGGAGTATAAAAATTAATTGAATTACTTAAAATAATAATTAAAATGATGTGAAAATGTAAGGATTTTTTTTATTAGTAAAATAAATATATTAATATAGAGGTAAGGGAATACATTAAACCCATATAAAAAAACAAAAGAGAATCCCACACTAATGGTTAAATTCAATATAAGTCGATTAATACTGAGATGTAGAGAACAAAAGATCACCCACTCAATCAACAATATCAAACTTATGCTCTGGTAACTCTCCCCTCCATTCGTGGTCCAAAAGTAACTGCATCTTAACGTGCACCCAGCTAGCAGCCAAATGTCAACATAATCGCACCCTGAGAAAATGTAAGGAATGATATAAAATTATTTTTAGTGAGTTGCTCCATAAAGTTTCTCTAACAGCTATACATAGAGAATTTAGTGAAAAATAATCTCTAGGCTCTAGCTATGCCATCATCTATGGCTTGGTTTATTGAACCTTACATGTTTTGATTGAAAAATTGTTGCAGGGCAAATGCTCTAGGAATGGACGTGGAATGGCTTCCAAATGGTGGGATCAAGACAATACTTGGACCAAGATGTTTAACCAAGGTATTTGAAGGAAGGAAAGGAAGAAAAATGTGGTTCAACACAGTAGTAGGGATGCATGGAAAAGAGATTAGCTCGGCAATGATGGCAGACGGAAAAGAGATTCCGGAACATGTAGTGAAAAGGTGTGAAGAGATCATTGAAGAAGAGAGCATACAGTTCAAGTGGGAGAAAGGGGATGTTCTCTTCTTGGATAACTATGCATTGCTTCATGGCAGAAGGCCTTCACTTCCTCCAAGGAAAGTCCTTGTTGCTACATGCAAGTAATTCGATATTATAGTAATCAAATTATATGCTAAGAAAGAAAGGGTATTGAGAATAAAAGCTATATGAATAAGTGTGTGATTTCACCAATATATGACAAGGAAAAAGCAATGTACTGTCACTTTTATATATTGCATCATTTATTGCATAAAATTGTTCTCTGTGCACAGAACCTACTTATATATGAAAGACCATCATTTTGAAACTAAATTATATGTGAAAATTAAGAAGTGATTACAAAATTGTACGGATATGCTTGACTGCTTTTATGTCTAGCTATGTAAGATATAGAGAAAAAGAAAATACATTTAGGGCAAGTTAAAAGGTTTAATTAAGTTTGCGAAGAAAATCCTTGTTTAGAGAGATAATATCGATCTAGAATTAATCTTACATAAGATAAAACAAGTGTAATAAAAAATTTAAATAGATTTTTCATCGGTTTCAACTACAGGAGTATTTTTCACAAAGAAAAATATGATTCAAAAAATAATTAAATAACGAAGTGCCCTAAATCTAATAAAAGAAGGTTAAATTATTCAGTTGGTCCCTGAATTATTTAAAATTTTAAAGTAACTAGGTCCCCTAAATTTAAAAAAAAAAAAAGTTTTTCTCATGTAATATTTTTTAATTGTGTCTCTAAGATTTTTAAAACTGTTATAAATTATCTTTTCCTAGCAATTCCAAGACGTTATAAATTAACTCTAATGACCAAATTGTTTAGGTTTAATAACCTACTTTAAAATTCTCAAATAGTTCATGACCAATTGGGTAACTTAACCATAAAACACTAGTGATTATGTTGAAGTTCAAACTGATGAAAGACCGTCCATATAGAGATGAATTATTTATAGGTTTTAGTTTCCATGTTTCGTTAACTCACGAATTTCTTTTTCTACATTTTGTTGTCATGTGTCATTAATAAAATAGTAGAAGTAACATTTTTTTTATTTTATATAAACCTTATATCATATTTTACAAAATGTATAATTAAACCATGATAAAACTACTCTCCTTTTAGGGGTTGGCAAACATCTCTTAAATGAGTTGAATAGTAGTGTTGTGTTTATTTTATTTTATTTTATTTGTGAATAGCAGTATTTTATTTATTGAAATTGAAGTTTTTTTTTCTTTATTAATGAGTCAAATGCATTCCTTGTTATAAAATTTTCCCACTACTAATTAAATAGTGGTAACCCATATTAGAAGTACGGGGGAGTTCATCTATTTTACTTGAGATAATTAAATGAATAAAAATATCATTAAAATAATTAAATAAAAATATTAATACTTTAAAAATATTACACATGAATAAAAAATAAATGAATAATGGAGTGTTAAATTAATAAATAATAGTTGCACTGGCATAATCACTAACAGTTAGTGACAGATTTAGAACTCCGTGTCAGGTGTTCAAATATACAAGATTAAGAGGGACAATATATACACATTTAAGATATTAGCTCTTGTAGGTGACATAAAATCTCATATGCATGTTTAGCGTATTCAGGATGTTGGGGAGACGGGATTGATCTTGTGACCTTAAAGTTATGAGTCTTGTGAGCTACCAAGTAGCTCTGCTATGTGATAAAAAGAAGAATTGCTAACTAATAAACAAAAACTAAGATGGAATGTGTCCTTTTACCTTTTTGTCCAAATAGGAGAAATCATTTATACATAACGACAAAGGGACCCTCCTATGATCATTCATAATAAAAGTGAATAAAAAAATACAGTTCATTGGAAATAAAATTTTAAGAAGAATCTATTGTTCTCTTGTTTTGTTCCTTAAAATGGAGTATGACATCAATTTCTTATTATAAGATAAACTCTTTTGGTTACAAAATAAATACTTTTGAAGAAGAAAATAAAAAACATTAACGCTTGTGTAAACGAGGTACTTTACCTAGTTAAGCTATAATCTTTGCATTTTTTATACATATTTTAATAGTATGTAGATAATTTATTGTCTAGATGAAAATTACATAATTCAATCCCTAGAATGGATATTGTATTGATATTGCTTCTAAGTAATGCCACATTTAGTGTTGCTACTATGGTAGCCACAAGAATTTTTCATCTATAAGAAAAAAAAATCCTAAAATAATTGTGATTTTAGATTTTTAATGTAATATTAATTACTCTTTTACACTTATATCTCTTCTAATATTTAATGGACAACAAAATCTATAAACAAACTAATGGTGATTAAAATTTAATTTTGTAAACCTATTATTCTCTTTTATCTATTTATTAACTTTTTTATTTGTGTAAAACCACCTAAGAACTATTCTACAACGGAGAAAGTAAATAATAATAATAATAATAATAAAAGTAATTGTTACAAGTCTTTCAAAAAATGAAAAAAAAAAATTTACGATTAGAATCATAAATTATTTGTTATTTTAAAATTAATTAAAGATAATTTAAAATTAAATTAAAAATCAATTCACCTCTATTTTAATCAAACACGTTTTATTTTAAAATTAACGTTTGAAACTAAATTAAAAATCTTACAACCATTCCAAATGTTTACAAGGCATCAATTACACGTTTTATTTGTGATGCACTCGTTTTATTGTCCGCTTGTCTTGTTATCATAGAAAAAGTTATGAAGAACCTAAATCCAACCCAATCAAGTTCTAAAATATTTGAGATGAAATCATGTTAACAAGTTTTAACACACACATATATTGTGGATGACAAATGTGAGAATAATTATTTTATGTGACAATGATAATAATTAATTATAATCGTTAAATTAAAATGAAAGTTTAAGATTAAAATATTTTAAATTCAAATTAAAATTTTATTTAACCATAAAATCTCTATAAGATTTATCAAATAAAACATCAAATATCTTAAAGATTTTATTTACGTCAAAATTGTCACCGCAATCATCATCGGTCACCACCACCACCGTAATTGTCATCATGACCACTATTATTGTCATCACCATCGATAAATGGCAGCAGCAACAGTCATATTAGTGACAATGGTGATCATGACGACAATTATCGTGGTAATGATTGTGGTGACGATTTTAACATAAATTAAATCTTTAAGATATTTGATTTTTTATTTGGTAACTCTTATGAAAGTTTTATGATTAAATAAAGCTTTAATTTGAATTTAAAATATTTTAATTTTGACCATTCATTTTAATCTAACGATTAAGATTAATATTTTTTATTTTCATAAAATATGACTATTCTCATATGATAGTTATATATATATATTAACATTATGCATAGATAATTGTAGAATAAAAGTTCCAAATTATGGTATAATTTATAAGGAATTTGTTAATGTTCACTCTTTCATTTTAGTTAAGAGTATTTTAACAAGTTTTAAGAAAAAAATAATCTTACAATACACTTAACGTACTCCAACTAAAAATGTGTATATTGACAAATGATTGGGACTTGGAAGGTTTGTTAAGGTATACACTTATCTTTTAGTTGAAGTAGTATACCTTAACAAATCCTATTTTAGAATATATTCATAATAAAATATAACATCATGTTTAACAAAATATTATATATTAAATAAAATTTATTTATTATTACACAATTGCTAAATGCAAGACATTAATCCCTATTGGACAACCTAAACATAACTCGAACACGTTCTAAACAATACACTAAATCTAATTTTAAAACTAGTACTCGACCAAATCAACCTCGGATAAGGCCAGATTCATGGCCCGGACCAGGTCATGCTCACCCCAAGAAAAAATTTGTCCAAAGTTTGTTGCTACTACAAGCATCATAATAATAATGAATTTATCTAATGTGAACATAAAAAATTCAAATTCTCATTACTCATGATTTTTAAGTGAATTCTTTCAAAAACATTTAAAGGTGTTGAGTTTATAGTAAAATAAATATATAATTGGAGGGATATCAATCATCTGCCACCCCAGCACAATGAATAACAGAAATGGATGAGCCAGCATCTTCAACAAAAGATCAAACTTTGTGATGTAACCAACTTTTTTTATTGGACCCTACAATCAATGTTGTGAAAATTGGTCCGATTATTGATCCGATCGGGATAGTGGGTCAATGGATCAGTGGTCCAACCAGTGGGTCAATAATTGATATAGTTTGACCCGGTCTATATTAAAAATTAAAAATTATATCATATATAATTATATAACTAACATTATTTGATTAAGAAAAATATACTCAAAATTACAAAATGACAATTGAAGTATTAAAGTTGATAATAATGTATTAATAAAAAAAATGTAAATAACAACTACTTAAATTAACACAAGTCCATATTTATAAAAAAAAATGAGTCAGAAGGAGTACAATAAGCAATAAAGAGAGTGCAAGAAATAAATACATTGGTGAATCTGGGGCCCCAAATAAAATAATCCTAATACTCATATATATAATTAATATATTCTTCTCCACCGCAGCCTCATTTTTGTGCTTCTTCAGTGCTGTTGAGTCTTCTTCACTGTTGCTCCTTTCTTCCAATTCAGATCCGTGCTTCCTCTTTCACTTCCGCTTCGATCACCACCGCTATAATGGCACAACTCAATTCGGGTTTTTAAAGCGGTCCAGGTCACCGGGTTTCATCAAAACCAACTGGATTTGACTGGATCATCCTGGATCACTTGCTTAAGCGCTCCAATAGAACACTCGGTCCGGTACTACCACTGTATCCCAATTGGAATGGTCCGACCGACCGGTCCAAACTGGGTTTAATAACTATGCCTACAATACCACATCACTCTAGAGATCTCTCTAATTTTTAACTCCAAGAGAAGATCGAGCTTTGCAATCTTAAACCATTTTTAATAAATCTCACAATCAACCCACCTTCTAAAATTTATTTACACTTTTTGTAAAGACATTAAAATATTATTTTTTTGAAAACACTGCAGATTTTGCTTATTCTTGTGGAAAAAAACCTCCACGGTGGAGATCAACCCTCTTGCTCCAACAACAGATTTGATATCAGATATTGCATTCAAAAACAGATTGTAAGAACACCTATTGGAGAGATGCTCTAATAGCTTAGATGCATATACAATAATCATGTAATAAATTAGTCTAAACTTCTGCTTGTTGATATATGCTAAAATAAAACGGTGTACAGACATCTTTCCATCAAACCAAGTGACTTTGGTAGAGGAGTAACAAGAGGGTAACATAACAGGAAAAAAAATGTCCTACTTATTCTGTGAAACAAACATATAACAATACCAGGCAACACAACAATGAAGCATTGTCTCTTAACATAATTACGATGCTTTTAGAGGAGGCTACCTAGGCTCTTGTTCTCCACCATGCCCATGACTAAACATTAACTGCCACCTACAAATTGCGACTGGGCATGCCACGTCCCCTCCCTCGTCCATTATAGCCATACCCTCCTCCTCTTCCATAATAACCACCTCGGGTACGTCCACCACGGCCAGGGCCACGGCCCCCGCGACCACCACGGTGCCTCACAAAATCGCCAAACGTCTACACCACAAATCAGCAAAAGAATTGAACATTGTCCCCCAAATATGAGATCTATGAAAGATAGGAATTACCTCGGTATCAATCTTGATTTGTTCAGAGTATCTAGTCCTTCCATTCTGTGAAGCATTACCATGCACGTTGGAAGACAGCGAGTCAAAGAAGTCATCCTTGTTATAAATAGGCTGCTGCAAAAACCATGAAAAGAAGAGTCAAAGATATGACAGAAAGACCAAAAACCAAAATACATTTAGGTAAAAACTGAATGCATATCAAGCTGCACACTAGATAACATTACCTTAACCTCAATGTTTGATATATCTTCATTGTCTTCATCTTGGTAATCTTCATCAAAGGCATTTTCTTCCCCATCTTTTTCTTTTGAATGAGACTTACTTTTACCAAGATGACCCCATACTTCATCCTTTTTGAACTTCTCATTCATTGCCATGAAATCAAAATCCTCCGTGAATTTTGTGACTGGGTGCAAACCCTGCAAAGCATTAATTGAATTTTTCATGAACTCAACTGAATGTTACAATCATAATCCCATCAATAGAAGGAAAAAAATAAAAGCATGTTTACAGATATATTTATAAATAATTTCTTAATAGTCCACCCAACAACTATTAGAAAGGCAAAAATTAAAGCATATTTACAGATATATTTATAATAAGTGAAAAGTGAATTCTGAAACACAATAACGCCCTGCCCATCCAAAAGTCCAAACCACCAACCCCTCTTCAAAAAGAAAAGATTTAAAACTCCAAATTATCCAATACGTTCTCAAATTCTATTGGTAATTCAGTATAAGCCACACTAAAAATGCCTACATAACTGACAGTAAACTGAACATTACCCCAGTTCCCCTTCCTCTTCCACGTCCTCTATAATTATAGCCATGATGAGTTTGGCTAAGAGCTCCACCGGGCTTAGAAAAATGCAAACAAAAGTCAGAAGTCCTTCTCAATCAAAAGAATAGATGGTAAACAAGTTAATATAATAAAACATCCATACTTAGGGTCTTAGGTATTAATCACTTAGTGCTAATTTTATTTGATAAAAGCACAAAGCAAACAAATTAAGAAAGGCTCATCAATCATCACAATTCATGTATGAAAGTTGCCAATTAAAACCATGTGCAAGCCAGACCAATCCTACTTTAATTCTCTACAAAAAAAAAAAACGACAAAAAGAAAACAGAGAAGCTGATCAGAAGGGAAGAGTTTGTAGACTATCTATATTACATTAAACTTGCTTTCAAGAAAAACATCCAAATAAATCTCGTTACTTCATAATCAATTTTACAAAATTAATTACATTCAAAATCATTTTTTGTAAACAGTAAACACTCATCAAAACACACTTAAATCTAACCAAAATCAATTTTGCCAAATCAAAGATCATCTAAAATCAAGTTTACAACCGCTCGTCCAAGCACACTAAATATCTCCGGATAATGAGATTAATCCAGTTAATTTATGAGAATCTGATCTCCACCATGTTACCATATTGTATAAAAACATCAATTACAAGCAAAACCATAGCAAGTGTGTGTCTGCATGAAACAAATTGATAGATCAAGAGAAGGATACCCTGTAACTGGGCCGTGAAGTTACTGGCAATGGCAGTATTGGTGGTTGAGTTTCAGCAGAAACTGGCACAGATGGCTCAGGAGATGATGTTGAAGATACCTGGACCACTTCAACATCCTTATGAGGTGCTTGTGAAGGCTGAGCTGAAGAAACTATACTTGGTCCAGGCTGCAATAATTGACCTGGGGTTACAAGAGAAGGTGCTGATGTTTCTGTACGGATAGAAGTTGATGATCCCACAACTGCGGAAGAAAACTGGGATACAGTTTGATAGGGCAAACTTGAACCTGAAATTGCATGCGGTTTGCTGGAGATGGGTGGCACTATAGCATTTATATCTGGACCAGAAATGGTCAGTGATGATAAGTTAGCAGCTAACATGGCTGCTGAAGTTGAAACAATGGGTGACTTATTTGTTACTGATACTGGCAAAATTTCAGAAGCAAGCGTTGCAGAAGGTACGGGAGATAAAGCAGAAGATGCAGGAGATAGAGCAGATGGTGCAGGAGCCAAAGCAGAAGGTGGTGGAGGCAAATTAGATGGAGGCAAGGAAGCAGATGTTATACTAGGGATACTAGCACTCACAGGCAGCAAAGATGATGGTAATTCAGGCAAATTAGAAGATACAATAGGTAAAGAGGGGTTGAAATTGGGATACTGCATTGGCTGCTGCATAGATGAAGGCATTGATAAACCAGGTGGCGGTTGAAGCAAAGATTGCTGGTGTAATTGAGGAAGTCCATTTGGGGCACCATAATATCCTTGCCAATACATTGGTGGCATAGCAAGCCTACCACCATTTGCATTAGGAACAGGTGGAGAAGCTCCCCACGATCCTATGTTCCCTCCAGGTTGATACAAAGGCAAGGGCCCTTGAAAATTTGACCCAGGAAGTCCAAGCTGTGTGGTATGAGAGCTAGGATCAGTCAAAGACCCACTTACAGCAGAAGGCAAACTTGTAGATGTGGTGACTGGGTGAGGATAGTGAGACTGCATATGCAATTCCATATAATTAGGATGTGATTAATTTAAGTGATTCATATTTCAGACAAAAGCTTTCTCATCCACCTGAATAATAGCTGGGTCATTGTTGACTTGTGGAGTAGGCTGGATGGGTGGAGAAGATTTAACTTGTAAATCCTGCAAAAAAAAAATTATGACAGATGTCTCAGCTGATCTGATTCTTGTATAATATGGACATATAAATCATTCAACATTCCACATGGTAACATCTAAACAAAGCCTTTACTGAGCTATTAAATTCACTCGCAAAAAACATATAAAAATCTGGATCATACTCCTAATGTTCCACCTCCCAGTATTTGTATTCAAAGATTCTAGAACCAAGTTGTACCAAAAAAGTTTCTTTACAAAATATCACACAAGTGACATGCTATTGTTTCTAATGTACACTCAACAAAATCAGGTTCAAATACATTAACTATTTAGAAAAGGCACTTGCATATATTCCATGCATGATACCTTGATGTCAGTCCCGCGGAAAAGTATATACTCATAAACCTTGTCACCTGGAGGAATTTGTGGGCCATCCTTTTTCCTTCCTTCTGTTCCAAAAGATCGCACTACAACACAAAAAAACAAAAGCATCACTCCACCAATCCAACCCAAGATAGAAAACATGTTTAGGTGGTAAAATTCAAAGCTGCAATAATCCACATGGTTGCATGAAAATCTTGCACATATGAAAGCTAATGATCAACAGTCTTGATCATTTGAAATGTAACCAAACAGCACAACATTTATTACTAGCATACACCAAAATGTCATTTAGAAGGAAAACTTAGCATATAAATTCATTTTCCTTAAAACACACCCAAACGTACTCTTTCTAAAAAATAAGTTGTGTACATTAACATATGAGTGTGTACATATATTGCTCAACTATAAAAAATGATTGTTATCAATCTCGGATAGTGGCGTGGCGAGGAGTGACTGACTCCAATACCGCTATGCAGGATAGCGGATAGTGGGATGACCACTATTCTGAAATTTTTTGTTACTATTAATTTAGTTTACTATTTGTTATTTAGTTTTTTACTACTATGTTTAGTTTATTAATTATATTACATGTTATGCTTTAAATTTAAGAGAGAGAATCTAAAATGGATTCAAATAGAAGGCCCCAATAAACCAAAACAATAAAAAAAGAAGAATAAACCGCTTGGACACATTGGCCAAATTCCCCTAACCCTTTGTTTACCATAATCCTAAGACCCCAGCAGCTACACGCTGCCTCCCCCTTACTAGAGATTCAATTTAAATGGAAGAGAGCAAAATGCACACAGCTTTGCAGAGAGAGAGAGAGAGGGCAGAGATCACAGGTGGAGAAGGGGACGCCAGGTTGGAAGGGGCTGTAGCAACATAATAGCCTAAAGGGATAAAGCGCAGCACTCATGGGAGCTGTGCTATTATGCCATGATTTCTGCTATTCCAGCAGGAAAAGCATCCGTGATGGTCACAACACTGAGCACTTTCTATGACAAAATGAACGGGCAGAACAATCTCTGACGAAGAGCAGGGAACAGTGAGAGAGTGAACTGAATAGAAATAAATAGAAAAAGTAGAAAAGAACATCGAATATAGTGCCAGAGAACAGAGCAAGGCAGTAACACCAGGAAGGTGCCAAAAAACATCAGAAATTGCCGGAGATATCGCCAAAAATTAGTGGGTCATGTTTCAGAGACACAAGGGTGGGTGACAGTTTCAAAATAGGGTTTTGATTTCAAATTTAGAATATGGGAAGTGAAATCACACAAATGTCTCCCAAAATATACATGACACCGTATTGTGGGGGTAAACAAGGGTTTCAACCATTAATCAATGTTGCACCCACTAATGCCGCAAATGGCTGCGATTCATGACGCTCCAAGCATGACAGCGAACCGTAACACAAAACGCTACATGGAGCGAACTACGCGACACACTACATGGAGCAAACTACGCAACACACTACATGGAGCGAACTGCAAAGTGACACACTACAACAGTTCTAGAGTGCATGACACAACACAATGGTTCTAGAGCGCATGATTGCCAATCCTGGAATACAGATATATGTGCCAATTATTATTCTCTCACTAACATTAATAACCCAAACATAATAGGGAAAATTATTATTCTCTCACTATCACCACTGGAGTATTTGAATTTCACTTCTTTTAGTGTTGAACATGATTCTAACTAGCTAGCGACTTAGGGACTTTCTAAGCTTTCAAGTTTGTTATTTGCTCCTTGCATTTATCGATCAAGAAGCTTTCCACTAATCCGGTATGCGACAACTGTACAATCCACAAAAGCAAGCAGCGAATAACAAACTAATACAAGAATCAAACGTAAGTCATTGTCCAAGTGTGAATCACATGCTAACATTGAAAATTGCAAACGTCAGATACTCCAGTGGAGATAGAATAAGACCACATGACATACTTAAGATACGTCAGTAAAACATGTAACCCAGATGCTGCAAGGAGAAATAAAAACATCAAGGCCCCAAAAACTATCACAAGTTCACAAAATCCCTTTCCTGTGGCAGGAATTCGCACCCTTGTGACAAAGTACACTGTTCAGAATCAAATAACATCAATAACAAAGATCAAATTTTGACAGCGAATTCAGAGATCTGAAACAAAAGCAACCAAATTAAACTGAAAAAGAACAAAACCCATAAAGGATTAAGGGAAATTCCTTGGAAAAAAAGTGGGTAGCAGAAGAATACCATTTCTGAGGCCAATACTGGACTCTTCAGTGTTGATGTTGTAGAGAATGCCTTCGTACCTGATCTCACTCTTAGAGGTCAAGCTTATCAAGCTCCCAATGTACGAATCGGCCGCGGAACTCGACCGAGAAGCGCTCTCAGACGCCATAATCGCAAGCGAACCAGAATAGGGTTTGGGTTTTGGGGCCTCTTGTTTGAAGCCTCTAATCTAATCTGCTCCGAGCTTCAACTGGAGTGATGAGATGTAAATGAGATTATTATGTATTAGGGTATGGATTTCATTCTTTCATCATACCTTTTACCTTTTTTAATATAAACCAGTAGTGGAATCCGTTCACTGCACTGTTTTTTAATAAAAATAAGTGAGAGGAAAAAAAATAGAGTAAAATGTTTAAATTTTTTAAGAATAAAAATAAAATATTTAAAAAAAACAAAAAAAAACTTACAAACTGTCTCATTGTCAACACTTGACCACGGCTGGAAAGTTTTTATTATATATATATTTTTTGTTCAACAGTTAACAACGACGAGACAATTTATATATATACATATACATTAGTATAGTAATCGTGTACGAAAATTATTAAAATTATCATTATATTTTCATTAAGATAAATTTATTATATAAAAATAATAATGATATGTCCTTACTTTCTTATATCATCATATTATAAAATTATTATTTTTTTACATCAAACAGGATAAATAGTATGTTTCTGTATGTAAGGATAATTTTATATTAAATAATATAATATAGTTGTATAAGGATAAAAAAATTCAAGTTTTCTTATTGAATTATTATTTTTACATATTACAAGTAAAACATTTTTAAAATAATTAATTTAATAAAAGTAAGATAATATGTATTTTGTTAAGAAAGTAATTATTGTTGTTACAAAGAGTTTTAAATTATTGAAATATATATATATTGTTCTTCATATGTTCAAAATACCTTATCAAAGAAAATAAAAATAAAATTAATTCAATATTGATGGAATTAAGTTAAATTAATTTAATTTATTTTTGGAATTATATGTAACACTCTAAAATCTAAGTTTACAAATACTCTTTAAATATCTTTTATTCATCTTTATAAACAAGTCAGTTTAACCCTTACAGAGTGTAACTAGCAAAACGTCGTGGTGTAGTTATCAGAGCAAGGGGTGTAACTAGCAAAACTACAACCCTTACCCGGGATCTAGCCCATCTACATCTCGGCTACTTGGCGGCTCCAACCAACATAGGTCATCTTCCCGGTCTCCTACTGCTGTTCATCTGCTCATACGAACATGGTTCGCGATCATCACAGGTACCAATGTACAAGGTACAACAAAGCAAAGATGAGTCCATCATGTAAAATAATAATTAAATAAATATCATCAGTTATAAAAAGACAACTCAAACATTGTAAAATCATAACAATATTCAAATATTTTATCACGCATTCAACCATGGACAACCTGTCCAAACACATTTCACGATTCATCTTAAAATGACTAGTCATGATGCATGTTCCAGACTTATCTCTTAGTCAATGCAATGTGGTAACATCCTCATGGAAATAGCCTCTCTTAGGAAAATGATGCAGAAGCTCGTCAAGGTCACTTTGTCGTGCACAGGTCGCTCCCCCCTCATAGTGATCAGCCCTAAGTCATAAGAGAGTTCCAAATAAAGATGTCCCTCTAGTACCTCCGTACCCTACTACTCCCATCCTATTTCCATTATGCATGAAGTATGTACATGGGCTCTATCAATGTATGACCCAGGCCTGTGCTCAACTCGACCCGGGTAGGACAATGTCATACACCCCCCATATACACATATACTGACCCATTATCGGGTACACTGATGCACTGACTGTGGTCCTTACAAGGTTAACTACCCGGTCTCGGCATCTCATGTCAATACATAAAATATCTCCATGGCTCCATCTGTAACGACCTAAATATTTACTTATTTTTATTGTTACTTAAGGTTAAATTTCTAAGGAACGTATAATAGTAAAATTTTTAAAACGTAAAATTTGCAATAGATTTGTTACTCATATACATAGCCAATGTCTCTGATACAAAAGTTCATATAATACAAGTACACTATTTTTCTCAAAAATCCAGCGTAATTCATAACTTCTTTTATATATCTTCACTACTCCAAGGCCTCATGGAACCTGTCCATCATTGTCATCTAAAAAAAACAGGAAACAAATAGGGTGAGAAATAAATTTCTTAGTAGGCAAAACTAAATCCCGATCCTATTATTAGGTTAGTAAAATCTTTCAAATAATCAAACACATCCACAAGTAATATGCAACTATATGAATGCATGAGATGAACTATCCCAGGGCAAATGGCCTCCACATATCGTACTGTATGTGGCCACACTGAGTGTGGACGCTGCTATAGTCTTACGCAAACATGCATGAATTTTGCCATATATCCTTGCACCTGGGTACTACAAATCGTACTGTATGTAGCATCAGATTCTGTTTCCCCAAAGCCTCGTACTGGACTTGGAAACAGTAATCCACCTATCTTATTACATCAATATTCATCCATAATATAATCAAATCCATAAGTGAAACACATATACCTTATGGAAAAATATTTTCATCATATCATCATATGGATTATAAATATGGTTACACCACCATAATATGTATTATAAGTATGGTTACACCACCATATTTTAATCAAGTAAGATTATTACCATCTTTTATGCATAACCAGAGAATAGTTTTAACTATAGAGAAATTATGTTAGTAATCTAACTAATGATCCTCAATATAAATAATATCTAATTCCCTTGAAACCTTCACAAGAAAAGATTCAAACCTAGTATGAAATCTTGATTCTTCTTTCACTTACTTCCTCACTAATTAATCCTCAAAAGTGAATCATTCAATAGTTAAACCATTAAACTATATACCATTCAACCTCTACTTCTAAATTTAAATCAAAATAGTTTCATAAAAATATCAACAGACAGTCCAAAATATCATTAAAATCACCTTCAAAAGTTCATCAAATGGGCTTCCATACATCACTAATATTGATGGATATAAATCATCACCTATCTTATGGCTTAAATTAACATATTCTCATTAAAGAATAACCTTCAAACATCACGAAATTCAAGCCTAAATAATAACCATAATTCAGCCTACTAAAGCATGTAAATTAATCCAAACCATTGATTAACTAGAGATTTAAGTTTAACCTACCTCAAGTGAGTTTGATTCTTGAAATTGAATGGATAAATGGCTTCCTTCCTTCCTTCCTTCCTTGGAAGAATCCTCTAAGAGATGAAGCCTTGATATCCTTTCACTAAGCTTGTCAAAAGTTCTTCCTAAGGTTGCTAGGTTTTTCACGAAATTTCTTTAAGGTGATGGGTTTGTTTTTTCTTACTTGATTCAAGCTTTAATAGAGAAAGAGGAAATGAAATGAAGATGGTTTAGGGAGAGAGTGGTCACGTGAATGAGCTAGGAGGGATGGCTTGGAATGGTTTGCACTTAGGTTCCTCCTCCTCCCTTTATATAGTGTTGAAGAAATGATTACTTAGAGAAAAATCTTATAAGTCATCATTATTCCTTTACAAGTGTCCCTACACTTGTTATAATCTTAAGGCTTATTCTTTTCTTTCTTCCAAGTGTCCTACCACTTGGCATGATCTTAGAGTTTCTTCTCCTTTGCTTCCAAGTGTCCAAAATCATGAAGTTTCTCCATTTTTCTTGCATTTTCGTGAAGTAGCTCATTCTTGAGTTTATCCCAAACCTGTTTTAGTAAAATTCTAATTCTGGATTCGTTAACCGTTGGATCTCTTTAAAATTTTAAAGTTACACTACTATCTCACATATGTAACTTGTGACCGTTGGGATTGTTGAGGTAATGTTTATAACTGTCCACGTGCAAGATGGAAGAGTGTAGAGAAATCTTGGCTTGATTTTTATGTTATCTTGCATCCAAGCCATACAAGTGTCATGCCACTTGTTTCTATCATGTGGCTTGCTTTCCAAGTGGCTTATCATGAAGTTTCTGGCCTCTTCTACATGTTTTCTCACGTGAAGGACCAATCTAAAGGGAAGGAATACCAATTTTTCTTCCTTTTATGCCACATGTGGTCATTTTTGATGATGAATAAAAATCTAGTTTCAATATGGTATTTTTCTTTAAAAAGAAATCCAATTTAATTTGAATTATTTTATCTAAAGAAAATGTTGAATATTGGAATTCTAAATGTTCCTAAGAATTGATCCCAATGATAGTTTAAATTAATTCCAAGCAGTCTTATACAGGGAAATACATAAACCTTTCATTCTAGACTATATCTTTATCTTACTTTTGATTTCTTCTGACCATCAAAATTACTAAACCATTTTATTAAATTGGTTTATACATTCTATAATTAAGAGAAAATTCCTTAGATTATATGTATCATCTTTCCATGTTTTTCTTATGCTTGAATTTTCTTAAATAAAGTCTCAAAGTTGTTATCTTGAAAAATTCCTAGAAATTTTATTCTAAAGTTTTGTGTCTCAAAATATTTTGATACTTAGTTAGCTAAGTGTATTCTATAATTCCATTAGGTTTCTACAAAATTTTTAAAGTTATTTGAGCATTTTTGGCCTAGGGACATATTGGTAATTTTGTCATGCTTCCTAGGGGCATTTTGGTCATTTTTCAAAAATATACAAGGGTATTTTTTTTGTAATTTTCATCCTAAGGATATTCTAGTAATTTCTACTTTATGGAAAGAGTGATTTAGTCATTTCTCTTCAAATATACTTGTATCCAAACATCATCACATTTCCACAAGTGTTTAATAAAATTTTTAGGATGTTACACCATCAATGTATGACCCAGCCCCAAGATCAACTCGTCCTGGCTAGGATAATGTCATACACCCCCGTGGGTATTTATGTATATCCAAACGCATTTAGATTACCATGGGCACTATCAATGTATGGCCCTGTCCGGGATTAACTCATCCCAGTTAGGATAATGCCATACACCCCCCCGTGATATTAATGCATTTAATGACTCAAGCCAATACAATGGCCAATCTCAACGTCATTCACAAACACTACAAACAAGTGAATATGTGTGCAATATTAGGTGTCTGGATTGGCACTTAGCCATAACAACTGATGTAATAATCTTGAACAAGGTCGGACAAGGGCACAAGGTTGTCCGGGTAAGGAAGCCCGGTAATTCTTTAAAGAAAGGTACAAGCTCTGCCGAGTAGGAGCTCGGTAGCTTTTTAAAGAAAAGGCATGGACTCTGCCGAGTAAGTAACCTGGTGGCTCTATTCCCAAGAAGATATGAGCTCTAATAGCTCTAAGGAAACAACTCAGGGTAAGAAACCCGGTATACAAAGACTAAGTTACGTCCTACATGCACACTTGCATGCTACTTAAACCGTACCCCTCGGCATTCCCATCCTGGTAGCCAACATCACATCACAAGGAATATATAACTTGGCCTACCCATCCTGGTAGCCGACATCACCACACAAAGGATATATAACTCGGCCTACCCATCCCGGTAGTCGAA
>CM023941.1:10170596-10183579 GCA_013407115.1 Glycine latifolia
CCCCCCCGCGTGGTTATCAGCCAAACGGGTGTCATAAGGAATCCCTTTACAAACGTGGTGAAAACAATAGGAATACCCACAATAACCAAGAGGGGGGGTGAATTGGTTAAAACTTGGTCTTTTAAAATTTCTTTATAAAATCAGAGTAAGGATCTTAGTCACTTTTAAACCAAGAATGCTTTTAATCAATCAAATCACTCAGCTCAAGAAATCAATAGCTCAAAACAGAACTTGTTGAGTAATGATAAAAATACCAAGAACAAACGAACAAGATGACTAATGGAGATTGAGTGAGAGAATTAACACTAGAATTTATACTGGTTCACTTTTCAAGAGAAGCTACATCCAGTTTCTTCTAATCAATACTAGATTGGAGTTCCACTATTATAAATTTAAGTTCTTACAAGCTTTATTACAAACACTCTTTATCAACTCTAAATAAAGAAAAGAAATCTATAACCCTATTAGCACTACTACAAGGGGGTCTTTTAACGTCGGTCATTTAAGGCCTTCAAAGTCAGTTTTTAGACCGACTTTGTTTGGGACGACGTAAAAAAAATGCTACAACGTCGGTTTTTAGAAAGACCGACTTAGAATTTATTTATTTATTTATTTATTTTAAAAAAAATCGTACATTCTAAGACGATTATTTTAAAAAACTGACTTAGAATATCAACATCAAAGACAATTTTTACAAAATAACCGACTTTGAATGGCAGGATACAAAGACGGTTATTTGAAAAAACCGACTTTGAATGTTGATATTCTAAGTCGGTTTTTTTAAATAACCGACTTAGAATGTACGATTTTTTTAAAAATAAATAAATAAATGAATAAATAAATTTGTAATTTACCCTTTTCCTATTTGACCTCACCTTCATTTACAAATTGAAGTTTTTCCCTAAAATATCTAATGAAATGCAGGCTACTATTGGACAGGAGATGTCCAATGGATGCGGTGGGGAGCAAACAAAAGACAAGTTACAAAACATCCTGTTGATCTCTCAAGCCAGAAAACACACATAAGAACATTCTCAGGAAAACACAAAAAATTAGCAACATATCTTCGCTAGTACAAACCAACTTCTTAAAATTTGTCTCAACATTATGAGAAGCAACATCAGTGCACTCTTTGTATGCTGAGAATTACATTGTTATTTTTTCAATAATGAATAACAACTTCAATTTGTTGTCTTCATTGTGGTTTAATGAAAAGGAACAAGGAGCAAAGTGCATACATGCCCCAGATTCCTGATATTGCCAAGTGTCCAGAGCATCTGCTGCCATTGAAAGAGTGGTACAAATGGATAGTATGCAGCCTTGGAGTTTTACCCTTTGGGTGGAGATCATATATATTACTTTGCCAATGTATTAACATTGTGAGTAGTATGCACACTCAATCAATTTGTGTGCAAGGTTACTTTTTATGTGCAATTAAGTCAAACACATCAATTAAACATTCATAAGAATTTAAACCAATATCACCAAAAATAACCTTAAAGGAATCAGATTTGTGTTTTTTCAAGTATGTAGTGGAGAACAAACCTTGAACCAATAATTTTGACTAGAAGGTATATCACGAAAAAGCTGCCAGCCGTTGTGCTCAACTTCACTATGAAGTACAAAAGGATAGTTAAAAAAAGGGGAAGGAATGGATACAAAATATTTTCAAATGATATTTTTGTTTTAGGTATATTTATTTTGTTAAATGTTGCAATTTCATAATAAATACTGGAAAAACAACTGATATGGTGTTGAAATGTCTAACCTTAGCTCAAACGACCATGGATTGGTTCAGATGCATGGACAACTTGAGCTTGATCACATAACCTAATGCCTATCAAATCAAAAATTAAAAAAATTAAACAAGAACATAATGTAAAGAACAGTTGTGAAAGGCAGAAGTATAACATCTGATAATATGAACAAAAAGGATGAATTACAACAGGATTAAGTTTAATATAATACTTGATAGCAGCCAAGACATGACAACATAAGATTGAGACTTTATCCTAGTATGATTACATAATGTTCTACAAGGGAAGCCTAAACAGAACATAAAGGGATAAAGCTGTTGTATGTTACTGCAAGACTGGAATTCAAGAAATTAAGTGCACTCTATATTGAAACTTGGGCACGACATTAACAGTACAAGTTTAAACCTTAAAAGGTTTACATAATGTTGTAGAAATGAAGGAAGCATGGTCCATTGAATGTTTGTGCAGAAAGAAAGTGGTTAAATTAAACAGGGGGAGGCAACAATCTTGCAGAAAAGAAAAGAAAATACCTAGTGTCCTAGGCAAACACCCAGAATAGGAATATCCCAGCACTTAAGCAACAGCTGAAGACAAATGCCTAGACCATACATAATCGTTTCCAAAATCATTGAGTATTCCAACAATCAGCCAGGCATTGTAACAGTACCATGACATAAATAAGGCTTGCAAAGTAGCAAAATAAACATATTTGTTAAGAAAACAGAAAGCCCTATAACTCAAACTGCATGTGTCACCATAGTCTTTATAAAGAAGCCAATTATACTATTTACTTTGCTATTAGAATTATTGAAATAGAGAAATTGCAGTTTTTGAAAGTGGGTCTTAGGTGGAGGAAGAGATGGATAAGAGGGATCCTGATGATGGGTGGTGATGAAGGCCTATGAACAGGCCACAATGTCAAGTAAGATGCTATTCTATAATTCCTCTCCATGAACTATTCTTGATCTTTTTTTTCGTAAGAAGAATTATAAACCTAAGTGAACATGTAAAGTTAAAATCAATATTCACATTTTCAGCACCTTGGTCAAGCCATTACACCTAGAGCACGTCCAAGTAAAAAGTTATTTTAAATCTGACAAGTATACCTGCAAGAACCAAACCTACCTTAGTCCCTTATATAATTTATTCAGAATTCCCAGTGCCCTAAACAAATTGGCTAATGCATGTAATGAAACTTCAGATTCACTGCATCAGGCAAGTGAAATTAGTTAAATTCTTAAGTTATTATGATACACTTCAATAAATCCCCCTTTGACTTATTTTGACCAATGACCATGGCCTAATAGAGATGGGGAGTCTCTCCATCAAGATCAACACAAGAGAAAGTTCCCCAATTCTTAAATCAGTTTAGTTCTGCAAAGCAAATATAAATTCATTGAGTCTGTTTATCGGTAAAAGAAAGAGGGTATGGTTTTAAGTGGCCTACCTAAAGCTGTCTCGAATAAGTATTTGGGAATTCAGAATTATTATAAACAATGAAAATCCCATAAATCAGACTTATCACTAAAGCTACAATACTTAAACAGCTTAGACACAGAGAGAAAGGGAGTTGAAATAAAGTTACATCACAATCCCAACTCTCATGACAAACCCTTCAATTCCATGATAGTTAAGATTAGAAAACAAATAATACACATAAACAATTCTAAATCCTTTGCCTACACATCTTAAAGGTTGAACATCCAAATTCCCATAAAACTCACCGCAGAAGCAAATTCCACTAATATTGTAGCAAGCGTATGATTGTATTGGTAATGAGGCTTTTTATGTCTAACCTTGAGTTCTGCAAATGGAAAAGACATTACATTTCGTTATTGTTATGCAAACATGAATGATCCAATTTGCAGACAAAACTAAACATAATCCAATGAATTGAAAGATGACAGAGAGACAAAAGACAAACAATGTCGCAAAGTCGAGAACATTAACACAAAAGTTCAAGTCTTACCTCTTCCATCAGAAAAGGCAAGCAGGCACAAATAGGTAACCAATATTATCAACCACCTAGTTTTCTCCATATACTCTGCAATTGAAGTACACAAATCAAAGCAAGAAAAATTCATTTTTTTATAAAGAAAAAAAGCAATCACTTCAACACCAACCATAATTGGGGGAAAAATTGGGAACGTGTTCCAAGAAAATGGAAACTTTAAGGAGAAAATTGAATAGTTGAATACGTGTGAAAGAGGAGCATGGTGGACCCGGAATCGGAATCGCGAAGGTTGCGGTGGGTTTTCCGGCGAAAGGGGTTTTCTCTAGCGAAAGAGATAAAGGAGAAGTCAAAGAGTCATAATAATAATTTGAAGAAAAGAAGAAGCAGTGCCTTCATCACCACAATGATAATGTCGTGAACCATTGGTATTTAAACAAACAGATATATTTTATACTATCATTTTTTTGGTATTTCCCTGATTTCATTGAATCACAAACAATTATTTATAGCCATATTATCACTTACAAACACGGCTATGCAGTTCATCTGTAAAAGATTGATTACAAACACATAAACATGAACTAATATAAATATAACACAATAATGAGGTTCACTCAACAATTAGTGGAGATTATAAACCTAAGTTTTGATTCCATTACGAAAATGTATATAGTACCTGAACCCTAGCTCCCTGACTTGCGGTGGATAGATGGCGGAAGCAATGATGTAGTTGGCGTCGTGAGTGACCTAACTTTGAGCCAATGTTTGAGGCCAGTGAAACGAATTTGTCGTCTACAAGGGAGCCTGGGAGCCTTCAATTGCAGACGAAAACAGGGGTGTTTGTGAAAAGGGGCGCGTTCTTCGTGTAGAAGGGGGGATGTAATAAATTTGTTTTTTAATTTTAAAAAGAATCAGAGTCGGTTATTACCAAAATTGACTTTGAATAAACGAAGGCAACGACGGTCATGGTATAAACCGACGTGGTTTTTCTATGAATGTTCAAATAATTACAAAATTGCTATCGGTTAAGCTATAATGTCGGCTTTCTTACAACCGACATTGATCGTGCGTCGTTGAAGCTAGCTTTTGTAGTAGTGTAGACTTTTAGTGAACAAGAACCAGAGAACACTACTCTATTCTTCCCTTGAGAACACTACTCCAGTACAAGCTTCAAAAAACAATTTACAATAGCATCAAATAACAAAAATTGCAAAAACAAATTTACAACCAAAGAGAATGGAGAGAAACAACCTGATGATCCAATGAATATGAATGCATGTGGTTTATCAATCAGAGTTGAATGAACAAAATGAATTTCAGAACATGCTATCCTATTCTTCTTTGAAAACTCTTGCCCAAGAAATCATTCAATATCCATGAAGATTAAAGAGTGGGACAAGAAGTTAGTTAACGCAGAAAATCACTTTCTAACTTTGTGAAGGCTTGTGTGTATTCAAAAAATTCGAAGTATTCAAGTTATATCTAAAGCCAAGCCTCACTCCTATTTATAACAGATTTTTGTAACTAACTGTAATCAATTAAACGCGCCAAATAATTGATTAAAAGGCCTTGTGTAATTGATTAAATTGCCACTTAATCGATTAAAGTGTTCATGCTGATTTCTGGGTTTGAACAACGAACAAAATAATCGATTAAACCAAGCGGTAATTGATTAAAGCAGTGAAGAATTGTTATAGAAGCAGCTTGTGTAATCGATTACAAAACATGGTAATCGATTAAAGCAGGAAACCATGTTTTTCTAAAAAGCCTTGTGTAATCGATTACAGGAATTGGTAATCGATTAAAGCAGTATTGCATGGTTTTTCTTTTAACACTATGTAATCGATTACAAGAAATGGTAATCGATTAAATTGTTCTTCAATACTTTTCCAGATTTAAAATTAAGGCAAATAATCGATTAAATCGTAGTGTAATCAATTAAAAAAGTAAGTTTTGCATTTTTCCAAAAACATTGCCTATTTAGTTCTTTTCAAAAATTGCTTTAATTCTTTGATGAAGAGATTTAAGCATGTAAATGATTAAGTGCATGCAATGCAAGGATCAACAGATTGGCCTCTTCATACATTTCAATTTGAATTACATTCTTCAAGGCATGTGAAAAGCTCAAAACATTCTTCCAAGTCCTAAGCTTCAAACTTCAAGTTGCTCCCCCTATATCCAACAAGTGGCCCCAAAGTACTTCTCGTACTATTACAATCAATTATCTTATTTTCGCCATACAAATGAAGTATGTCTCTCATGGGCGCCATCAATGTATGGCCCGGCACAGGAACTTCTCGCCCTGTCTAGGATCTCCACACCCTCCCATGTTACATACACACTGCCCCAAGCGAAGGCCGCCCCAACACGGGCCATAACAATGTATGTCTCTCATGGGCACCATTAACGTATGGCCCAGCACAGAAACTTCTCGCCCTGGCTAGGATTTCCATACCCTCTCATGTTACATACACACTGCCCCAAACGAGGGCCGCCCCAACATGAGCTCACTGATTCACTAACCGTGGTTCTTACAAGGTCAACCACTCGGTCCCGGCATCTCACGTGTTTATACCTAGCCTCTCACTATGGCTCTATCAAGGTACAAAACATCTCAAGTCATCACATAGGCTGACTTCAATCATAATTCACATACATCATCCACAAATACTACACGTATATATATATATACACACACACACACAAAACTCGGCTAATCCCTCTTGGCAGTCGACATCACCAACACATACACATACAACTCGGTCAACCCATCTCGGCAACCGACATCACCAACACATACAACTCGGCCAACCCATCTCGGCAGCCGACATCACCAACAGATACACACATACAACTCGGTCAACCCGTCTCGACAACCGACATCACCAACACATACACACACAACTCGGCCAACCCATCTTGGCAGCCGACATCACCAACACATACACACATACAACTCAGCCAACCTATCTTGGCAGCTGACATCACCAACACATACACACACAACTCAGCCAACCCATCTCAGCAGCCGACATCACCAACACATACACACATACAACTCGGCCAACCCATCTTGGCAGCCGACATCACCAACACATACACACATACAACTTGGCCAACCCATCTCGGCAATCGACATCACCAACACATACACACACACAACTCGACCAATCCATCTCGGTAACCAACATCACCAACACATACACACACAACTCGGCCAACGCATCTCGACAGCCGACATCACCAACACATACACACACAACTTGGCCAATCCCTACCCGGTGCTCAGCACCTTCACGAACACTTCTGCAAGGTGTTTGGGAGCTTTTCAGCATCAAAATGCCAACTCTTCGCACATGCACAGAGAGATTCTTACAACGTCAACTCCACCTTTCCAGAACCCCACACCAGAATATCATTAACATCAACACAAAACCGATTCCCAAACACAAGGCGTAACCCATTCCTATCAATAAAATGAACATATCTTACTGGAAAACAACACACACACGGGACATGCCACCATCGTCCAGGTCGGACTCTCTAGTGCTCAACCATGCTACCTGAAACTGTTATTAAACATGATAAGCTCCCCTTACCTAACTAGAGGTTCATTTTGCAACTAGACAATGTGTTGTTCTGTGCTTTTGTTCCGACCAGGAGGACCTTCTCGACGTCGGGCTTTCGTGGCAGCGATGGTGGTTCTTGTTGGTTGAAGGTTACACAGAAGGTTGAGGGAGAGAGAGGGTTCTGGGTGTGAGTTTTAGAGAGAGGACGGAGAAAAGCAAGAGGAAAACGCAAAGAGAGGGGATGGATACGCTTCCACTACACACGTTTGCTCTTAAGTACTCAGCTGACAGGACATGTCCACTTTGCGTGTTCGGGCAGCAACCACAGCCAATCAAAGTTGACTTAGCACATCCATCATAAAAGACGCATACCAAAGCAGAATAATATCAACCAACACTTATCAAAATAAAACAAGTAATTAATCAATATCATTACACACATAAACGTCCAAATTAGCAACTTACAATCCGGGGTGTTACATTAACCACCTTGTCCAACTTCAACCGACTTCGTCTGACCTTGTTCGAATTTGTACCTTAAGTTATTAAATCCAGGCGCCAACCCGGACACCTAATACTTCACACTGGTTCACTGTTTGTAGTGTTGTGTATGACGTATATGACTACGTTGAGGTCAGCCTATGTGATGGCTTGAGATGTTTGTACCTTGATAGGGCCAAGGTGAGAGGCCATGTATAGATGCATGAGATGCTAGGACCGAGTGGTGAACATTGGAAGGACCACGGTCAGTGCATCGATGAGCCCGTGTTAGGATGGCCCTCGTTTGGGGTGGTGTGTATGTAACATGGGAGGGTATGGAGATCCTAGCCAGGACGGGATGGTCCTGTGCTGGGCCATATGTTGATGGTGCCCATGAGAGACATAAAACAGTTGAGCCCGTGTAGGGGCGACCCTCGTTTGGGGCGGTATGTATGTAACATGGGAGGATATGGAGATTCCAGCCAGAACGGGATGTTCCTGTGCTGGGCCATACGTTGATGGTGCCCATGAGAGACATACTTCATTTGCATGGCGAAAATATGATGATTGACTGTAATAGTACGAGAAGTACTGGGGGTCACGTCTGTAGGGAGATCCTTATGACACCCGTTTGGCTAATCACCACGGGGGGGGGGGGGGGGGGTGAGTCCTATGCACGATAGAGTGACCCCGACGTCAACTACAGCTATCATTTGGACCATGGATTTGGCCTATTTTCGGGATGGTATCACATTGCATGTTGAGAGTTGAGTCAGGAGCATGCATCATGCTAGGCAACTTAAATCGACTTGTGGAATGTTCCTGGATGCTTGTTCATGTTGGTTGCGTGTTGATATATATGTATATCTGAACCTTGTGGTGATACTGTGACGCTTGGATTGTTTTTCCTTGGCTGATGTTACCTTTCGCTTGTTATTTTATATAATGAACTCACCCTTGCTTTGTTGTGCCATGTGGTTTGGTACCTGTGATGATCGCAAACCCATTTCGTGTGAGCAAACGGACAGTAGTAGGTGATCGGGAAGATGACAACCTTTGGATGGAGCCACCGAGTTGCCGGGATGTCGATGTGATGGATCCCGGGCAGGGGTTATGTTTTGCTGATTGCACCCCTGGTTTTGATAGTCACAACTGTGTTTTGCTAGTTACACCCTTGATGTTCATTTTCTTGTTCTCTTTGTAAAACACTTATACATTTTAGACATGGATAATTGTACTTACAATTAAACTACATTTCATATATATATATATATATATATATATATATATATTTGTGCAATTGGGATGTTTTATACATGCCTTGTTTATGTTTCTGATCGTCATGTGATTCCGAAAAATTTATCACAGTTTTCATTGACAAAACAAAAAGGGATGTTTTTTTTATTATCAAAAGTCACGTTAATGTTATGGTTAAGAGTTAGTGATACAGTAGCGACGTGGCGGGTCGTTACATCTAATGTTGCGACCGAACAAATATTGGATCGTATAACTGTTCTACTAGAGACCCTAGTCAAAGTTAGACTAAATATCTCGCGTAATGTTTGTTGATTTCATTTGTAAAATTTTTTTGTTCTTCATTTTTTCTTATTTGCTATTTTTTATTGATGTTTTTGTAACTCGCTAAATTTATTGCCATTTCATCCTTTCTTTTCCTTTTTAAGCATATCCTTTTTTAATTATGATATGCTGGTAATTTTTTAACTAACGATTAATTAATCTTCATATAATTTGCCCACATCATTATAGACAAAATCTCTAATTAATGATGATTTTGTAACTCTTACAAATGATCTTGTAGCTTGTTTCTTAGATTTGTGATTTATAGGGTCTCATTTTCTAGAAACTTTTGGGTTATCTATGAGAGACTTACTAATGTCAAAGTGTAGGTACATGATAAGCCATAACAATCACAAGTAGTGCAAATGATATGCAAACCTTTATACTTCACCATGTACTAATGATCATTCCCTCGAATATTACGTACCACTAATTGATTTAAATCTACTTCAACACAAATTCTTATGAATCTTCTTCTCTCCACTTTCAAAATGTTATTTACTTCGATTACCCTTCCTATAATTGAGGTCATAGCAAAACTTTCATCATAATATACTATATTTAAATTAGGGAATCTAATCCACACTGTTCTTACCAAAATCTGAAAATTCCATGTGTGAGGTTGGCGTGGCCAATGTGGACTCCAAATTCTGCACGTTGAATGATGTGTAGGCTTTGCTTAGAGGAGAAACCTGCAAAACAAAGGAAAAGCATTCCGACGCTCAAGTAAGTACATCAATTTATAAGAGAATAACTGAGGGTTATCTAAAGAGAGAATGAGTTTGAGTATAGAATGATTCTGTATTCATTCTGGAGTGGATTAGATGATGTATTGAGTGAGTTAGAGAGAACCTGTAAGATTGTATTTATAGTGTGGAGTGTGGGCTTTGGGCCTTTGTTTATTGATAATCTGTTGATAAGATAATAACAGATAATAGTAGGCAGTTATCTAATTTAAATATAAGATAATATGTACCTTATTGATATACTGTTATTTATAGATAAATAACAGCTTGTAGATAACTTGTTGAGATATGATATGATAAGGTGGTTGCACCTATTCAAATATCCAATCATATTTGATATGATGTTATTATAAAGATATGCACAGTAGATATTATTGTTACTGTAGCAATCTGTGTCCGTGCTCCTGTAGCAACGTTGACAAGGAACCCGAACAAGTGTGTCTGGGTTGACACTTGAATGATGAATAAGCATTATTTAATGTGGCAGTGCTGATGTGGAGGGTGTCTACGTGTACAGTGACCCCACAATAATGGTCACGTGTCATTTTACTATTTTGGACTGTACATAAGCCCCCCAGCCTCTGAGTCGATTTATGGGCGAAAGAGGATGAAGGAGTGTCGATGCAGAATGTCCAATGTCATAGTAGTATAACAAGTGCTGTCAGCCCCCTGAGAATGGACAAATGATGTCATGTGTCGAGGTCAATAGCGTTGTCGAGATCGACCAGAACTTTAGACTTATGAACTATGACGATTTAATGTAGTTTGGATTTATGAACCTGCAAGTTACCAAGGATGGATCTCGGACCAAGGGCGGACCTTGGATTTTGTAAAGTACCAAAGGTAGACCTTGGGTTTTGTAAGGGTACAGCAAAGCTTTAGACTTATGAACCGTGGGTTCGGCGCAGTTTGGATTTTACAAACCGTGAGTCTTCGTACAAAGGACGGACCTTGGTCCAAGGGCAGATCTTGGGTTTGGTAAAGTACTAAGGACGGACCTTGGATTTTGTAAAGTACTACGAATGGACCTTAGGTTTGTGCCAAAAGAAGCTCTTGGGCTCAGATCATGTTGATAGATGAACCTGGACAAGGTAGTCTGGGTTGTGAATGTTGAGCTGTCCCAAGCAGACTATTTTGTCTTTTAGTAAATTAGACTGATCTTGGTAGGTAAGTGAAGCATCGAGGATAATGATAGGTCTGAGCATGGCAAGCAAACAAAGAGTCAAGGCTAATGAATTATGCCAAAATATGACCGTCTAATGTGATTATTGAAAATATGCATGATGTTTTCATTTAATGTTATCAGTCGTGTGCTGCCCACGCATCATTACCCGTGCACACATGTCACTCGGTGAGTGGATACATTCTGGAGATCGTGCGGTAGTGGGTAAATGCGATCAATCATGACGCGAGCTTCTAGGGGACGTTTCGAAATCTCGCCCAAAACCGTCGACATTCACTGTACCTTTAAGTAGGAGGGATTCTTGTGATTTTCATCGCCACTCCCTTGCTTTTGATTTTTCTGAGTCTTCTTCTTCACGCTTCTTGCTTTCATTTCCCTCTCAAGGTAATCAAAAATGTATGTCTCACCCGCTTCTGATTCTGCCTTAGACATGGGTGGTAGTGACTTTGGTGGCTCAGTGGAGCAACACATTATGCGCGAGGTCATCTCTGTGGGTGATTCTTCGGAAGAAAACACCCATGGAGGAGTTTCAAACGAATCGTCTTCTTCCTCTGAGAGGAGGGCGAGTTCTTGTCGAGCTGGTGAGGGCACTTCTCATCCTCGTCAGCAGGCAAAGGTGAATGAACCTTTGCCGCTTGCCATCATCCCTGCTTCTTCTTCGGGAATGATGAGGCAAAATAGCCCTGGAGGTGTTAAAGCCTTGATATGCTTCTAGCATATAGTAGTTTTTAGACTTAATTCATTAATAAATTGTTTAAGAGTTAGTAAATTAGCTTAGGAATTAGTGAATTATTACTTAATTGCATATTTATTAAGTTTCTTAGTATTTTATCATTTAGGAACCAACAACAGAGGAAAAGAAGCTAAAAAGAACAAGCCAATGCTCTCGAAGCTCCCACGCGAATCGCGCCAACATCCATGCGATCCGCGCCAGATGATAAAACACAGACCCTCAATTCGAATAAGTCACGCGAGTCGCGTCGACTACCACGCGAGTCGCGCCATTCTATCAAACTCAAGCATCCAGTTCGAATAAGTCACGCGACCAACACCAACATCCACGCGATCAGCGCGAGAAGTCACAGGACAGCCTTTTCAACTCGAACAACTCACGCGATTAGCGTGGGACTTCACGCGAATCGCGTGAGAAGCTCGCTGGCTCTCCAATTAAAAAGATTTAAATTGGTTCAGTGGGGGGAATTGTGCAGACTTACTGGAATAAAACCTAGGAAGTTTTGGGGCATAAAAGGAGGCCACTGGGTCAAAAAGAGAGAGCTTTTACAGAGGTTTAGAGAGATTGCCAAGGAAGAAGCCATTGAAGCACCTTTGGAGAAGATTGGAAGTCTGCAGAATCATACCCTTTGTAATCCTTTCTTTTCTTCTGGTATGTTAATCATGGAAGTATTGCTAACTTAGAATATGTTTGGCTAAATTCTGTATTGTGGTTGAGCCATGAACCTATGAAGAATTCCTCTATGTATTGATTGGTTTTAATAAGATTATCATAATTGCTTTGTTCTATTCAGCTATTCACTGCATAATTCTTAATTGGACTGGCCATTCTCTTAAGAGGGTTAGGGTTAGGGTTCGCAATAGGGATATTGGGATTCTAATTTCTGAAATGAGTAGAACAACAATTTATACATTGCCTAGGGATAGGGATGTGTAGTTGCATCACCTTCAGTTTGTGTTTGCTTAATGCTTGGTTTAAGAGAG
>CM023941.1:10183589-10198191 GCA_013407115.1 Glycine latifolia
AATCACTAAGGGATTAGGGTTCTTAATTTCATCAAAAGGCTAAATCACTAAGGGATTAGGGTTCTTAATTTCATCAAAAGGCTAAATCACTAAGGGATTAGGGTTTAGCTAATCACAGGAGAACACAACAGCTGAGTAATTAAGACTAGTTCAAGTTACTAATCAATTATACATAGTGGGAAAGAATCATACGGGATTGCGCTTAACTACAATCATCCTTCATAACTGCAGTAAACTCTAATTAAATTCACTTACATTCTTGTTAATTTTTTGTCATTTAAATTACAGCACTCAATTACAAATCAACCAACTCTCTCAAATTATTATTTTGTCTTCCAATTTCTAAGACGTTAAGTTACATAAGGTTGCATTCAATCCCTGTGGAGACGATACTCTACTTACTTATTTTATTACTTGAAACGAACGGTACACTTGCCGATTTCGCAACAAGCCTCCTTGCGCGTGCGTCGTAGCACTGGTTCTGGGTCGCCACCGGCCGTTCCAGTTGTTCGCGACTACGAGTGGGTAAGGGAGGACGTGTTTAAATACCGCTCCTCCATGAACTCTACAGTTTCTGTAAATGTGCTTCGCTCGACGTTGCAAATGACGGCTCCTTCAGATGCCAGCAAGGTCATTGTCGAGTCTTGTGGGGAAGATGACTTTCCCTGCTTAAGGGCGGTGCCGGGCGCTCTGCCCTTCTTCTTCATGTACCGATGCCTCTTTGAAGTGTTAGGTCTTATTCTTCCCTTCTTTCCCTGTCAATGTGCTCTGCTGGAGTACTTGAATGTGGCCCTCTCCCAACTTCATCCTAACAGTTGGGCAGTGGTCCAGGCCTTTGAGATTTTATGTTCTCATTTGCACATTTGTGCTACTGTTCCTCTCTTCTGTTTTTTCTTTCAAACCAAGCTGTCCGAGAAGGTTGCTTGGGTCTCTTTGCACAGCATCTCAAAAAAGTTGTTCGAGGTGGACACCAACGTCTTCTGCCGCTTCAAGGACCGATTCTTCAAGGTTCGCGAAAGTGGTGTCGTGGCTGATGGGTTGCCATTGATGCACAATAGGGATAAGGAAGCTCGCTTTCCTTTTTACTGGTAGGCTGACCCTACTAGGTTCAGGTCCTTTGATGAGGACATGCTGACCCTTGTGGAGAGGTCTGACAAGGCAACCTTGGAGCTATTGCCAGCCTCACTGGAAGACACGCAAGCTATTTTGTCGCTTCCTTCAGCCAATGACCCCTCTGTCGCGCTGGATGGTAATTTTTCTTTCTTATAACTTTTGTATTTTTCTGGTGTGCAAACTCTGACACTTGCTTGTTTTTGTGTTTTTGCAGGTATCATGGATAACTTCCAATGGAGGCCATTGGTGCGCCATGTAAGTGGAGATATCGTGCCACCCCCTGTTCCCCCAGCTGGAGAAGAGGGTAGACCGACTGTCCGGGTTTGCCCTTCTCAGGTAGCCATTGCGCTCTCTGGCTCTTCCCCTGTTGAGTTGGCAAAGAGAAAAAGAGATGAAGGTGCCGGGATGTCTGGCCGCAAGAAATCCAAGGCCACCCAGGCTCCTCGTGGCTTGTGTGCATTGAGGGAAGCTGCCAGATTAATGCCAACTTCACCTCCTCTTATTCGGGCTCCTTCACCTGCTGCTACTGCTGCTACTCCCACTACACTTCTAGTTGTGACCTCGACTTTGCCTACTACTGCCGCTTTCATGCCTCACATGACGACCGGTCCAACTCCGCCTACCTCCCGTCTTGTTACTCCTTCTCCTTCTCCGCCTCCTCCAACTGTAATGCCGCCACCTGCTGCCCGCCCTGTCACTCCTTTGGAGTTTCTAAGTGCTCCAAGGGAGGTCGACTCATTGTGGAGTGTTGGGAATAGGCTTGACCGAGGACTGCCGACCCCTTTTGACAGGAATTTAATTAGGTCGGTCGGTCCTCAATGCTCATTTGATGCCGTTGAGCTTTTCCTGCATAGGGAACTTGCCATTATAAAGGAGCAAAGGCAAGTGTATCAAGAAGCCATGGGCAAGGCAGCCTCTTTGGAGCAGGAGTATCACAAGCTGAAGGGTGCTATTCGTGGTGCTTGGTGATTAGAGCGCAACCGGTTGAATAGCGCCGTGGTGGCCTTTGCCGAGGCTACCCGGTGTAACCGTCAGCTGTCCATGAGAACTGGCGAGGCTTTGTCCAAGCTGCTGTGGACTAGGCGTGATGGTGATGAGCTAGTGGCTCTTGGCCGAGCAACTGCTGCCAAAGCTGATAAGGCTTTGGCTGAGAAGGAGGAGTTGGCGAAGAAGGTGGTCGAGCTGGAGGTCAAGCTGAAGGATGCCGAGGATGGACTTGCTGCCGAGATGGAGCTTGCTGAAAAGGTAGCGAGTCTGGAGGAAAGGCTGAAGGAGGCTAACAACGAGCTCAATGTTGAAATGGTAGTCAACAAGGAGCTTGACGAAGAGCTGAAGATGTATAAGCGGGAAGCAGTAGAGCAACATGAGAAGGGCTTCTCTAAGGCGGTGCGCCAAGCCGATTTCTTTGTGAAAGACCTTGACTTGGGTCGATTTGATCCTTTCAAGGATGTGAAGATTGGTGCCTTGGTCGATGAAGAGGAGCTCGGTTCTGCTGAGGAGTCTGCTAGTGATGCAGCTGATGTATAGGCTATTTTATGCTTCTTTTATTTTGTTTCTTTTGTACTTTTGGTCGGGATGGCCATGTAAAGTTTCCAGTATTTTAATGAAAATATTTCTCATTTCTTCATCTTCATCAATCTCTTTGCATTGCATGTTATATTTGCTCAATATTTGTCATCATACCACGTTATGGTAATGTCTTCAAGTGATTTGACGTGTCAATATTGCTCGCTAAATTATTAAGTATTTGAAATAATGTCAGATTATCAAATAATTGAAGTAATGTCGGGCTCCTGTTTACGCCAAAGACGGCTAAGTCTTTAGCTTTGCCTGTCGAGGTTCCCGTTACTGATGTGTGCTAAGAGTGTATCTTAGGCTTAGAAATATCAAGGTTCGACCATGGACATCCGTGTTGGACGCTCGCCAATGGCTGAATTTCTAACCCAGTTTATCAATATTCTGCAGAGAAAGAATACCAAGAGTGCCTCTTGGGTTTACAATGTCAAGGGTGGACTCTTCTGTCGAGGTTGCCACCAAGTGAAAGTTACCAAGAATTTTCTTGGGTTTGAATTGTAGAGGGCGGACCTCGAACAATTATTCCTGCAAAACAGATGAGTCTATGGTGCCGAGATTCCATAGAAGTTAGTACCAAGAATGTTTCTTGGGTTTTAGCATGCCAAGAGAGCCTTAGACTTTGGTATATCAAAGATGTTTCCTTGATTTTTGTATGGCTCGTAATCCTGCACGAATAGAATTTGTGAACGCTACAATCATCAGAGTAAAGCTTTAAATACCTCATATTTCTGTAATGGATAATAAGGTGAATACGAGGTTGACCATGAATGGTCCTCAAGCTTTGAAAGTTGTAAATTATCTGAGATTGTTGATAACTATGTCGGTCAAGGATGAACCTTGCCAAAATCTGATGATAACTATGGTTGACCATGTCTGGGTTCCATAGTCTGTAATAATACCAAGAGTTTTCTTGGGTTTGGGAGATCGAGGACGGACCCCGGCCTTTGTGTGCCAAGTATGCATCTTGGGCTTCACGTTCCTGAGAACTTATATTCCTGCAAGGAAGAAATATGACAATGATAACGTATGTCGAGGGTAGACGTAGTTGTACCTCATGTTTATCAAAGTTGATACCAGTGGAGCTATTCATGCTGGGTTTTGTCAAGATTTACCAAGACATGATCTTGGATTTGGGAGCTGCTGAGAGCATACCAGTGGTGCATCCACCCTGGATTTTTAGGAGGTTGACCAAAGCTTTAGGGTTTATGAACCTTGACGGTCTACCATAGTTTGGTTTTATGGACCTATAAATGGCCAATAACGGATTCTTGGGTTGCCAAGACAGATCTTGGCCTTAGTAAGGCCAACCAGTTAAATGGAATTATGAACCTTCTTCCGAGGGCGGACCCCCGGATCTTCTTGCTGAGATGGATCCCAGGCTTTCTAAGGTCAACCAACTAGATGGAATTATGAACCTTCTTCCGAGGGCGGACCCCCGGGTCTTCTTGCCAAGATGGATCTTGGGCTAAATAAGGTCAACCAATTACATGGAATTATGAACCTTCTTCTGAGGGCGGACCCCGGGTCTTCCTGTCGAGACGAATCCCGAACTTATAAGGCCAACCAACTACGTGGAATTATGAACCTTCTTCCAAGGACGGACCCCGGGTCTTCATGTCAAGACGGATCTTGGGCTTTATAAGGCCAACCAACTACATGGAATTGTAAACCTTCTTCCGAGGGCGGACCCCCGGGTCTTCTAAAGGTCCTCCTAGGGGAGCCCTGGAATTTTTGTAAACCTTTGGATGCTACCAGGATACGTCTGTCATGGATTTTAGTAAGGCTTGCCAAGGACGGACCTTGACAAGTACCAGGACATGGTCCTGGGTTTACGTCGAAGCTGGACCTGGGAAAATAGTCAGGCGATAATTCCTGAAATTTAGTCAAAATCCTGAAATATTGATGTAAATAAAATATAAGAGGCATATGTTTTAATAATATGGCATTTAATGTACATATTCCCTCTGTTCATTCCTCGGATGGGCCTCATTAAAACCTTTCAAGTTAAAAACCCAGTGGGAAAAAAGGACTTGAATAGGAAAAAGAGTACACCATCCGGCCATGAGCTCTTTAGTTGAAGTAGAACTTCAGGTGGGTAGCATTCCAAGTTCTTGGAATGTCTTTACCACTGAGTTCCTGCAATTTGTAGGTGTCGTTGTCCAAGTTGATGACAACTCTGAACGGGCCTTCCCAGTTTGGTCCAAGCTTGCCTGCACGGGGATCCTTTCGGGCTTCACCCCAGACGCGCCAAACTAGGTCGCCTGGCTGAAAAGTTCGGGGTTGAACTTTGAAGTTATATCTTCTTGTCATGCGGAGCTTGGCAAGCTCTTCCTTGATTTTGGCTATATCTCGAAGTTCTTCACTGGTTTCCAGCTCAACCCTCATGTTGTCCTCAGTGCAATGTTCCTGAAAAAGCATCCTTCTAGATGAAGGTTCCCTTAGCTCGATAGGGATCATGGCATCAGTACCATATGTTAGGCGAAAATGAGTTTACTTAGTAGTGCTTTGAGGTGCACAATGGTATGCCCAGTGTATCCTGGGTAGTTCCTCCCTCCAGAGACCTTTGGACTTGTCAAGTCTAGTGCGAAAGGCTTGGAGAATGACTCTGTTTGCTGCTTCTACTTGACCGTTAGTCTGGGGGTGTTCAACAGAGGTGACAGGTGTTTGATACCTAGCCGTGTGAGGAAGTCCTCGTAGGTTTGTGCCTTGAACTGCGTACCGTTGTCAATAACGATAGCATAGGGTAGACCGTATCTGCATATGAGATGTTTCCAGGTAAAGGCTTCAACTTCACTGGCTGTAATTTCTCTTAGTGGCTTTGCCTAGATCCACTTAGTGAAGTAATCGATTGCCACCAGCAAGAACTTGACCATCCCTGGAGCTCTGGGGAATGGCCCCAAAATGTCCATGCCCCACATAGCGAAGGGCCAAGGAGAGGAAATGGTGTGAAGGTTGTCAATGGGAATCCGTGGGATGTCTGCAAACTCCTGACATCTTTTGCACCTTCGTGTGAATTGAAAGGCATCCGTCCTGAGTGTTGGCCAGTAATACCCTGCTCGTACTACCTTGGTGGCTAAGGATTGTCCTCCTGTATAGAGTCTGCAGATTGCTTCATGAAGTTCCCTTAAGACATAGTCTATCTGTGAGTTGTCCAGGCACTTGAGTAGAGGCGCTGTCAGCCCTCTTTTGAACAACTCACCGTCAATGATTGCATAGTAGCTAGCTTTTCGCTTTAGACGTCGGGCCTCATTTTCATCTGCTGGAAGTGTTCCCTTTACAACAAAGTCTCTGTAAGGGGTCATCCAAGTATGTTCCTCCAGTTCAACAGCCATTACCACTGGGGTGTCAATGGTGGGTTTTTGGAGTGTCTCTTGGATGATTGTTTTGAGGTGCCTGATCTTCTTGGTACTGGTCAGCTTAGATAACAAGTCATCCCTGGTGTTACTCTCTCGGGGTATATGATACATCTCAAAACACTCGAAGCTGTCAATAAGTGTTTTGGCTAGATGGTAATACTGGAGGAGTATGGCTTCCTTGGTTTGAAACTTGTCTGCTATCTGTCCCTGGACAAGCTGTGAGTCGAAGTAGCATCTAAGACATTGAGCCTCGACTTCTTTTGCGAGTTTGAGTCCTGCTATGAGGGCTTCATACTCGGCTTGGTTGTTGGAGGCTTTGAAGTTAAGCTTAAGAGCCTGCTCCAGCGATATGTTGCCGGGTCCTTCAAGTATGATGTCGGCTCCACTTCCTTGTACGTTAGATGCTCCATCTATGTAAAGGTTCCACCAGTCCGAGGTGGTCTTATCCTTCTCGGCGAATTCTGCTAGGAAGTCCGCCATGAACTGTGCCTTCATAGGACCACGTGGCTCATATCGAATGTCAAATTCTGACAGTTCGACTGACCATGCCACCATCCGACCTGCCAATTCTGGTTTCCGCAGTACCTGTTTGATGGGATAGTTAGTTCTAACTATCACTTGGTGACTTTGGAAATAAGGCCTAAGTCGTCTGGCGGAGGTGATTAATGCCAAGCTATTTTCTCGATCATTTGATAGCGCTTCTCGGCATCATGTAGCATGCAGCTAGTGAAATAGATAGGGAGTTGGTGTTTCCCTTCTTCTTGGACGAGTGCCGAACTGATGGCTTCGTCTGCCACAGAGAGGTACAAGAGCAATGGTGTCTCCTATCGAGGTTGACTCAAGATAGGTGGTGCAACAATTGTCTTCTTGAATGCCTCGAAAGCCTACTCGCAGGTGTCATCCCAAAGGAATGGTGCTGTCTTGGTGAGCAGCTTATAAAAGGGTTTTGCTTTCTCGGCAAGTTTCAGAAGGAATCTAGATAACACGGCTAATCTTTCGTTCAACTTTTGAACTTCATTAACATTAGTCAGGCTATGCATCTGTAATATGGCTGAGCATTTGTCCGGGTTGGCTTCAATACCTCGGCGTGTGATCATAAAGCCAAGGAATTTGCCGCCACCTACCCCGAATGTGCACTCTCGGGATTGAGGCGCATGTCATACTTCCAAACCTCTTTGAATATCTCTTCCAAATCTGCTACATGTTGGGCTACACTCTGAGATTTGACGACCATGTTGTCCATATAAACCTCAACGTTGCGTCTGATCTGCCTTCTGAAGACACAGTCCATCAGTCGCTGGTACGTAGCCCCTGCATTTTTTAGACCAAAGGGCATGACCCTGTAACAGTAATTGGCGTCTTCAGTGATGAAGGTCGTCTTTTCTTCCTCCGGGGTGTGCATTCTGATCTGATTGTAACCAGAATATGCATCCAAGAAGCCCAAGATGTGGAACCCAGACGCCCCATCGACCAGTCTGTCGATGTTGGGTAATGGATATGCGTCTTTGGGGCATGCCTTGTTGAGGTCTGTAAAATCTGTGCACATGTGCCACTTGCCACTGGCTTTTTTGACCATAACGACATTGGCGAGTCAGGTAGAATACCTGACTTCTCTGATAAAGTTGGCTTTGAGCAATTTGTCTACTTCTTTGACTGCCTGTCGCCGTTCTTCTCCCATATTCTACTTCTTTTGTGCTATGGGTTTAGCCTGTGGACATATCGCCAACTTATGGCATATGACACTAGGGTCAATGTCGGGCATGTCAGATGGTTGCCAAGCGACCATGGAAACATAGGGGGAGCAGTAGTCAGGGAGGTAATACTTGGGCTGATGCTGATGTTGACGCAATGTATAGCAACATAGATTTTTCATTAGCTGCTGAAACAGGGCATGATACAAAAATCCCACATGAGGCCTTTCCACCTACGACTGCTAAGGCACCTGCAGCACATACTCCTACTCCACAGTATCAGCGTGGTCGTGGTAGACGTAGATTGCTTGATTAGCAAGCTCGTCATAACCAGTGGCCTCCACCTTCAGCTTAGTATTTGTGTGTTTTCGTTTGTTACTTATTATGGACTATTGTAGGGATTTTATGGACTATGTTTGATACATTGTTGGCATGCTTGAGTATTTGTATGGATTTGATGGCATTTCGGATGCATTTTTATTGATTTTATTTACCCACATAAGACAACAAATAATACCATAACCGAAAGGGTAACATATTAAAATTGATGTTTATCACTGGTTGGTAGATTGACGACTAGGACAATTGCGATGGTTATGCCTAGGTAATCTACATATACCACACCTAATACGACTTTGGCTAGACTCAACTTCATCCATCTCATTGCGTATTCTAGTTGCCTTAGGACGACCCTTTGCACGCAACATAGACCTGTCAGGTATGAGTACTGGATCTGCACTCGGTGGAATTGCTTGCTCGTTACCAATTGGATGTCATGGAAATGAATACGCATTCACCAGGTTTGTCACAAGGAATACGTCATCCACATACAGTGTCGGTGACTGACGAACATGCAAAGCAGCTGCTGCGGCATGACTACAAGAATACTTGAATGCCTTAAATTTCCCACATTGGCAGAACCATTCAGCGAGGTTAACGGAAAACGATTTGTCATAACCATCATCAACCTCAAATACAGATTGTTCCACATTATATGTACGAACATAATGACAAGTAGCAGTAGATTCATTGGCCTTCAAGATAGCAGTGACATTTTTGCAAAGAGAATGTCCACCTTGCAATTGGTTAGCAGCCGATTGCCCCTGCATACAAAATATTCTACCAATCTGCTATATGTGTGTTTAACCAAAGCGGTTGTTAGCATGTTTCTTGCACCCTTTCAAACCCTGTTAACTGATTTTGACAAATTTGTGGTCATATGCCCATACCTTGGCCCCTCAACATCATATGCACGCGTCCACTTTTCCTTGGGGATGTTATCAATCCAGTTTGCAACCTCAGGACTAACATCACAAAAACGTGCGAAGACAAACTCAAAATCAATCATAGAAGAAGTATAACCTGCACATACATACATGTTGATTACAATTCAGTAAATATGTTCATCCACATAATAAGTGTTGGTTCACCATACCTAAATTCATTAAGGCCTTCTTCAAATTTTCATTTTTGAACTTTTGATTAAAATTGCTAGCAATATGACAAAGACAAAACACATGATAAGCATGCGGTGGCTGCCATCCAGGGTGCCTCTCAATGCAGATAGTATGCTTCGGTGCCGATCAAAAATAAGACAAATATTTGTCTTGCTTGTAACATGAACATGAATGTTATGCAGAAAGTATTCCCAAGCTTGCAGTGTCTCACCCTCAACAATAGCAAATGCAAGTGGCAAACACTCATTATTACCATCTTGAGCAGTGGCAATGACCAACTTTCCTTTATACTTGCCATATAAATGAGTACCATCAATTTGAATAACCGGTTTACAAAAATTGAAAGCCTCACAACATTGTCTAAAGGTCCAATAAATGCGATGAAACACGCGTTTATGATGAAATATTCTATGACCCACATAATAATATTTGGTTTGAATATTATAAACAGAACTTGGTGAAAAGCGAAGCATATAGTTACACCACCTCGGCAAGAATGCATATGATTCCTCCCAATCACCGTATATAATTGTCATTGCTTTCTGTTTTGCATACCATGCTTTTCTATATGAAACTTTGTATCCATAAGAATGCGTTATCCTCTCCTGGACTAGTCCAATTAAACATGATGGATCATGCTTAATCATCCCTAATAAAAAAAATGTGATGTAAACATTAATAAAGTAAAAAAAAAACATTATTATGATGTCATTCAATAACGTACCTAGTACCAGTGAAACAATAACATCAGCATCAAGTTATCTGTGATCCTGAGAAATGTGCTCATTTAAGTAAATGTGATCCCTACCCGATTTGGTAACCACTCATCTCTCACCATATGTTGGTTTTATTACCCTAACCCTCCACGGATAATTCTGGTCATGCGCACGACATTTCATGCTTAACTTTGTCGGCGTACTTTCAACAACAACAGCTTCCTGATGCTCCTTCATGAGGTTCAGCTTTATTGCCAGTTGCGCCTCTTCTTTTGATGCAAATTCTTGTTTAACAAACAACTTATTCCCTAATATCCATGGACCTTCAACTGATCCGAAACCAGTGTTAGAATCTTGTTCACTCGGATAATCCCAATCAATGTATGTATAATGTGGGATTCCATCCCAAAAAGTATTACTACCCTGACCTACATAACCAAATTCCTAAATTTATTACAATAAAATACATAAAATAAAAACCACACATGTAAATAGCTATTGTTCGGTAACGCACCTTGATATTGATATTGTTGTTGCTGCTCATCCTCTCCCACATCCTCATGTGCTTCGATATGAGACTCAGCCACAAAAGAGTTATGTCCTTGTGTTTGACTTGCGTTTGGCCCATCATCGTCCGAAGCACTAGCATTGTCTGCAAGAAGACGATCTTCCATTGCGATGTTTTCATCATCGTCGTCCATAACCCAAGTAGGGTCATTTTCATCTTCCATAGACAAATTAAAAGGTGGAATAACAGCTAATGCATTATGGGAATAACCAAAATGCACTGACCTCATTGCTAAATCAACATCCTCTGCTTCATCAATATCCACAAACAACTCTAGGAAATCTTTCCTTGATTGGTTGAAGAATTCTCCTATTACCATTTCCACGTCTTCGTCGTCCACTACTTTTATGCTAATATATTTATCATGACACGATATTCTTGCAGTCATCATACTGATGGATTGATTACCTTTAACACCTAATTTTTGACTGATTCTCTGGTGCAATTCTTCAATAGTTGAGTTGCGCTTCAAACATGTTGGCCTTTTTTCACCTTCAAAAACAACATCATGTCGACCCTCAACTTTGCTACCATTATAATACAGAATAACACAAACAGTATCAGCATTTGAACACATTTTTATATATATACTAAAAAATCACAAACAAATGTTTAGAAATAACCAATCAAACACTAAAAAAATGCACAGCACCAATTGTGAACATTATCATGACCAAATGCAGTTTAAATAGACCATAGGAGGCTGAATCGCGCCTGGGAGAGGAGCCAATGCTGCAGAGTGGCGCCTGAGGTGGGCGTGACTGAGGCTTGGTGGCGCCTCAGGGAGGCGTGACCCAACACGTCCTGCAAGAGCGCCACTAATTGCCATACATTAGTAATTTGGTTTAAAATTACCACAAATTCGTAAATTTGTATTAAAAGTGCAATATTTTAATTTTTTTGCCCTAAGGTGTAATATGATCCATGTAGCATACCTTACACAATGGCGTAAGGCGATTCTGATTGAAGCCACACAATCTTGGTTTGCTCATTTGCTTAGCAATTTCCTGTTTTAGACAGCACAAGCTTTACTTGGCTGTCCAGATGTAGTGTGGTGGATACTTTCCCAATAGTAAATAGTATTTTACGTGTGTATAAATAGTAGGAAATTGAATTGCTGGATTGAGCTACTGTTTAATGCTATTTGAATTTATGTGAGGATGTTAAGGGTGTTATTGCAAGTGTGTCTTGCATGTGGCTTGCAATTATGTTTAGCAGCAAAACCATTATGCATCATGTCTGTTAATGTTTGTTGCAGTGGTCATAATTTTCTTGATTGTTTCTGACATCACCCCTTTTCTTTAGCAGTGCAGGCAAAGATTCATTAACACAGAACATATCAAATGCAACAAAGAGTGTGGAGAAAGAAGCTGCTGCTAGTAAATTGGAGGGTGATAAAAACAATCCTGAAGTTTTTGAAACTTCATTAGCAGTAGATGATGACAATGTACAAGACACAAACCTGGTGCAGGTCTTTACAGTAAAGACTGTGGAGTTCCCAGAAGATAGAGCTGTTAGGCTAACACAACCTTGTTTTGATGATTGATTTCTTTGAAATTTATATATATATGTTCCATTTTGTTTTTACACATTTTTTCTTCCACAGTTTGAACTTCCAAAAGATGTTGACGACAATGTTGCTGCAACTGACTCTCGAAATCATGTGGAGGAAAATGGTACACCAGAATATCAAGATGAAGATGGAAGCACAATTCATGAAGTTGAAAATGATGATGATGAGGAGGAGGAAGAGGAGGAGGAGGAGCAAGAAGAGGAACATCCGGGTGAGGTGTCCATTGGAAAGAAGATCTTTAGATTTTTTACAACATGATGAAAGTAGTTATATCACAATAGATATACATATGTCATCATTCCTTATTTAGGAGATTATGCATGTAATATTACTTTGGTGTAGCTTCCATGTTTGCTTTGGCATTTATTAACTGGCATATGAGAAGCATTGTTCTGCTGCCTGTGTTCTCAATAATTGTTCCCTTGCAAAATATATTTGCTGCTTAAGAAAGGTTGATGCTTCCTTAAATTGAACTAAAGGGGTGAACAACTTCAGTATTAATGTTTGCATTAATTGATAAAATTAATCAATTACGTCGATGCTTCAGAACATTATTGTGCAATGAACCAATGACTCAATGGAAGTTTGTATCTAAACAAAAGGCTTCCTATAAAATACGATATAGATTTGATAACTAATAAGAGTTGACATGAAATGGATCACAGAAGAAGACGTATCTGATGAATGATTCAATCCCCTCTCACCCGCACAGGTTCTTCTATGGAAGGGGTTCCCCTCCTTCTATGGAAGGGGTTCCTCTTCTATTTGAGGTGGGGCGTACGTAAGAGTGGAACCCGACCTGTAGTGTAGGTCCGTTAACGTAAAGCGAGGAGTTGAGCCTCAACTGGTGAACCGAAGTCACTTTCGGAATCATACTTCCTATAGCTAACACATGTCCAGTCCAATGGGAACGCGTAGCACAAAAAAAACGAAGATATTCTCTTTTACCTTTCCTCTTTACACATTTGAAAACAGAACAACACCCTAGGGCCTTTTGACCTTACCCTACACAAAATTGCATGCTTCTTGGAAAAAAATACATTACATCCCAATAAGCACTTATTAATGACTTTTTCTGCATGGTGCTATCCTAAATTACTTACTAGCTAGAGGGTAGCCAGAGGTAACATAGGGGAGAAAAAGACTTGCCAACCTACGTTAGGCCTAACTTTAAGCATGTTGGCCGTTGGCTTGGCTAGGATTCTTTAGCCTTTTGTGATTTTATTATCCTTTCCATTCTTCCTGCAATTGAAGAACTTATTATTACAATGCTATCTAATGAGAACTTACTCAAAAAATTATTACCTATATTATATATTTAATCTTTGTTTTCATTCTCTTTGGTCTTTCCCCTCTTTTTCCTTCGTTGTTTATTAGTTGTATGTATGTATAGACCACTTAATTCGTCTATCCTCTCATTGTCTCATCACATTCCATTTGCATGTTGGAAGTATCTTTATTGATGGTGAAGTTCTATTAATGAGATTAGTCAAGCATTATAAGTTTAATATTAAGAGCGTGTTGGAATTAGTTTATTTTAAAATATTTTTTTTAATAACAACAAAAATCTTATCCCACCATGTAAAGTTAGGTACATGCATCACACATTATTGAACTCAGTTAAAAATAAAAATTGAGACATTATCGGAAACAGTTTTTTTAATAATTTCTTAAATAGTTAAAAAAAAACTATTATTAGAAAAAAAGAGAGTTATTGTTTAGTAACAAACATGTAACCTATGGTTTAGTAAAAAAAAAAAAAATGCAACCTATGGTATAATGCAGGATTGCTAATTTGTACCAAAGCTACCTATGCACATGAATTTAAAATGAGTCAATTAAGTTATTGCATATCCATTCAGAGTTAATAGGGAGAAAAATTATTTTCTCAATATTTTTATTTGGTAAGATTATTATGAGCTGCAAAACTTTCTTTTCGGCTATTTGTTTAATACAATTGCACACATATTCAAATCCAGTATATGAACTGGAATATCTAATTAAGAGGGAATAATTCTGCACCAGTAATTCATATATTTGATGGTAAAATTCATTTTCAATATATTTGCAACACTTTAAGTTTTTTTTGAATTAGAACATATGCTTTCGTACTCATTAATTATCATTTTCCAATATAAATGTTATATGATAAATATACTATATTCCATACGATTTGTGCACAAACTACTCGGAATGTTTGTTTTAGAACTTAAAGAGGCTTCATAGGACGTTGAATAGAAGCAATAAAATTTTCTTTTTACGTGAAAGGCTAATAATGTGCCAAAGCAAAAATTCTTCCTTCACATAAATACATAAAAAAGAAACAAACATGCACTTAATGATTATTTTAATTTTTTTTTTAATCATACGCTGCAGAAAAAGCATGGGAAGCAATGAATTCACTATTCTATTATTGCCATTTTTCTTCTCCTTTTGCTGAGACACGAATTCAATTCATACCCAGCTACAAATTTTGAGGATCAGCAAAGACTCAGGCTGTTTTTTGGTACAAAGTGTGGTCCTCCTCATGACCCAACTGCAATCAAGCAATAT
>CM023941.1:10198291-10243601 GCA_013407115.1 Glycine latifolia
GTACAAAGTGTGGTCCTCCTCATGACCCAACTGCAATCAAGCAATATAGTTAGCTTCTATTTTCAAAGCCACTGTTGTATGTTGTCCTTTTTTCCTCTGCAGTTTCAGAGGGCTGTTAAAAACCCCCCAGGCCACCACCACCAAACAAGACAACACGGCAATAACAGATAAAAGCCTAGTTTGTCTTGCATGCACTTACATGCACCTTTCATTTTTTTTTCTTGCATGCATCATGGTTCCCTACTAATACCATTTATCTTCATCTATCCCCCCTTTCCAAAATCATTCCTTGCCCTTCAACTTTTCATAATTGTCTTAATTACATGTTTGGATTATTTTGTAAAAGTATCACAAGGCTTACTTTTCCAAAACTGGATATCTAAGTAAAATTTTACTCTCAAACATATTTTTGGGAGTAACTGATTTTACTCTCAGACATAACCCTCCCACCTGAAATCCGAACACATCCTATGATGACTTATTATATTTGCATCTATCTAATAATAATAAAAGTAAATGATTTTTATATTGTTACTCAATTATGAGTTGTTTTATGGTATGTTTATTGACTTTTATAGAATCTAGTATCTATAAAAATTATATCTATTTTGGACTAGTTGAGAGTGTTTATATTGACAATACATAGAAATTAAATTTTAATAATTGGAAAATGCTAATCAATATTTAGGGATATTGGTTAAAGAATCAAAGTAGAAAGTTTGAATCGAAAAATATAACAGTGCACTCTTCTGTGATTTTTAATACAACCCCAACATAAGCTTTTAATAAAAGCTTTTTATTTATTATGTTCTTAACCAGTGTCTTAGGCACAGGTTAGCATTACCCTTAATAATAATGATTATGATACTAACAATGAGAATACAATAATAGAATCAGAAAGTGTGCATTTTGCAGATCGGATTTCGCTTTCATCTTATATATAGGCCTTCAGTCACTTGCTACAGCTCTGGCCATATTAGACTCAATAATATTATGACTTTAAGCTTCGAGAACTGTGCTAACATAATAACATCTCGTGTTAATCTCTTATATCTGCTATATACTACTTCATTAGCTTTTCCATAAACACAAGGAATGCTTTTGTTTTTCCTCTAGCATTACTCTCCTTTTTCCTGTTAAATTTGAACACAATTTCAGGATCCTGTTCTTCCTTTCTTGATGCTAGAATCTGCTCGATTTTGTTGCATCAAAGTATCACCAGGTAATAATATCACTAGTTTTTCTGTAGGGACCCCATATTGGTATTTGTTTTGTCTTGGTATGCTCTTTACTGTTGAGGGAGTAAATCACCTGTTCTTCCTCCTCCTTTGTCTGTCCTTTTTCTTGTAATTTAGCTGGATGTTGTCTCTGTGTGAAAAACCATAATGCAAATTGTGCACTAGAGTTCAAGCCAAGTTAGCTCCTTCTGTTGTTGTGTTTGTTTCATCAATTTTGCTCCATCCATCTTGAGTTTATCGTGTGCCTGATAGTGCTGCTTTGACTCAATAACCTCATGAGGAACTTCAAGGCTGTGGGTCAAGCCATCATTGCTTTCTTCATCATCTCTCTGAGTGCATGGTGTTATGGACAAGTAGAACTTGACATGGCTCCAATGGAGAAGGCAGAGAGGGATGCTCTATACTCCACCCTTCAAGGCTTTGTTGGTGATTGGTGGAATGGCTCAGATCTCTATCCAGATCCTTGTGGCTGGACTCCTATTCAGGTACTTTTGACCCTTCTGAATGACTAGACAGTAGACATCATAGTGCAAAATTTCCAAGCAACTACCTTTTTACTGTGCTATGGATAATGGTTGGACATTTTAAATTATTTCTGGTTAAAGTTATGAAACCATCCTTGTATGAGAACATTTCAAATTATTATTATTTTTTGCCTTAAAGATTTCAGGATAATCAATTAATCATTATTATGGAAGTAAATGAGGCCTTGAAAATTTAATAAATGAATTGAGATGAAATTCAGCTTTTGTGCATTCAGCAGCAGCATGCCAAAAAAAAAGAAAATCACTTGGCTTAATTTTTCCAGTTTAAAAATTCTTCTTAAAAGCTTCTTTTACACAATGATGATACTTTCCAAAGTATGAATATCAATTATTTTTGTCTTTTTTTCCCCATAAGTTAAACAGGTCCTAGTAAAATGTTACATGCATTATGTAGCCAATATATTTGTTGCCTATTAAGCCATGTAATAAAAATCAAAATTCTTCACAATTCAACCAAGAAGTTATAAATTTTCCAAAACAGTATGGTCTTAAAATGTTGTTTAATACTTATTATTGTTTTCTGCTGCAGGGGGTCTCTTGTGATCTGTTTAATGGATTTTGGTATGTTACTGTCTTGAACATTGGACCAATCCACGATAATTCTCTAAGTTGTGCCAAAAATTTGGAATTCAGACCACAGTTGTTTGAGCTGAAGCACCTTAAAGCTCTATCCCTCTTCAAATGCTTTGAATCACAACACAGGCATCAAGTTACCATCCCCAATGCAAACTGGGAAAAGCTCGCTGGCAGCTTAGAATCACTTGAGTTTAGATCAAACAGAGGTCTCATTGGAAAAATTCCTTCAAGTTTTGGTGCCCTCAAGAACCTTCAGTCACTAGTACTATTAGAAAATGGTTTAACAGGTAAAATTCCACCAGATATTGGCAACCTCAACAAGTTGAAGAGGCTTGATCTTGCTGGAAACCATTTTAGTGGACACATTCCAGATATTTTTAGTGCATTAGGTGAGTTATTAATTTTTGATTTAAGTAGAAATTCACTATCTGGGACTTTACCTTTGACACTTGGAAGCTTAACTTCCCTTTTGAAGCTTGATGTGAGCCATAACCATTTGGAGGGGAATCTGCTGAAAGAATTTGCTTATCTTAAGAATCTGACACTTATGGACCTTAGGAATAACAGATTCTCTGGAGGGTTGACACTGAGTATTCAAGAAATGTATTCTTTAGAGGAAATGGTTCTGTCCAACAATGCAATAGGTGGGGATATCAGGACCCTTAAGTGGGAAAACCTTCACAACTTGATCATTTTGGATCTCTCTAACATGGGGTTGACAGGGGAAATTCCTGAGTCTATATCAGAATTAAAGAGTTTGAGGTTTTTAGGCCTTAGTGATAACAACCTCACAGGCAACCTTTCACCAAATCTATCTACTCTTCCTTGTCTCAATGCACTATATGTTAGTGGCAACAATTTGGCAGAAGAGTTAAAATTCTCTAAGGAGTTTTATGGAAAAATGAGAACACGTTTTGGGGCCTGGAACAACCCTAGCCTTTGCTACCCTCTTGGAGTAATATCAACAAGTCATGTTCCATATGGGGTAAAACCATGCCAGCAAGAGATCAAATTGCTAAAATCTAATACAACTCATGGGGATGTGAAGAGGACTTTCCATTCCATAGCCTCTTTGAGCCATACTCCAAATTCCTTCTGGTGGATTTTGCTATTTTTTTTAAAATCTTATGTAGGTCTTTAATCAAGAGTAGTTCAACTTTGGCTTTTACTTTTTTAGTAGGGTTATTAATTACAGCAACCTTTATTGTACTTTGTTATGACATAAGTTAACAGTTTTTTTTCAACCTGCTAGCTGGCATGATCTTATCATATTTCGGCTAATTTAATTTATCTATTTAATGTTTGTACACATTTTTTTAATAAAAGTTTAGGGGAATTGAATCTTGCTAGCTGATTAGAATTAGGATAGGTTTTAATTTAAAGAGCGTTTATAAATATATGATATTATCTGTCATCAAGGTTTCACATCTGTAGTAAATTAAAATTTATATCCTTGTTCCGAGTATCCGTTATCATTTTTCCTTTGTGATTTCAATTTCATTAAGGGTGCCTCAAATCTTTTATTCTCAATTTGTCACCACTAGTAGCAGTACCTGAATACGTGCATTCCCAATGTTCAAACTAGAAACCTTGGGGGGCTCTACAAATGGAATACAAAACAGTAATATCAAAGTCTCGAAGTCACAACACTTTACAGTTGTACAGGTGATTGTTAAGGGCCGAGAACCTAACAGTGTATGTTGGTACACACTTATTTTATCGCACAAATAATTGAAACTATCATTGGATTTCACTATTTGTATTTTGTGCGCTAACAATGGTCACATTTTAAGAGTGAGTAGTAACTAACCATGCGGACTTTGTTAATCCAATTGGTTATCAATTTTGCGCGAGCAAGCTTTAGATGGTCCGAAAATTTCAGCATGAATTTTAAATTATTTTCGGCATATAAGTATTGCAATCATTTAAGAATTGTTTAATTTTGTATCCCTTTTGATTAAATTTGTGCTCCGGGTACAATTTTTTGTTGTTAATAGTTAAAATGTGTGTTGGAATTGGCTTCACACATTTTTGAAAGCAACCAGTTGAGTTTTGAAAGGAACCAGACAAGACGTAGGCTATTCACTACCGGCCATGGTGTTCTTCATACCCTGTCCTACTAACTTTACTCAAGTTAATTTTGAATTTTGATAAATTTAAGTTTCAGAAATTATATCTAGTGTATCTTTTAGATGAATTTATATTATATTTTGGGTTGTTGCAATTTGCGTGAAATTCTTTATTCATTAAAAAAATATTTTGGTCCACTAGTTATGTCTGAATAATAAGTATTCTTGATTTAATGGATAATATTTTGTATTTTTTTATGTCACAATATTATATTTATATTGACCAGCGGAAAGACAAGGACAGATATGTACTTTTGGATTTAACCTGCATGTTTTATTTTTCTGAAATTGAATTTGTTGTATATATAATTAATCCTTTTCTTTTTTACCAATAAACTATTGGGGGAGATTGAGAATTGAAATAAACTAGTGAGATAATATGCAAAAGCAGTTTCCTATAAAAAAAAATTAAAAATGCAATAGGAGTTACAGTTTTTTCTTTTTAAGTGGAGATATTAGAGAGAGGATGTCAAGAGACGTGTGGGATACAACTTACATTTGTAGTTGCTCAACGACAAAATTGGAAACAAAACATATAAACTAAAAGAGGCATACTGCTTTTATTGTTGTTAACATTATATAAAATTCGCCTTAATTTTAGTTTTATACTTTTTATTTCTACAATTTAGTTATACATAAAATTAATATTGATATATTATGTCAATAAATCACATTGACTTGATTTTATTTGATATTTATTGGATTTTAATTAGATTGCGTTCAAATAATTGATCCTTCTAGATTGAGTTGAGATAAATATAGTGTCTAGTTAACACCCTTAGAAACTAACAATAAGAATAAACTGTTATTATAATTTTTCTTTTTCTTGTGTTTTTTTTGGATAAGTATTCCTTTTATTGTCATGCGATGAAAAATTGATGATTAAAAAAATAAAATTCAAATTTAATAATTGAATGTGAAAAATATGATCAATTAATCTATCATTAAATTTATAGAATTATTTTATTATTATCTCACATTTTTAAGGATTAAATTTAAATTTTTTAAATATCAATTTATGGTCTGATACTTGAGACTTGAGAGACCAGTTTATCCTTTTTTTTTTTTCGTGTCCTTTTGCTGGCTTCGTGTCTGTTGTGTCTTATGGACAGTAGTATGTTATACACATTATTTTGTGAACATTTGCAATTGGCAAGTTAGGAGGAATTAGGAGACAAAATCCGGAATGAGGCTTTGGCATTTCTACCTTTTGATTTCCGAGGCAAAGGCATATTTATTTATGACTTTAATTGGGTGAAAGTGAAATGTGAAGGTAGCCTATGAAGCCTATGTAGGTGGTAGGGATTCATGTGTTCTTGATGATGAAATGGGTAGGCTGGTAGCAATGATACAGTGCTTTTATTAATGAACCTTTGTGGTGTTTAAAGCGAACAATGATGGGTTTGGGTGACTACTGGGTCCATATCTAAGGCTCTGCCACATTATCTGGATTCTGGGTTCTCTTTGTTCAAGATTGGTTTATTCATTTGTTCACAGGGCATTAAACAACGTACAACTGTTCCACTAGCGGTGGAAAATTTAATGCTTCTCATCTCCTTTGTTGGACTCCCCTACCACAATCTGAATTCTCATGATCTTCTAAGAGGATCAATTCCTTTCTATGTTGTGTAACCATATTTTCTAGTTACAGTTTTTGTGTTTTTTCTCTCTCTTAATGTTTAGCAGAGATTCCCACACATAATAGAATAGTTAGTCGTTGGGTCAGACTAATTTTTGGGCCACCAGCAATGGTTAAGTAAGAGCAGTTGAGAACTTTTTAATTTGTTTTAAGATAAAATATATTTTTTGGTTCTGTATTTTTGATTAAATTTGATTTTAGTTTTTGAACTTTAATTTTGATCAATTTCATTATTAATTTTTATAAAATGCAGGGATTTTTCTCTCTCCTTGTGCTAAAAATCATCTATGGTGAAAGATGGAAACTTCTGTTTTTCTAAAGTTCATACATTGATTAAAGTTAAAGTAGGAGAAATAATACCAATTTTTATTTCAAGTATAGAGACCTTTTATTTTAAGTTACATTTTCGTATAAGGTTTAAGAATTCTAACAAACTTTTATTCTAATAGTAGAATTTTCAAAAATTTAAAAGGAATCTTATGGTTAATTTTGATATTTTTTTAAAAAAGTTAAGAACTTAATTCTTAACTAGTTCTACACTTGAGAGGTACGTAAGCAAACTTTAACCGAACAAGTTCGTATTTGTAAAAACTTCTAACAAAATTACCATTGGAGACGGTTTAAAGTAATTTTAGAGTTTCTAATATGATAAAGTTTCCCCGAGACAATATTCACTGTGACGATTGTAGAATATTAGATTTTTAACATGCTTTCTATTTTTTTCCTCTAAAGATAAGAAATACTTTGTTTGAATAAAAATTGAGTGTTAACATGCTAATAGTACTATTTTGGATATTCTCTAAAAGATAACTTACACTTACCATCCGAAGTAGACATGCATACAATGATGAATGATTATTCTCACCGAAATCCATGCAAAAGAAAAAAGGATATTGAAGTCAAAATTATACTCTACTACAATCTACAGTAAAGAGGATTTAGAAAAAAGAATATAACAAATTTTTTATCATTCTTTACTGGCTTTCAAAATTGTTTTGAACGAGAAAAATGACATTCAAAACGTAATGGATCTAATTTAACTAATTCATTTTAAGTTTTTTATTTTATATTAATTAATTTTTACAGTGTCACATCATAATTAAATAATTCATATATTTTGCTTCAATGACAAGAAAATATTTTTACTCATATAATCAGAGTTTAATTTTAAACAATATAATATAATATGATACATAAATTACTTTCAATGATATGAAAAATTTAAAAACAATGTTTAAATATAAACAACTCGTTAAATAACGAGTGTTGAAAATATTGAAACTAAGAATTGACTTGGCAATAGATCTCTATAGCCATCCAACAAACATTGGTCTCATTAGATAAAAAACATAGATCTCATTGGAAAAAAATCCTGCATGTTTTGGTGCCCTTAAGTATTTTCAGTCACATGGCTTTTTGAAAAAGGGGGCTTTGGTGATTAAACCAATTAGAATATATTCATCACTTGGCCAAGTTACAGGGCACATTATATATATATATATATATATATATATATATATATAGACACACACATCAGTTGGAGTTATGAAATGAGGAGGACGGCACAATGTTTGTGAAAACATCAGCAACTTTCTCAATGGTGTTGGAGCCAGTTTGCAATTTTGTTTTCTGCAGAATTTTATTGTTTTGTAATATATTTGGTTTTTGATAGAATATGGTACTTGTTCTTATAATGAGTGTTTGTATATATATATATATATATATATGCTATTTTTGAATTTTGAAGTACACAACTTTGTCAATACTTGGTTATTAAGTTGACAATGATGCAAGTTGCAATTTTGAGAGTGTTGGGTTTGTATTATGATGTACCATACTTCGTAACTAATTTTGACAATGCTCACAAAAATAACCTTTTTATCCTTTCTCCGGAAATTACATAACGAATCCCATTTTTTGTTTGGTGCACCTCAAAATTTTCTATATCTTTTTTTTACCTTTATTCTTCCAAGCTTCCTCTCTCTATCCACCTCAGCATCATCAACATGATTCCAGCAACTAGGCTCCTTGTCGTCCCAACACATTCTCTTCTTCTCTCCATATTCCTCTTCATTGCGATGATGATTTTCCAGGGGCCGTGCACTACTGAAGCACTGAGTGGTGTCTATTACGGATTAAGCAATCTGTAACACATTTATATTACATATTGTTCAATTTGTAACTATATTAAGGTGGTGTAGTTGTGTGGAGGTCTTCGACGGGGTGAATTCGTGCACATGAGGAAAATAGAAACACACACACAATGTCTCTCTCCCCAGATCTAAAATCAACAAAACAACACCCACACTTTCTCTTCCTTCACACAAAACCACGACGATGTCGAGCGAGAGCAAGGAGGACAATCTTCTCCAGTTGGCGCTGAAAGAGCAAGCACAACGAGATCTTAACTACAAGAAATCCTCCTCCAATTCCCAAATGCTCGTTGCCAACTACACTTAGTCGTTGAAGAAACTTGCTCCTTTGCCAAAACAGTCGCAGGCTGTAACACCCTAAAAAGTACAACTCATACTATAGAAAGATCTGTATTGTATGATCTGTAGAAATATAATTGGAAAGTTAATTATAATTAAATTTAATTCAAGTAGTTAAATTCAAATTTCAATTACATGCATGCTATTTCATGTGATAAGTTTAATAGAAATTAGAATTTCTTTAGAACATGATTTTCACACGGTGTAATAACTACATTGTGCAAGTTTAGAGTCCACACCTGTAGATTTACTTCGTGCATGATTAATTATGATTACCCTTGAGTTGTGTAATTAGTACCATTACCTATGTTCATTAGCTAGAGATTTAATTCAATTGGTAAAAGCAAAATTTCCTTTTATTTCTAAATCCTACTTTAGCCCTTTATAGCAAAAATTTCAAAAGTGAAACCTCCCAAAAGAGGAAGCCTTGCAACCAATGGATACTTGACCCCTTCTAGATTTGTTATACACTCCAATTTCACCTCATTCGAGACAAAAGCTGAGCCTTTTTCGTTTTGGGATCTAGTTGAACTTTTGGAGAAGAGAGGAGAAGAGTTCTTGCTTTGGTTGCTTGCTTTCTTGAGTCCTTGAGCTTCAAACATTCCATTCTTCACCATTTTCGTGCATCCATTGAGGTATGGAGTAGTTGATCCCTTCTTACTCTTTTTATTCTTGCTTGGTTATGGAGTAGCTTCTATTAAATGTGTTGTAGAAGCATAGAAAGTTAACTCTCCATAAATCAACACTTTAGGTCTTTTCCATTTAGATTTTGTGCTAAGTTTTTTATAACTTGTAAATTGCTGTTATTTCGGGTGTTTAATGTGTGAAAACATGTTTGATGTGATTGGGATTCTATTAGGGTTTATTTGGAAGCTATTGGAAGTTAAAAACTCACTTTTCAAAGCTTTGTAGTGTCGTGACGCTTAAAAGAGATGACTTGTAGAGGGAAATGGATTATTGGTTTTCAAGCTTCAACATGGCTTGAACTAGACTTAAGTATGACCAAGCTTAAACATGTCTTGAACCAGGCTTAAGTGAGACTAAGCTTAAGTGTAGGTTGAGGCACACTTAAGTGCCAGGAGGAAAATGTGCAAAATGTGTTATGAATGACATCCAAATGAATTTCAATTAGAATTTCCTTATGGTATAAGCATTATGAAATGACAAAAAAAAGTTTTAATGTTATGTTAGTTAGAAATTACTTTTACTAAGCATTGATAAGATAGGAATTGAATCAAATTGAGTATGAATTATTTGCACTTTAACTGCTATTATTAAATTGTTATTGAAATGAGACTTGAGATCATTATACTTTACCATGATTGAATAAGTCTACCCCAAAAGGAGACCATTGTACTTGAACATGATTTATTGATTATTGTGAATGGAGTTCTTTTAAATTGCTATTATTGAATTGGAGATTGGGAGGAATTGTGATCCTCTGTCAAATTGTGTGCTGAAAACCTTGATTGAGTGTTTGCTTATATATTGATATGGTGTTGTTTGGTGTGATTAAGGGTTATGGAATCCTTGAGGTGAGACAAATGGACTCAATGCATTTGTAGAAACTTTAATTTAAATCTAGTGATAATTAAGATTCATTGTGACAAACAATGAATAAAGAGTTGATAATAGTGTGAACCTAATAAATTATTGGATGTAGTAAATCTTACGCACCTTTGCACAATGGAGTACATTCGTAAGGATTGGACTTAGAATAAGCCTCAGGACCCTTGCTTGGAGAACAGAGTCATGATAAACCCCACATAATATTGAGAGCAGGAAGGATAACATAAAATGTGGGATGAGGCATGAATCCAATGTTGGTCCCAGATGAACTCAAGAGGGGGGGTGAATTGAGTTTATAAAATAATTCACAATTTAAAATCAAACTCAAAGCAATAATATGAAGATAAGAGATAAAGAAGACACAATCAATTTTAACGTGGAAAACCCAATTGGGGAAAAAAACCACGACGTCCAAATTGGACAATTTCACTATGATAATTTTGTGTACAAGAGTTCCTAGTATCCTAGTTTCCTAGCCTACCCTTACACAACAATTATCCCAGCTGGTATCCTTGTTTCCCAGCAAAAAGCTATCGTCTCAATTCACCAAGAATAGAGACAGACTGGTATCCTTGTTTCCCAGCCAGACTGGTATCCTAGTTTCCCAGCCAAAAGTCGCACGTCTCAATTCACCAAGAACAAAGATAGAACTGGTATCCTAGTTTCCCAGCTGCGACCTTTTCCAAAGTTAAGAAGAAGAATACAATAAAATAGTTACCTTTACGCTTCTATACCTTAAGCAAATAGGTACCTTTAAATCCTGATGGAGAGTTGAAGAATCAAACTTGCCAAGACACTTCTATATGATCTCACAACAACTCTTTCAATGATGCAAACATAAACTCTCTAAACTCTGATATTATTTGGAATGGAATGCATACCGTAAACCCAAGAGTATGTTTCTATTTATACTAAATTAAAGATATGATTTTATCCAATACAATCCTAAAAGATATTTTATCTTATCTTAAAATATTTTATCTTATATGCAATGCAATCTTAAAAATATCCTATCTTATTTTTGAATGCAATATTAAAAAATATTCTATCCTATTTTTGAATGCAATCTTAAAGATAGATATATTGGCAAGATCAATCTTCTAATCTCCTTACATAAAATCTAAAACATAAATAAAAATAAATCTTCTTAATTCCATGTCATCTTGAATGATATCAATCTTCAGGATTCTTCAAATAATCTTATCAATTATGTTGATCTTCATAAATCCAAAATATCAAATCCAAAATATTAGTATCTTCAAAATATCAAATAATTATCATCAGTGCAATAAATCTAATAATGTGACATTCATTGTTTGTTATCATCAAAACTTTATAAATCTTTTTAAGCATAAAAGGTTCAACAAATATCCAACATCCAATTCATGGAATGGGTGAGAATGCTTTAAGGCATTGTTGTGGATTGTGATGTGTTGTTGTGCATAATGCACACGTTTTCATGAGTTGTGTTTGATTCTTTTAAAATCACGCTTGTTTATAAGTGTGAAATGAGAGGGAAAATCCTTTTCTGTTTTAGTCATGGTGAGACCGTGTAGAACGTTATGTGATCGTGATATGGATAACACATCGTTGAGAGATATGATCTGTTGTGATGGCTAGTTGTGTAGGTAAGCTTTGGAGAGTTTGTGTGGGGAGCTCTATCTGTGTTGTGTGTCATGTTTATGAAGAATGGGTAACAATTAATTGATCGCTTGAGATAGTTGTGGAAATGTGGATTTCCATATGATGTGTTGATGAACTCACCTGTTTAGTAGATCGTCCTCTTGTACCATTGACAAAGGAGCCCACACAGACCTATAAAGGATAATCCCAATGAGGAACATAGTTGAGGAGTTAGTCCTTAGAAGACTGGATGATCACATATTGGTACTCGACATATGCTCGCTAGCTTGCTATTCCATAGGGCTGTGGTAATGAGTTTGTGATTGTGTTTCCACAATGATGACTTGGCAACCCCGAAAAAATGCAAGGCATAACCAAGGTTGGTGAGAGCCGGTCATTGTGCCATGACAAGGGTATGCTCCTAATCATCATCTAGCTTAAAATGTGTAAGACCATTAAGTTCTGGTGTAACGACCCACCTCGTCGCTACGATATCACTACTCTAAACGTGTAATTTCAATTTTTAATGAAAACTCCATTAATTTAATTATGAAAATGAGAGTAAGTTTTTCGTGATACTACACTCACTAGACATCGCACAAATACGTAAATAAATAAATATGCATATATATAAATTGCACCATTATATGTCATTCACATGTCAGAACTTAGTTTAGTTTTTACATGTATTTAAGCCTGGAATTTACATGCCCGAAACCTATTTTAGTAAAATCACAATTTTTCATTGAACTAGAAATTTTAAAATTGGGCCAGCTCACCCAAGCGAATTTTAGAAGGCTTTTTGGCTCGCCTGGGCTAGTCAAGGCGGTTTTAAAAGCATGTAGCAGCCTCCAAATCACGAAAATGGTCTCCTTCACCCCTAAAACCAGCACCCAACATCCTTCCCCTCCTCCTCCACCACCCACGACCACCAATGACCACCACTAGCCATCGCCGCTTGCCGTTGGACCACCGCACAAAGAGGAACACTTTAGTCGGAGCAGAATCTTCAAAACTCAACTCGAGGATCCGGTAGAGAATGGAGTCTCCCATCATCCTTTCTTGGTTTCCTTGAGGTAATCTTGGTTTCCTTTGTCTTCTTCTAGCTAGTTTAAGCTTTTCTTACGTTTTGGGTACCGTTGTTAGAAGTTTTACACATCCTTTGAAAACACTTTGAAAATGAGATGTTGTAAAAGTCTCATTTTTATGAAAATAGATATAATTTTTGTGATCTTTGTTGAGCCCCGGTCACATTGGTGTGATCGGAATTTCAAAATGATATATTTTGATGTGAACTCCCAAACCACCATTTAGCCCTTTTTTGATTTGAGTGAGTATTTGACCCCAAATGTTAATATTGACCTTGTCTTTGAAATCTATACTAAATTATCTTTGATTTGGTATATAGAGCTCTGCGTTAGGACAAGAACACGTATTCAAAGGATTGCGAAATAACACCGCTAGGCTGTAACAGGGAGAACTCCTAGTTAAGTAAGGGGAGTTTATTATTTAGTTATAGTTTTTGTACCATAGTTGGGGGCCAGGGAGTCCAACTATGAGGATATCTGCTTGTCCCTGTTATGTGCTGGTTTTCAAGAAAAACTAAGTTTTTAGCTAATGGGATGCAGTGTATTTATGAGTGATGTGTGTTTGTTCCTGTGTGTGCTCATTTTCAAGGCAAATGGTGTTTTTAATTAATGGGATGCGATGAATTTGCTTATTGATAGATAAAACTGTGAATGATGTTGTTGTTATCATGATTGAATTTTTTGGAAAAGTCTTAATTACAGAGGAGACTCTGTCCAAAATTTTATAATGCATCCTTCTCTTAAATTATTTATTAAAGTTTTAAATGGGAATAAGAGTATGTTTTACATATTGTAGTCATCTTCTTTAATTTTGAATTTTCCTCAAAATATCAGTCTTGTGGTATGATAAATTGTGAATGTATGAAATTTGGGTTGTCTGAAGACCTGGAGAATGTGAATCCCAGGCATATGTATTATGAGTAGATGTGCAATGTGATTGTTTGTGATGTCATTGATGATATTGAGATTGAGATAATGTTGAGGTAATTGATAATGATGTAATGAGATAATGTTGATATAGTTTATGTTGTTGAATATTGATGTTTATGATGATGATATTGAAATAAAATAATGTTGATGTTGTTGATGATATAGAAACTGAGATGTTATTGATGTGGTTGGTGATGTTTAAATGAGATAATCATGATGTGGTTGACGATGTTCAAATGAGATAATGTTGATATAATTGATGATGTTGAAATGAGATGAGTATGATATGTATGATGATGATATTGAGATGATGTGATATGGATCTTGATAATGTCATTGTGCAATGTGGATACACATGGATACCCATGGGAGGTGCATGACGGGTTACCCTTGCGAGGAAAGATGTATTCCTAGCCAGGTCATGCATTGATGGTACCCATGGTTATATGATGTGTATGTCCACCTGGGATATAGTGACCGGTTGGTTACCCTTGCGAGTAAGGATGTGTTCCTAGCCACGGTCAGTGCATCGGTGATCCCACATTGGTGTGTTATGTATGTACATGGGGGTGCATGATAGGTTACCCTTGCGATGAAGGATGTGTGAGAGTGAAATCAGGAGCATGCATCATTCCAATCATGATTGTTTGATTTGTGAAATGAATTGAATGATTGGTTTTGTCGAGTGTGTATTGGACTGATGGAATTCTAGTAATATTGTGTTTGTTATTGTTGTTTCCTTTCCTATTGTGGTTGCCTGATAATTGTTGGTTGTATATAATAAACTTACCCTTGCATTTATTGTACCGTGTGGTTGGTACCTATGATGATCGCAAACCCTCTTTTGTGTGAGCAAATGAGCAGCATTAGGTGATGATGGATTACTTTTTGGAAAGAGTTGTGTTTTGATAGTCAACTCTTTCTTAGTTGGTCTCTTGATATCTTTTTGATGGATATGTACATTTCAGGTGTAAACACTTGTAAATACAACTAATTTATATCTTGACATATGATGGTTTAAGATATACATGTTTATGTATTTATTTATTTATTTATATATTTATATATAGTATGACAAGTGTAATATCGCGAATAATTTACCACCATTTCCGTAATCAAATTAATGGAGTTTTAATTAAAATTCAAAAATTGCACGATTAGAGTTAGTAATACCGTAGTGATGAGGCGGGTCGTTACATCTCAACCTCCTGGTTTCCAACACTCTGATCCCTCTCTAGTCTGCAAACTAAATAAAGGAATGTATGGGCTCAGACAAGCCCTAAGACACTGGTTTGAAAGGCTGCAATATGCTCCTATTCAATTTGAAATTGTGGCTAGAAAATGTGATCCATCTCTTTTTGTTTACCAAACTTCCTCTCACTCTGTATCTTTTGATCTTTTGGTGTATATGGATGTTATTATTATAACTGGAAACTCCACTAAGTTTATTCATAATCTAACTTCCCAACTAAATTCATAATTTTCTCTCAAACAACTTAGTCTACTAGACTATTTTCTGGGAATTGATGTCAAGACTCTTCTAGAAAAGTCATTCCTTCTTACTCAGAGCAAATACATAAGAGATTTGCTATAGAAAAATTCTATGGCAGAGGCTCAACCTATTTCTCCTCCCATGGCTTCCAACTGCAAGCTTACTAAAATAGGCTCAGATCTGCTTATTAATCATACTCTCTATAGATTTGTGGTGGGTGCCTTACAATATGTAACTATTACTAGACCTAAGATTAGCTTATCTATGAACAAAGTTTGTTAGTTCATGTCCAATCCTTTAGAATCTCATTAGAATGCAGTAAAAAGGAAATTAAGATACTTAAAAAGGTACAATGTTGCATGAATCCATCTTAGACCTGCTACTTTGGGTAAACCTTATCCTCTCCGTACTCTTTGTGATGCTGATTGGGCTTCTAATAGTGAAGACAGAAGAATCACTTCTGGTTCAACCATCTATTTTGGTCCTAATCTCATTTCTTGGTGGTCCAAGAAGCAACAAGTGGTTGCAAGGTCCAGTATAGAGGCAAAATATTGAAGTTTGGTCAAAACTACTGCTGAATTATCTTGGATACAAACCCTTCTAACTAAGCTACAAATTCCTTTCAACACTCCCATTATTTTCTGTGATAATCAGAGTGTAGTAGCAATTGCACATAATCCTGTTCTTCATGCTCACACCAAGCACATGGAGATTGACATCTATGTCAAAGAAAAAGTCTTGTCTAAGAAGTTGTTGTTCATCAGATTCCTTCTCTAGATCAGTGGGCAAATGCTCTCACCAAGCCTCTCTCTCCAACCTGACTTTTGTATCTAAAGACCAAACTCAATGTACTTAAGACTCCTTCAAAGTCTCATCCACCTTGAATTTGAAGAGGGGTATTAGAGTACTGCAACTCTCAATCAAGTCAGTTATTAGAAGTTAGTAAGGAGTTAGTTTTCTGATAAGCAAGACCCACCTTCTTTCCCTCTCCATCCATGTCATGCAATGAAAAATTCATACCTAGAACATAACTAACTTCCTTAATTCTTCTTATAATTTCATCAATCTTGGAATAAATCTCTTCAGAAATGAATGTATGCACTTTGTTGTTCATGGCAATCCAACTGTATGCAGGCTTCTTTGTTATGCCTTATGATTTCATCAACCTTTGTATTTCCGCAACATCATCCAATTTTCGAGCTGCAGAATACATGTTAGGTAACATAACATAAGGCATATCATTCTTGGGTTTCAACTCAAAAAGATTTGTAGCTTCCCTCACTTCTAATTCCAAGTTACCATGCCCTCTACATGCAACAAGTAGACATGGCAACGGGGAGGGGCGGGGGCGGGTATTGTATTCCCTATCCCCACCCCCGCCCCCACCCCCACCCCCATTCCCCATCGGGTTTTAAAACCCAAACCCATCCCCACCCCCGCTGGGGTCGGGTTTTCCCCGCCCCGCCCCTACTATTGATTAAAAAAAATAATGTGGCTTTTTTTAAAAAAAAAAATCGAACAAAAAAGTTAATTAGGTAACAAAAAAAAATAATAACATACCAACATTCAAAATATGAGATCATAATTTAAAAATTACAAAACAAATTCAATCAATTTAATTAAAATCATTATGAACCTGCATATTTAATTTCTCCCAAAATACAATATCATTTAAATATATATTGTCCCAAAATTAAAATAAAACATAGAAGAAGCAAATAGTAGAGGTCCACTACTGCAACAACAAAGGTGTCAGAGTTATTTCTAGCTCCTCCCCCACCCAAAAAAAAATTACTTTATAATTATATTGGCTTTCAATTCTAAGAAGTAAGAATGGACATGGTATGGTAGCTTTTGATGTAGAACAAGTAATATAGGTTTACACTCTACACCTATTTCAGACACCCCTATTAAATTTCTAAACAAAATGTTACAAGATCAGCCAAAATCAGAAAATCCACATCAGAAAGTTTCTCCAACATATCCTGGATCTAGCCTTTTAACCTTGGACTTCACAATTCCAAAACAGACTTCATTCCCACACCATTGCAAGACAACATTCATAATATTGAAACTAAAATATTTGCAAAATTATGACAGGATTAGTAATCTATCATCTGAACATCCAAAGTGTAATGAAAGGAAAGCATCAAATCAACCAAATTATGAAGGCCTTTTACAAACGAACAAACAACACATATAATTATGAGTCTATCATTTGATCAACAAACAAATGAGTAACAACTAAGAACTGCAATTCACATGGAGTAAATGATCATTTCTCCAAATTAGTAATACCAGCATCCACTATTTCACCTTCATAAAAGAAGAAGAACAATTAGAACAAAAGATTATATTATATAATATTAAAAACGGAAATTCAAAACATTATTTACCTTCATCATCTGAAACTGTTTCATTCATTAAAGTAGCACAATCAGCAACAGCTTTATAGCTCGCAGACCCTATAAAAGTACATTAGTAACATTACAAGTATTATTTTGCGGAATAAAAACAAATATCAATTAACAACTTATAGGTATAAAATTTTACCAGTATTTTCAGCACTCCACAACCAGCTTCTAGCACACATTAAAGCCTCTAAAGTAGTCCATTGAAGTCGACTATGATGTGGGCTTAATATTTGACCACCGGTGCTAAATGCGGATTCTGAAGCTATGGTAGATACCGGAATAGCTAATATATCCTTAGCAATTGCTTGAAGTGTTGGATACTTGACACCATTAATTTTCCACCACATCAAAATATCAAAGTCAACAGCTCTTGGTAAAACATATTCTTCTAAATAATGGTCCAACTCTGATTTAACATAAGAACTTCTAGCCCTTTTTTTCCTCATAATAAATCTATCATACTCAGATAATGCATCACCAACAACTTCACTACCAGTAGCATCTCCAACATTACTACCAAAAGAGTCCTTGTTCATTTTCATTTGGTAATCAAAAACTAAGTCATAACATAATTGTTGAATACATCTCACTTGATTAAAAGAGTCACGTTCATACAATTTTTCATAATAATACTCAAGCAACTCCATCTTGTACCTAGGATCTAAAACAGTGGCAACTCCCATCACATTATGAATCACACCCCAATATTTATCAAATTTTAGCATCATATTTTGTGCCATTTTTTGAATCATTGGGTTAGGAGAAGTAATCCATTGTTTGATTGCCAACTTAATCTCACATATATTTGGAAAATACAAATTAGCAGTTGGATGTTTAGTAGAAGAAAATAGTTCAGTGATAGTATTGAACAACTTCAATCTCCCACACACATCCTTTGCAAACTGCCATTGTAAAGTACTTGGCAAACAAGTATATTAACACTCTCGTTGCTTTAATCGACAAAATACATTCTCATATCCTATGGCAATTTCAAGCATTTTGTAAGTTGAGTTCCACCTAGTTGGACAATCTAAGGCCAAATTCTTAGTGTAAGGGATTCTCAACTGTTTAGTTGTTTCCTCAAATTTTTCCTTCCTCTTAGGTGTTGTTGTCCAATATGCCACATTATCCCGAATGTTTTCTACAACTTCTTTTATCACTTCCAAGTTCCAACCCATCTTTTACTATCAAATTAAGGATGTGTGCACAACAACGCATGTGAAGTAAAGACCCATCCCTAAGCAAACTACCTAAGTGCAATTTATCCTTAAATTTTATCAATCATAGCATCATTTGTGGTACAATTATCTAGAGTGATAGTGGAAAACTTTGTGTCAATATTCCAATCCATCAAACAGTCAGTCAATACATTGCAAAGTCTATCACTTGTATGAGGAGCAGGAACATAAATGAACCTAACATTAATAGAGAGATATAATATTAAAAACAGTAAAAACAAAATATATATAATATAATCATATTTTATCATTTTATTAATTAAGCAATTGACTAACAATATAAAAAGTTCAAATCATTTTATTACCTCAAAATATGACTTTGTAAGTTCCAACACCGATCAATGTAATGAGCTGTAATAGCCATATACTCCCTCTTCTGATTGGTTGAAGTCCACATGTCTGATGTGATAGCCACTCTTCCATCAAGACTATCCAACAACTTCAAAGATGTTACTCGTTCATTCTCATAGATTTTCATTATGTCCTTCTTAATTGTGTTTCTAGTTGGAACTTGAAACACAGGTTGGAGGGCAGCAGAGTATCTCCTAAAGCCAATGTGATCCACAATTGATAGTGGATACTCATGAATAATAATTGCTTTTGCTAGCTCTCCCCTTGCGCATTCTGCATTATAAATTCCCGCACCCAACTCTTACTTTCCTTGCATGACCTTAGGTGTAAGAAATGTTTGGCCCTTCATCCCTCTCATAAAAATCTTGTACTGAACACAAATGTCATTATGTTGCCACAAATGCTTGGTTCCATTTTTTTATTTTCCACCAAGAAGTTTCTTACAATATTTGCATTTAGCCTTGTCTAAACCATTGACTTGTATTTTTTGAAAATGTTGCCAAATCTTACTTTTTAGCCTTACTAGTGGTAGTGGATACTCCTTGTGTCTCTGTCTCCACATTATTAACTTCATCTTCATGAGGTGGAGGAGTAGGATCAGACTCAATTGGATGTGTAGGAGTCTGATTGTTTGCTGAAGCTGAAGGAGTCTGATCATTTGACTGATTTGATGAAGGAATATGAGACATTCCTTCCGGTGAAACACTAATATGTTCCATTACTTTCTTGAAAAAAGAAAAAAAAACAAACACTAATGAGTATATAATAGACATGGCAAGAGCACCTGTTATTTTCAAGCATAAAACTAATTTCTTAGACACTTTGGACCAGCTAAAACTAATTTCTTGGATGAAATATCCGCTGGTTTTGGATAGCTCATATTGTTGTTGCTCTCATGTTGCTATGGAGCATTGATTGACTCTTTTCTCAAAAGATTTCATCTGCTACGGATATTGCAACAAGCATTTGATTATGTAATAAACTTTATTAATTAAGCATTTTATTTAGTAAAAAAAATTATAAACTATTAGATGCTTGCTAAATGAGGAACACGACTCATAATTGTGACAATAGAATAAATACAAAATTAAGTGAAAGGGAAGAAAGAGTGCGCAACTCATACACATACTTGGAAATAAAATGAAAAAAGTTTGTGCTGAGGAAAGCTTTCTGCCCACTAGATATCAACCATGACATGAGGATGACAGGCAGCATCCAACCATAGGATTTGAAAATCTGCATTTGAAGAAAAAATGAAATGCATTGCAACACCTCATGCCAACGAAAATATTTCAATGCATATGGAGACACAGGTAAGATGCTGTGATTTTACACAATAGAAACAACAATAGCAACAACAAAGTCTTAATCCACTAGGTGTTAAAACTGGTGCAACACAAAGACTTTCTAGAAAGTTAGCCATCCAAGTACTTCTCACCCAATACAAAGATTACCAAAAAAAATATAGCTTCTTACTTAATTAAAACTTTTGGACAATATTATACTTTTACATGACAAAGCAATGATGGGCAATATATGTGTAATCAGATTTTGGGATTGACAGGAGTACAAGACCAAAAATGCATTTAAACAGAGGATGTAAAGACAGAATAAGGTTACAAGTAATAACAATTCACAATTCCAAAAATATTTTAGGAAAATCTTCTGATATTGGCCGATTTCTAGTTGTAATTTATGATTTCCTTACAAACAACTTCAGATTTAACTTTTAAAACATCTCATTATGAGCCATGCTGGTATCATATCTCCCTATGCTATTAACTATCGTTTAGGTGCACCCACTCACTGCTCCAGTGTACTGCACAGCTTCAATTAACATCCACATGATCATTTATCAGTGATATCAAGAGTGTCTAGCTGAATTGGAAGTAGGATGCGTGAATATTATAAATCTTTTGATACCAGGTTCAATTCTTATAAATAAATAAAAAAATTAGTGATCACCTGACTTGCTTAGTTATAAAATCAAGCCAACTTTCAATGAAGAATCTTTTAAATTCATAACTATTATTATAAGCCAAATGACAACTATCAATGTATATTCAGTTAAAAGTTTTTGAACTAAACTTAGAAGCTATTAACTACAACTCTATAATGGCAAGTAAGATTTAACATGTTTCATTAGAATCTCCAGTCTTGTAAGCGTTACATGTGTGTTGATAGTGGTTTCTTTATTGAATAGTCCCCCCTTTCTGCTAGCTGCTAGCTACATCGCATCTTGATAACAATATTTTAACATCCTTTACACAACAAGAGATAGCTTGATCTCTATTAGATTTTGGGTGGCAGCAGCAACATGTGGGTATGTTAGAAATAGCTTGATCTATATCAGATTTAGTGTAATCAGATATGGTTTCTTTCTTATTAAACTACCTTCTTTGTTATATACAGGGAAATACAAATATAATATATATATATGTTATATTATATGCTAGCAGAATTCAATTAATTTGCATTTTTAAGTCATGTTAGAAATAGTGATTGTTAATTAATTAGCTAGATATGGTTTCTTTCTTATTAAACTACCTCATAACTCTGGACTTTTGTACTTTTATGCCTATCATGTTGATATTCCAAATTCGTATACATCATTTGGCTTAAACAAAATATTCACCAACCATAGCATAACTATATCTACAATGAATTTAATTATTTATACCTCATACTAACAACCAACAAATTTAGAAGGAGAGCCTTAAAAGGGCATAGGATGGTGATCAGCAGAAAAATTATCACATGTATAATGTTCATTAAAAAAAGCCCAAAGATTTAATTATACCTTTTATAAAATGATACCTTATAATTCCTGGATGCAGGGCACCTGAGAGAATCAAGGGACACAACGGAAATGAAAATTTCTTTTACTCATATTTCATTCTTTTAAGTTCAATTAGATGGTTAAATAAAACCTTTTGAATTTCTATTCCTATTCCCACATTAGCATTTTAACTACGACAAGAAATATCAGAAGCATATCGAGGAATTTTTGTTGAGCTTTGACTATAAAAAGAGAGAAATTTTCCTTTTCATGACTAAAATCAAATTCATGAATAATAGGACAGTTGGAAAAGGAGTGCAGGTTGGAATTTTGCAGTTCCTAATTTAATCTTGATTTCTCACGTTTACTTCTTGTTACTAAGCATTTTATAACTTGGCACTTTGCATCATGAAATATACCAATAGAGGTACCCCCAATCCCCATTAAGTCATTGATAAATACAATGACGCAGATGCAGCAATGGGTTAATAGATCATACTAGACAATCAATCTGAAATAAGAATGAAAGAGGTAGAAGGATGTTGTTGCTTCATACCAGACAATCAATCTGAAAACAAGAAGCTGTGAGGTCGTCAACAATGGTGCGTGACAGCGGTGCAGGAGCAGTGGTGCTCGACGACGATGTTGCTGGTGCGTGAGTGGTGTTAGAGAGAAGATACGAGAAGGAGGACAAATCTGAAATCACAACTGAGAAGTGAGGATTAGGGTTTCCTTCTTAATTCATATATATATATACAAGGTCATTTTTGTAATTTACTCCACGAGTAGGGCGGGGGCGGGGTGGATACCATCATTACCAAACCCGCCCCCGCCCCCGAATTTATAAAGCAGGGAAAACCCAAACCCAAACCCGATCAACTCAGTTTTTCACTGTTGACATCGAGGCGAGTTCGGGTGGGTGCCCACGGGTCCGGGCCCCATTGCCATGCCTAGCAACAAGGAGTGCCTTCCATACAGTTGCATTAGGTTTCATATCCATTTGCCTCGTTAAGCTTTCCTAAGCATCCAAACAGATAAATCATGCAAGCGTAGTGTTCAGGCTCAGGTTCTATTCCATAAATATTTTTCATTTGTTGAAAATATGTATGACCTTCATCCACAAGACTAGCATGACTACAACCAAATAATAATCCTATAAATGTAATAAAATATGGTTCTATGCCCCTTGAAACCATAGCCTCATAGCATTTTAAGGAGTGTCTTCCCTTGCCATTTTGTGCATAACCAACAATAAGAGTTGTCCAATTAATTACATACCGAAGGTGCATTAAAACAAAAATTGCATCAGCATCATCCAGGCATCCACATTTTGCATACATGGTTATAAGAGATTTATTCACTAACAGGGATGATCTTAGACGTAATTTAATGAAGTCTGAATGGACTTATTTATCGAATTCTAGAAGAGTCAATTCGGTGTAGGCACTCAAAATGCTATAAATTGGTCTGGACTTGCCCCTGCAATTCTCATGTCACAAAAAGTCTGCAGGGATTCTTCATGGGAGTTGTTTTGCATTCACATTTGATTTGAAAAAGAGTAGGGGACAATACAAATCAAGCAGAAAAAAACATGACAAAATCTGTAATTTTTCTTACTTAGAAAACTATGGAGGGCGAGTCTTACCAACGGTAAAGTTGTGTCTTGGTGACTTGTTGGTCATGAGTTTGAATCCGAAAATAGCCTCTTTGCATATGCAAGAATAAGGCTGCATAGAATATCCCCCCTTATCTTCGCATAGCGAGGAGCCTCTTGACAATGTGATACATAGTTTTTTTAGAAAATTATGGACATTTTTTTTCCCAAATACAAAATATTAAAAAGAGATATATATCCATATTTATATCTCTTTAACAACCCAAAAAATAGTAACTAATCAGCATAATCATTTAAAAAAGTAAAAACCGAAATATTGTATTGTAATCTCTCTCTATTTTTTTTTTATTTCAGTAAACTCATTAAATTTGATATTAATTGTATTAAGATAATTAATATTAGATATTTTGGTAAATTTTATATTATTTTAGTTGTATTGTTCATTATTCGTCAAACAATCTATAAGATATAAAATTATCATATAACTTGTACTTTTGTCTTATCCTATTTAGTATCATAATTTTGACAAATCAAACGGATCTTATAATGACAGATTTTTCTTATACAATTTGTTAGTAATGACAGATTTTTCTTATACAATTTGTTAGTATTAATAATAATAAATAATGATTTACATAATAATTTTTATACTTTTCACCTCAGGTGATCTACATAATTACGGCTTTTTCTTATACAGTTTTTACCTCCATTTGATATATGATGAGTAAAATAAGGTGACCGAGTTTTAGTGTAAAGTTTTGACTGCTCTATTCAATTTTAAATACTATGGTCTGGCTATTAGTTTGTGATATTAGATTATGGTTTTATAATTATTTGTTACTCTATGCGTATGATTTGAAGCCTAATGAAATCTTAATTGCACTGCCCTATGCTTTTTTCATCTCTAGAATCTTCCATTTTAAATTTCATTTCATACCCACTTGTTTACACGCTCATACCCTGAAACCCTGAAACACACAACAATGTTGTCTCTAATTCAGACCCTAACTTTCCCAATCTTGCTATGCATTATCCTCTTCGCCACCACAGCCTCCACTCTTCCACTAGAACTAAATCTGTCATTGCACATTGATTGTGGAAGTACTAACACCACCACTGACGAATTTGGTACCACCTAGCTCTCCGACCGCTACTTCAGCGGTGGCGCCACCGTGGCTGTGTTGGAACCATTGCATTTGCATCATGCATATGAGAAGACGCCCCAGTCTCCTTGGGGAAGAAGAACTGCCACCCCATCCCCTCTCTTCCCCCTCCCGCTACCTCATCCGCACCTTCATCGTTTACGACAACTATGACGGCATGTTTCGTGCCCCTTCTTTCGAAGCCTCTGTGGCAGCCACAATTGTCTTCTCCTGGCGCTATTTGTGGCCTGTGATGGCGTCTACAACGATCTTTTTGCTATGTTTCATTCTGATGTCCTGATGATGTTGATGTGGCAATAAGTAGTGGAGAGGTTTGTTATAGAATCTTTTCTTCACGATATTGTTGTAATTACCTGATACTATTTATGTTGGAAATAGGAGGCTTATATGTTATGGAAGAGGTATTATGTTTATATAAAAGAGGAGAATTTGTGGAAGAGTGGAGAGAATTTTTATAACTTAGAACTTGTATTGATAATTGCTTGCTTACAAATGTAGGGGATGACCCCTATTTATACTAGTACATGAAAGATTCTAGAAACCACTCAACTTACCTATAGTCTAGATAATTCTATACATGTATCTTGTAGTTATGGATCATTCTAGATTTAGATATTTTACTACAATATTCTAGAGACTTTGACTACTACCACTTACAAGATCTTTCTAGATCTTAGACTACAAATATGGACTACTAGTACAATAAACATTTTAAGCCCAAAATCAAGTTTATATTTCAACAATTTAGTCGGGCCAAGTAGCCTCAATGCATAATCAACAATTTTACCCCATAATATACTTCTCTCTTCTCTATTTTCTTTATTCTACTTTCCAACCATTCACAACGTACACCATAATACACTTCTCTCTTCTCTATTTTCATCACAATTGGTATCACCCTAAGACTAGGGCAATGGCGGACGCGACACACAGTAAGCTAATAATTCAAGAAGTGGAAGATCACAGAGTCAAATGCAGACATGCAATCTCGGATGGATGAACTCATTGCGTCTCTTGCAGAGCTGCGAACTATACTCGACAATCAATTGAGCCACGTTCATCAGGACATGCTATTAAAGGTTGTTTCTCTATATGTTGTTATCATTAAAGATTGTTTCCCTATACCCAAATGCATGTAAGAATGTTAAACCCCACTTCTATCGCATATGTTATTAATTTAGCTAAATTTCATGAAGGCCTCAAAATCAACTCTGAATATGAATAAGTTCTATAGTCGACCAGGTGCTTCAAACTTTCAATCAGTGATAGTGAGTAACTAATCAAACTCTGGTACCAATTCTAATTTTCAGGCCTACACAAACAAACCTATCTTGAGTAAGGCGTTCCTCGAAGTTTTATTGCAACTAAATGACTGGTAGGAGAGATAAGGATTTATGCATGTTTTGTGATTAACCATTTACCCCTGGACACCATTTAAAGCATAAAAGATCTCAACTCTTGGTGATGGAAATGGATGATGATGATGATCCTGTGGATGAAAAAATAGAGATTATTGAAGAACATGGGTCTACTAAGGGGTGCATAATTACCAAACTATGCGATCAGTGGCCTCCATAACAAGAAGAAAATGTTGCAAATATTAATTGACAGAGTAAGCACTCATAATTTCCTGGATTTGGAATTGGACTCCATCACTCCAATAATTGTGACAGCAGGTGGTGGTACAAGATTGCAGTCTTCATATGTATGCAAAGGATTTACGTGGCAATTACAACAAAGTGGTTAGTCACAACATTGAATGTTAAATGTTTGGTATGATAATATGAACCTAATGTCAATGCACATTTGCTCATTCAAAAGTCCATTACTCAAATAAAAGCATTTCTTAGAATATTATTATTATGAAAAACCTAGTTTATGTTATGTAGATGCAATACTTAGAATGTCAATGTTCAAAAAGCTATTATTCAGAATGTTGTTTTCAACTTTTCATACACAAAACTATTTTCATGTTTTATAAAAGCTTTCATACTTTTATGCATATAATTGAACAAATTTTAAATAGATCTTGTTATCACATACATGATTTAGTTTAGATGTGTCAAATAGTTTAGCTTGTTATGAAAACCTTTGCATGCATTCTGATATGTGTCGATCACTCTGATGCTAAGGACGTTTTAATGCAAATGCAGTATTTCATGCAATAAATAACATAATGTAAAAGAAGAGGGAAAAAGAATATTCAACATAGAGATTTTTACTAGTTCACCCCAACCCCCAAACTGATGAGATTTTCACTAACACAACCAACAACATGTTGGACCAACCAATTGTTGGATTTTTACAATTTTCATCCACTTGCTAGACTTCTAAACTAGCCAATTGCTATACCAGTAACCCAATGGATTTTCACCTTGTCAACCAACTACAAGACTTTCAATGTCTCCTCACCATACTAGGTCTTGGATTGGAGATCACCCACTCAACCTCAACACCCACTTGGTCATGGGAGAGACAATACAAGATTTATTTCACCTCTTCAAGCTACATAAGTATAATTTCACTCTAGCATCTTCAGGTTACACTCTTAAAGACTCTCTCTAAGCTACTTACCTTCCATGGGTTCTCCCTATTACTTCTTTCTTAGCCAAACTTAACCCACATTGTTAATTTGGGATACATACAGATTTCATACAAGGATAAGGTGGTTAATGGGATTTTACAGCTAAACAACACTCCATTTATTTTCTTTCTACTCACAAAAGGATCATGAAGGGTGGAGAGAATGTCAACTTCATTTCTGCACTATGTATGTTGTCTCTTACCTACTCTCTCCAGTTTTATAGGTCTCCTTTATTAGTTTACTTGTCCCATAGCCCAAACTAACTGTTATGTGATAGTTGGGACTTCTTCTTCTTGTGTCTCTTTAAAAGCTTGCTTCAAGTCTGAAATACCTTAAGAAAATAGTTGTACGAAGTGGGCCCCTTAACTCTATTACAACTTCTTAAAGAAGTAGTAATATGTTAGTTGTACTTAACTTGACACATTTGAATTCGTTCTGAAGTTTTCCATTCTGAAGAACAAATTTGATAAGTTTTTAAAGGTACATCAAAATTGCATTCTGATGTTACTGAGAAAGGACCTATTATGATGTAGGTTCCTTCCGATGAGGATAGCATGATATAACATTATATATAGCTTATATCCATCAATCCAAACACTTCTTCACGACACAAATCATTCTGAAGTAACATATTTCAATATAGGTAATATATGAAGGTTGTTGTTGTTGTGTTAGTGTTCTATCCTTCGTTCAGACTTCACAAAGTCTCTTCAATCTTCATTCTGATGTTGCACATCAGATCTTCTCAAGGACAAGTGTTAGCTTTCAACTTGTTGCATCTTGAAATGCTATTAACATCCATCTTCCAATGAGTCCTTAGTGTGTGACTGCATATGGAAGATGTGTTGTTATCAACCTCAGACTTTTGATGAGTCAGTTATCTTTTGTGACTACATATGAAAGACATGATGTTGCTTTGTATCCCATTCTGATGTCAACTTTATTCTTTAGATGAGCCAACTTTCTCTTGTGACTTCATATGGAAGACATGTAGTTGTTTTACCATTCTAATGCATAGATCCTTCATGATCATGACTTCAATACATCATTCTAATGTAGTCATCTCATAATCTATCTTGTCTTGTTTTAACGTTTTAATTATGTTAGGATTTACATTGGTCAAGTGTAACCGAATCCCAATTGTAGTATTGAATCGAAGCTCAAGTTGTCTCCCAAGAGAATAGTGCAAGGATGAATATTCAAATTAAAACCTTTCAGATGAAGATATTTTTGTGTTTTTATATTTTAAACTACCTAAAACTAAAACTAATCAAAACAAAAAAATAAAAGATATATTTTCTAGAGAGATTAATGTGCTGAAAATTTAATAACAAAATTAAAAGAAAAGGTAACAAGTTACTTGTTGACGTGATAATAATTGTAGACGAAAACAATAACGTTGAGATGCTAAGATTGTACTCGGAATCCCCTTATTTGTTGCAATTCCTTACACTTCTACGTCATTATATCTTTCATCCTCAATTCACTAATGTATTTTATCCCTAATCCAGGTGATAGACCCTAAATCACTTGTCTTGATTCCCAATCCCTTGGTAAACCAACATAAGCAATCAACATTATTGTTTGGGAATTAGCGAGGTTTAACCAAGATTATTATATCACTAAAGATAACCCTAATTAAGTATCCGATTCAATTCAAATTTCAACGAGACTTGCCAAAGTGCATGCCAATTCCTAGAATCATCCATGAGGTGCACAGGCTCACAAAGCATTAAATATAGAAGACAAAGAATGAAATCAAACAATATATTAATGTTAGAAAATTACATCAAATAGGATTCAATCATTTCTTCTCCTAACTAAGAAAGAAACTAATCATTCATGAAATACAATAAGAGAGAAAAAAATAGGGATTTTCAATGAAGGATGGTGTGTAAAGGTGTTTTTTTGTTGCTGTCTATGCCTATCTATTTATAGAATCATAGATGTGTTTAATAGAGGCAAATAATCTCCTTAATTTACAAAATAATATAATCTAGACAAGGAAATTATCTCTTCAGCTAATATAATATGTTTTAATTGTTGCAATTATCTTCCAAGTGATTTTCTTCAATTATCTTCTAGCTATATCTCCATAATTATCTCTGTTTTCAATTAATTCAATTTCTGGATGCACTATCTGGCATGCTCCTCGCTTAAGCAAGATATCTTCTGTAAAATTTCATCTTCTTCTCTGTTTGAGTTGGCTTCAGAGGCTTATACGTCACTTAAGCAAGACTACCTTGTAAAATTGTCCTCTTTCTTTGTAAAAACTCACAAAATCCTATTAAAAACTTCTAAAATTGTAACTCCTATCTAAAATATATTAAAAACTGAAAACATAATGAATTTGATTCAAAACAAGGCCTAAAGTATACTAAAGTATCAAATAAAAGTCTCAAATTGCATATTAAAATAGGGTAAATTTGACGTTTATCATCTTGATTCTAGTTTATCTTTAGAATTTTATTCTGAGATCACATTCTCAAAGTCCTCAATTACATCATTCTAATGTTGACTCTAGTATTGCTTCATTCTGATGTTGTCAGCTCAATGTAGCCTTTAATGGATAGTTTGAGTAAGACCTTTTTGATGTCTTTGCAACATGATAAGATTGAGATCTTCATGGAGAAGAATTGACTTCATCAATAGATGGGCTTCTTTCAAATATTTTGAAGCTTCTCACTTGAAAGCATAGTTGAGACATTCATTCTGAGCTTGTTCTAAACTCTTCAGAATGCTTACTCTTGATATGGTATTTGTATATCTTCCATTAAAACATTAGAAAATATGTTGGCTTGCATAACTTTCTTACATACGATGTTATGCTTTGAGAGAGTTCTCTAATGTAAATGGAAATTCACATAATGTTCTTCTTATGTGAATACTTTGATGAGATGGCATAATAGACTTCTATTCCAAAACATTGTGGTGTGAGCTTGTTGTAGTAGTTGTGCTTGCTACTATTTTTTATTTCTTTGACCCTTTGAATGACCAAGCTAGATTTCGATGTTTTCATGTGAGTTGTAGAGAATTATATCCTTGACATTCAAGCATTGGTCTCATGTTAGTTGGACCACTATAGGATGAGCAATCTTTAAAGCATTGATTATATTGTGAGGATAAAATGAAATCTTTATCTTGATCATGAATGTGGTCCAAGATACAAGTCATATTAGCTCATGACTTCTTCATGAAAGATGTAGATATTTCTCGTAGTGATATGTTGTTAGCATATATAGTTTTTAGGTTAATTTTATTAGGAAAATAGGAAGAATATCGTAAATAAATGCTAGAATAAGTATAAAATTCATTAGTTTTATGTTTATCATTGATTCTATGCTATTTTGATGTTTAGGATCAAGAAAAGCAAGAAAAAAAGCAAAATAAGAGCCAACTGAATCTGAGATCTTGCGCTAACCGCGCCAGGACCACGCTAATCGCGCCATACTCACTAGAGGTTCACGCTATCCGCGCCAATCTCGCGCTAGTCGCGCATACTCACTGGAGACTCGCGCCAGTCGTGCCAAACCTCGCGCTAGTCGCGCGGACGTCACGGGATTTCTGAATTAGCTTAAAGATAACATAAGAATGATGGGTTTTTAGGGTTTTATGACCTAGGTATAAATAGAATTTAAGTAGGACACATTAGAGGCAGAAATAGACATTTTAGAACAGAGAAAATGAGGCAAGATCAAAAGGGAAAAGCATATGTCTTGAGGATTTGCGATACAATCAGGCACCAGGGCGTATCAGATGATGCTGTGAGACTACGATTATTTCCCTTTGCTGTTAAGGGAAAAGCACTTCGTTGGTTAGACAGACAAACTCCCAACAGCATCAGTACGTGGGAAGAATTAGTTACTAAATTTTTCTCTCAATACTTTTCTATGGAGAAATACAACAGGTTGGTGAACGAGATCACCAATTTCACTCAGATTGAGAGAGAAAGTTTATGTTCAGCTTGGAATAGGTTCCAGGAATTGATCAGGAAGTGTCCACAGTATGATATGACTGTGGGAAAGAAAGTATGTATATTATTTAATGGGATGACTCCAGAATCAAGACTTATAGTGAATGTAGCAGCTGGAGGTTCGATTAGATCAAAGACAACTACTCAAACATATGAATTAATTGATTCACTGGCTCACAATGAAAATGAGAGCATCGTAGCTCAACCAAAGAGGGAAGTTATTCAACTAGGAAGCAGTGATGCAATGCTGGCTGAGCAAAAGCTTTTATCACAGCAATTAGCAAGGCTGAATGAGAAAATTGACAAGATGCAAGGTTATTTAGTTCAAGCTTCAACTATCAGAGCACAGCTACCTATTTGTGAGTACTACCAGGGAGATCATGAATCCAATGAGTGTCCTACCTTAGTAGGGGCTGACCTAGTGCAAGTTAATGGAGTATGGTACGATCAGAGAAACCATTCTAACTTCCAGAGGACTTCGAATTATGCTCCAGGTAACAATTTTCAAAGAAGGATTCAGGGAGGAGGTTTGGATTACAAATCCAACAATTACTTGCAGCCTCCACCCATTCCACCTAAGGAGCCATCAGAACTAGAGAAGGCTATGTTGCAGCTATCTAAGACTACAACTGAGCACATTTAGGTTACTAATTCTTTCATCAAGGAGACTAATGCTTTCATCAGTGAGACCCGAGCCCATCACAAGAATCAAGATGCTTCTATCAGAAATCTTGAAAATCAAATTGGTCAGTTGGCTAAGCAATTGACTGAGAGGTCTCAAGGACAATTCCCTAGTGACACTGTTATCAACCCAAGGGAACAAGCAAAGGCGATCACCACCAGAAGTGGACTTGAAACGAAATCTCCAGAGATACCTAAGACAATTGAAGAAGAAACTGTTCCAGTTTCTGAAGAACAAGTAGTCAAGATACCTGTGAGTAAGGAAGAGAAGAAAGAAAAAAATCCTGCAACAGAGAAGAAACAGATGATTTTTTCTCGTTTTGAGAAACCACCATATCCTATGAGGCTGAAGCAACAAGCTCAGAAGCAACAATATGCAAAATTTTTAGATATGTTTAAAAAGTTGCACATTAATATTCCATTTATTGAAGCTTTAGCTAATATGCCTAACTATGCAAAGTTTATGAAAGAATTATTGTCTAGGAAGCATAAATTGCAGGAATGCGAGACGATAGCACTTACTGAAGAGTGCAACGCGATCATCCAGAGGAAGCTTCCACCAAAGAGGAAGGATCCAGGGAGTTTCAACATTCCTATTGAGATAGGTAATGTTGATGTAGGAAGAGCATTATGTGATCTGGGAGCCAGCATAAATCTGATGTCGTTGTCTCTATGCAAGTCATTGGGAATTTCCGAGCTAAAGTCCACTAGAGTTTCATTGCAGCTTGCAGATCGTTTGTTGAGGAAGCCAACCGGAGTAATTGAAGATGTGTTGGTAAAAGCTGATAAATTTATTTTTCCTGCAAATTTTATTGTTTTAGATATGGAAGGTGAGAGTGAAATACCTTTGTTATTAGGTAGATCATTTTTAGCTACTGCTAGGGCATTAATTGATGTAGAGCAAGGAAAATTAGAGCTTAGAATGAATAATGAGTCTGTTGTTTTTAATGTTTTTGATGTGATGAAACATCCTACTGACAAACATGATTGTTTTAGATTGGATATTTTAGATACAGTGATTCATACAGATAAAACAGATGACCAAAAGCTGGAAGAGGAGCTTGACACATTAGGTACAGATGAAGTACAAAAAGAAGTGGAGATGATTATGGAGGTGTTAGAGAAGGAAGAAGATGACACAGTGAAGGAAACACCAAAGATTGAACTTAAAGAATTACCCATCAATTTGAAGTATGCATTTTTGGGAGAGAATGAGACATTTCCAGTCATCATAAACAAAGAACTGAAGTTAGAAGAAGAAGAGAAGCTGTTAAAGGTTCTTAAGGAGCACAAGACCGCAATTGGGTGGTCCATATCTGACTTGAAAGGAATTAATCCTTCCTTCTGTACCCACAAAATTTTGATGGAGGATGATGTGAAGCCTGTGAGACAGCCTCAAAGGAGATTGAATCCTACTATGAAAGAAGTGGTAAGGAAGGAAGTGGTTAAGTTATTAGATGCAGGGATGATATATCCTATATCCGACACTGCGTGGGTGAGTCCGGTACAAACAGTTCCTAAGAAGGGTGGGATGACTGTAATTCAAAATAATAATAATGAATTGATTCCCACTAGAACCATCACCGATTGGAGGATGTGTGTGGACTATAGGAGACTCAATGATGCCACTAGGAAGGATCATTTTCCGCTTCCATTTATTGATCAGATGCTGGAAAGGTTAGCTGGACATGCGTACTATTGTTTTCTAGATGGATTTTTCGGCTATAACCAAATTCTAGTGGTACCTGAGGATCAAGAAAAGACTGCTTTCACATCCCCATTTGGAGTCTTTGCATACAGGAGAATGCCATTTGGCCTCTGCAATGCACCAGCGACATTTCAAAGGTGTATGCTTTCTATTTTTTCTGATATGGTAGAAAAATGCTTAGAGGTGTTTATGGATGATTTTTCTGTTTTTGGATTTAATTTTGAATCATGTCTAACTAATCTATCTAGAGTATTGAAAAGGTGTCAGGAAACAAACCTTGTTTTGAATTGGGAAAAATGCCACTTTATGGTTTGTGAAGGTATTGTTTTAGGTCACAAAATATCTAATAAAGGAATAGAAGTTGATAAGGCTAAATAGATGTTGATTGAAAAACTTCCTCCTCCAGTTAATGTTACTGGGGTGAAGAGTTTTTTAGGTCATGCAGGTTTTTATAGGAGGTTCATTAAAGATTTTTCTAAAATTGCCAAACCTCTTAGTCAACTTTTAACTAAAGAGAGTGATTTTAATTTTGATGAAGTGTGCCTTAATGCTTTTAACGTATTAAAGGAAAAACTTACTACTGCACCTATTTTAACAGCACCTGATTGGAATTTACCTTTTGAATTAATGTGTGAAGCAAGTGCATATGCCATTGGTGCTGTTCTTGGTCAACGAAAGAATAAGTTATTGCATGTTATATATTATGCTAGTAAGGTTTTAAATGAGGCACAAGTTAATTATGCAACCACTGAAAAAGAAATGCTAGATGTAGTTTATGCGTTAGATAAATTTAGATCCTATTTAATAGGTTCTAAAGTTATTATTTATACTGACCATGCTGCTCTCAAGTATTTGATGAATAAACAGGATGCGAAACCAAGATTGTTGCATTGGATGCTCTTGTTTCAGGAATTTGACTTGGAGATCAAGGGCAAGATTGGAGTGGAGAATAAAGTAGCAGATCATCTGTCAAGGATTCAGGATAAAGAATTACAAGATGGACCAGAGATGGTTATTAATGAATATTTTCCTGATGAGAAAGTGATGATGGAGATTGATATGGGTCCATGGTTTGCCGATATGGCCAACTTCAAATCTGTAGGTGTTTTACCTGGAGGTCTTAATTTGCAGCAAAAGAAAAGATTCCTTCATGATGCAAAGAGGTATGTATGGGATAACCCTTTTCTTTATTTTAGATGTACTGATGGTGTTATTCGCAGATGTGTAGCTAGCCCAGAAGTGCCAAAGATTCTTTGGCATTACCATTCTTCAGATTATAGAAGGCATTTTGGAGGGAATAGAATAACACAGAAGGTATTGCAATGTGGATATTATTGGCCAACACTTTTCAAAGATGCAAGAGACTATGTAGAAAAATGTGACAGATGCCAGAGGACTGGTAATATCTCTCGGAAGGATGAGATGCCACTTAATAGCATATTAGAGGTGGAGATATTTGATGTTTGGGGAATTGACTTTATGGGACCTTTTCCCAAGTCACATTCCAATCAGTACATCTTGGTAGCTGTTGATTATGTTTCCAAGTGGGTAGAAGCAATTGCTTTACCTACTAATGATTCGAAAGTTGTTGTGAACTTTCTTCAGAAGTATATCTTCACCAGGTTTGGAGTACCGAGGGCAATCATTAGTGATGGAGGAACTCATTTTTGCAACAAACAATTCTCAAATTTGCTTGCAAAATATGGAGTTACCCATAGAGTGGCTACACCTTATCATCCGCAGACCAGTGGACAAGTTGAAATTTCTAACAGAGAATTAAAGAGAATTTTGGATAAGACTATTGGAAGTTCTCGGAAAGATTGGGCAAAGAAGCTCGATGATGCACTTTGGGCATACAAAACAGCTTTCAAGACCCTGATAGGTATGTCACCATTTCAGATGTTATATGGCAAGTCTTGTCACCTTCCTGTTGAATTAGAACATAAGGCTATGTATGTGGGCCACTAAGTTTCTTAACTTTGAACTTTCTAAGGCTAATGATAAGAGATTATTGCAATTAAATGAGCTTGATGAGTTCAGGTTAAATGCTTATGAGAATACTAGATTATATAAGGAAAAGACAAAGAAGTGACATGACAACAAGATCCGCCCGAAAGAATTCGAGCCCGGTCAACAGGTATGACTTTATAATTCTCGTTTAAGATTGTTTCCAAGAAAACTGAAGTGTCGTTGGTCCGGTCCGTTCATTGTACGTGAAGTTTATCCATATGGAACAATAAGAATTTCTCTATTGGATAGTTATCGCTCTTTTCAGGTAAATGGATGTCGATTGAAGCTCTATTACGGAGGAAAGGTGGAAAGAAACACTGTTTCTATTCCACTGAATTCACCTGAAGATTAAAGGTTTGATGCGTCAAGCTAAAAGACGTTAAACAAAGCGCTACTTGGAAGGCAATCCAAGAAATTTTATTGTTTTAGTTGCTTTGTTTTTGAATTGTTATTTATATTTTAGTTAGTTAAGTTTGATGTTTTGTTTGAAATTAAATTTTTGCATTATTAATTGGTATGTTCTTAATTTCAGTTAGTTAATTTTAGAAGTTTTTAGGTAAGGAAGTAGTTTTAAATTTAGAAAAAATTGAAAAAGCAAAATTATGGTCTCGCGCTGATCGCGCCAGACTGGCGCCACTTGCGCCAGTAACACTGGAATTCCACGCGAGTAGCGTGATAATGGCGCCATTCATACTGGAACTTGGCGTGAGTCGCGTGAATAGTGGCACGAATCGTGTGACACTTAGAAGGCAGTTTTAAATTTAAAAATCTGAAACCCTATTTGAGGAGCCTTCTCTTTAACAATCAGCAGCCACGACTCTTAATTTTTCCATTCCAAACGTTGTAAGCCATAACCACCATTAACTTCTTTATTTCAGTTACATTTTGCAATAACCACCAATAACTTCTCATAACTTCTTTTATTTCTCAAAGTCTATAAATACATTGCTTATTGTGCCTGTATCTAGTACATTTCGTGAGATTTCTGAGTAGCAATTGAAGTTCCACATTGCTTATTCTGTTCAAGTTCTTCTTTGTGGTTGTGTTCAAGTTCTTAGATTTCTTCCAAATGGGCAAAGACAAAGTACGTGATTCTTTTTTTTAATCTTTGTATTTCATAAGTTCTTTAAGGAGTAGAATAGAAGCATGTGGTTAGGATTTAGATTGAGACTGATTGATAGATGTTAAGGAAAGAACGGGATGAACATTCATGAGTATCCAGGTTTTGCAGCCCACGCGACTCGCGTGAAGGCTGGCGCCATCCACGCCACCTGGTATTTATCAGTACTTATGATATGCAGCCCACGCGACTAGCGTGAGGACTGGCGCCATCCGCACCAGCTGCATATTCATGAATTGTTATTTTTATAATAAAATGGCTAGGGGATTGCTTAATTCTTTGATGATTACTCTAATTTATGCATGAGAAGCATGTTTAGGCATGAAGAATTTTTTTTGAGTCAATTGATTGAATGCTATTTATTTTTAATGAGTAGATTAGAGTTGTGTCTGAGACTTAAAACAATTGCAATTCAAAACCTAAGTGGGAAATAAAATCTGGGAATGATCGTTCATTATTTTAAGATTTTGTTTCTTTAGAGTTAAGGATTTTATTTCCAATTGCAATGATAAGAAGATGCTAGTATACCTTCTGAATTCATAATTGAGTCATATAGAACCAAATAAATCTGGGAATTATTAGGAAGGATTTATTTGGAGATTAATAGTCAATTGCTTGTTCAATTTATACATGATGATTCTATATGATGTTAGTTTCTATTGTTAATCTGAAATAAAGAAATGTTTGAGATATGATTGCAAGCAATCTGGGAATTCATTGCATATATGTATGAAAATTTTTTGAGTTTCAGGGTAAGCAAGTAGAGAAAGAAAAGAGGAAGGGTGCTGCATCTGGTAGCAAGAGAGCAAGGACCAATGACTTTGATGAGAATAGATTCAGAACTATGGAATGTCAGCAGAGGTACGAGACCTGGTATGCTCCGAAGAAGATCATTCCGGAGAAGATGATAGACTGGGAATCTCTTCCTGAGGATTCACCAATTTTGGCAGTAATCAACAGGAGAGATTGGAAAACTTTGGTTAGTTTTCCTGAACCAAGTTCCAGTGCTATTTTAAAGGAGTTCTTGGCCAACGTTAACAGAGAAAATGTAGACAAGGACAGAGTCAGTTGGGTCAGAGGAGTAGAGGTTCCATTTAATCATGAGACTATTGAGGAATTTCTAGACACTGCATACTATCCATTTCAGTCTTGTGCCTTCAGAAAAAATTTCTACAAGATGCAGCCTTACTTGACTGGGGAAGCAGAATTTTGGCATCAGTTCAACAATCATACCATTATTACATCTACTAATCTCACTGATGTGAATGTTGAGAGGGCAATCCTTCTACATGTGTTGCTAGGAGATGACTATTTGGATATTGCCAGTATCCTGTCTGATAGGATATTGCATATGATACATGATGGTAGCAGTAAGTTCCTCCTTGCTCATTCTTCACTAATTTCTCACCTTTGTATGAAAGTAGGTTTAGAGATTCCTGATGAGGAACCCATGGATGTCAAAACTGCATCTGTCATGACACACAAGACATATCTGGCTGCAGTAGAGACTCGCTGGCAGGAGCAGTTGATTAGAACCTCTAAATTATCACCAGGGGAGATTGCTGAGAGGAGTCCTCATGCGGATATTCCTCAACCTGAAGTTAGAGCAATGCCACCACCACGAGCATCTTCTTCTACTGCTACTAGAGGCCCACGTCATGAACTGATTTATGAGGATTCTCAAAGTTACCTGCAGATCCAGTCTGAATTGAGGTCTCAAAATAGACTGTTGGAGCATCAAAACAAGATGATGGAGGACTTGTTCAGACACTTCTCCATTGATTTCACTCCTTACCAGCCACATGATTCAGCAACACCACGAGTTTCTCTTGAACCTTCACAGCAATCAGCAGCTGCTGATGATACTATGGAGGATTAGGAGTAACATTGCAATTTAAAGGATAATATTTTATTTGCTTTATTTTTTTTATGTTTAATGGTTCTGTACTTTATTTTCAGTTTGTTTGGAACAATTTGGTTTGAGTTTAAATAATTTATAATTTGGACATGGTTGAATTTGATTAATTTAGTTTTAATTAAATAATTCTGTTGGATGGATATTATGCATAAAGATGATTTTTTTTAATAATGTAGTTATGTGTTTTCCCTTGAATAGAAAATTGATTGTTGGGGACAACAATGTTTAAAATCTGGGAATGGGGAATGCATATTTTGCGTTATTTTGAAAAAAATCATAATTGAAAAACAAAGGATATCTGACAGAAAATTAGAGAATTTAGATGATTGAGAGATTAAAATTTCTTAGATTACATAGAATTAATTAGAAATTAATAAGAAAAAGAAATTTGGATGAGTTGATGTTAGAGATTAAGTTTAGAAATTAGTTTGACAATTAGTTAGGTGTTCTTTTTAGAAGTAGATGAATAAAATGTTAGAGCTGTGAATAATTTTCAGATTATTGAATTCCCAATACAGTGATAAAGTGGATTTAATGATAATTGTTTTGGAATTATGTATGAGACAGGTAGAGTATAGAATTGCATATTACTTGATTAGAACTATGTTAGTTTTTGTGATTGAAGTACACTGTGAAAAGAATAGATACTTGATAGAAAATCAAATGAATTTAGCTTGATACCATAACTTGTGAGGATTGAGCCTATACAGTATATTTTCTTTTCAGAGTGACCCCATTGTGAATAATACTCTAGAATTTGATTTGTTTCTCTATAATATCTGCATGGTTGAAATGATAAAGGCATGTTCTTTCTTTTAAGCTAGGGCCAAAGGACCTGACCTTAATGAATTTTCCATTGTTAGCCATATTGAGCCTAAACCTTTCTTTTCATTCACCTGACATTAAACTTGTTATCCATGACTACCTTAATTGAGATTGGAGGAAAGGAGAATTAGAATCAAGGTTACTAGATGTGAAAATAGGAAGAAGATGTCCAAAAAATAGAAGAAAGATGTTACCTAAGAAGACAATTCTAGGCTTGGTGTTGAAGTGTCAATAGAACAGATATGGCAAAAACCAAATCTAGTAGACAGCCCAGCTGGAAATAACAAGTCTGAAATACCAGCTGGAGAATCTAAATTTCCCTTATTCTATTTTATTATATATGTAAATTAAAAAAAAGGGGAAAATCAAAGAAACAAAGAAGGGGCATCAGAATAAGAGTAGTAGAGTGGTTAAGTAGACTTGATTAATTCTAATAGAAACCAATCTCAACTTAGCCACTATCCAAATTATCCTACCTTAAGCCAGGCCAAGTTATAACCTTGTAAAGACCTTTGGATTGACTATGCATGTATTTATGTTTCTTATTTTCCAGGAACTTGAGAATATAATCAAGCTTATGGTAGTATTATAGCTTTGGAGGAATTGAGAGATTATATTCTATCCTAAACACTTAAGTGATGAGAGAATTATATCTCTTGGTGAGGGGTATCCAAGTTATGATTCTATATTGATGGACTTGAAAAGTATTTTTGTTTTTTTTTTCACATGGAATTCAGTTACATTTACGAAAGTAGTTCTAAGGTTGTGTATGTGATGATATGCTTGACTATTGAATATGGTTTTCACTACAATTAAGTTTTATTTTATTTTATTACTAGGGACAGCAATATCTAAATCTGGGAATTATTTGATATGTTGTTAGCATATATAGTTTTTAGGTTAATTTTATTAGGAAAATAGGAGGAATATAGTAAATAAATGCTAGAATAAGTATAAAATTCATTAGTTTTATGTTTATCATTGATTCTATGTTATTTTGATGTTTAGGATCAAGAAAAACAAGAAAAGAAGCAAAATAAGAGCCAACTGAATCTGAGATCTCGCGTTAACCATGCCAGGACCATGCTAATCGCGCCATACTCACTGGAGGTTCACGCTATCTGCACCAATCTCGCACTAGTCGCGCCATACTCACTGGAGCTCGCGCCATTCGCGCCAAACCTCGCGCCAGTCGCGCGGACGTCATGGGATTTATGAATTAGCTTAAAGATAACATAAGAATGATGGGTTTTTAGGGTTTTATGACCTAGGTATAAATAGAATTTAAGTAGGACGCATTAGAGGCAGGAATAGACATTTTAGAATAGAGAAAAGGAGGCAAGATCAAAAGGAGGAAAGATTCAAGGTCAAGGAAGAAGAAGAACAAGAAGGAGGCAAGATTGGAGGGTTTGTGACTCTGCATACCTTAGCTTCTTTCTCTTCTCTCTTCTTTACATTGTATTAGGCCAGATATCATCATGTCTGGCTAGTTCCCTTGTAATTATGGTTTAGCCAAAAGCCAAAGTAAACTTTGTGTTTATTGAATTGAAGTTAATAAAGTTTCTTATCATTATTTTACTCTACTTTATTCTTCCATTATTATATCTAATTAGACTTGATCAATCTATTAGGTTACTTAGGGCTATAATTCACAATAGGAATATTGAGGTTTTAGTTTCTGAACGCAGTAGAGTAACGGTTGTGATATTACCTAGGGATAGGGATAAAGGATTGCAGATTATTACTATGCTAGCTTCATGCTTAATCTAAAGAGAATTACTAAGGGATTAGGGTTCTTAAATTAGGTTAAAGGGTTAAATGACCGAGGAATCAGGGTTTAACTACATTAGAAAATCATATATCTGAATAACTATAGTAAATAGAGTTAAATTATCAATTCAATTACATAGAGGGAACTGTGGTGATTGTGCTTAACCATAATTATTCTTAATTCTTGCGTAACATTCAATTTACATTGTTTTTAGAGTTCTTTTAATTAAAACAATTAAACCCAAACCACAATTCAATTCTCTCAACAATTTCATTCCTTTTTTCAATATTAAGAATCATAAATTACAATTAATTTTAGTGCTTCAATCCTCGTGGGAACGATATTCTACTTATCATTTTATTACTTGAACGAGCGGTGCACTTGCCGTGTCACAACACGTGGCTTTCTACAATACGCTTATGTAGCTCAAGCAATCTTCAAATTGTTGTACAATACCAAGTTGTCCAGACATACTAGTGTTTGCAACTTTAGGCTTAATTTTGTCCATGATCCAAGTTGTATTAGATCACGAATTGTTCGTGAAAGTTGAAGCTCTTTCTTAAAGCTTTACATAATCACCAAGAACTGCTCAATTGCATTTTTGGAACTCCATATATGATGTCTATAATAAACTCATCCTACTGATGAAATTTCATTTTGAGTATGTTGCATCAATGTTGTTCTTCACAATTGCTCATAATTGTTACATCTAGAGAATGTTCTTCTTGTCATTTAGTTGATGATTTATTCTCTTGGCTTGAATTTTAATCCTCATTGAATGAGCATGTTGACTTCATTACAATACACGGTCCATGACACTTTAAATCTTCTTTTGAGCTTTGAAACCTATCATCATTCCTGAGTGACTCGTGACAGCCTTCAACTGTTGTTCTTCATAGAACTTGTTTTTTATGAATACACTTAAGAAAACTCATCAGTTGACAAAACCTTAAAAGACTTATGATTCGGGTTTAGAAGGTTTGTCATAATTAAAACACAAATTTTGAACTCGACATATACCAACATCAAACACAAGCTCTAATAAAAATTTGATCCTTCAATCAAAATTCTAGAGGAGATCCATCTCATGGCTTATTGAAAAATAGAAGAAATGAGATATAAGAGAAATAATATAAATTTTCATAAATAAGATATGAAAAATAAAATAAATATTAATAATTGTGTGTATCCTAAAAAGAAAAGTTGAGAGCAAGTAAATATATAGAAGAAATAAAAATGGAAGTAGAGAGATAAAAGAAGAAATTAAATAGGAGAAAGAAAATAGAAGAAAAGATAAAAAGGAAATTGTGTAATGAAAACTTTATATTTTTTTTTATTATAGGTCTATAAATAAACAGTAGAAAAAATTTAAAAATATTATATGTTAAATGAAATTGTGTAATGAAGAGCAAATTAACTTTAAATCATATAAAGTTTTACAAATTTGATTTATTTATTGGAAATTTTTAATGCAATATTTAAATATATGAAAATTAACATGTATAGTAACAAAAAGGGAATTCAATGATTAGATAGATGGAATTAACATTTAAAACAGTTTATCAAATAGTTAATTGGGGGGTGGGTGGGAGAGAGATGGAAAAGAAGGAAAATAAATACTTCTCATTTCAAGAAAACTACGCACCATAGGAACAAAACATCAGATGTTCTTGTGTGTCAATTATTAGACTAAACTTGATCCACAAAGAGTACCTATCAGAAGAACTTGCACGTGTAACGGTTTGAAAACCCTTTAGTTGAATTCATTCTACTGTGACTATTTTCCACCCAACCCAAGCTTTCAGAAAATCTGGCAGAGAGGAAAATGCACGGTATGCTGATCATCTATCACACGTTACAACATAATAATAGCTAGCGATTGATAGTATCACTTCTTGACCACATCATATTATCCCCAAAATCTCAAATCTAGTATCTTCCCCAAAATAATATTTATCCCCTCGTGTTATGCACATGCCTCTCTCTCTCTCTCTCTATATGTGATAGTCCGCATGGGGTGTGTTTAAATCACTAGGAATGTTTGCACAAGAATCTCACTTTCCAATTGACCCATCAATGCACATCATCAGCAGATAAAAATTTGGACCCAAATCACCATTTATTTTGGCCCATTAATGCACATCATAAGCAAACAGAATTTTGGAACCAAATCAGCCTTAAGAGCAACTTTAGTGGAAGATCTTGAGGAAAGATCTTGAGCTCAAGATCTGATCTTCACTAAATCTCCTACTAAAGGAGGTAGAGAGATCTCCAACTTGGAGAATGAGTTCTTGTGGAAGAACTCTTAAGATCTGCACATTGTTCAAAAAAGAATAAATTTTTTCCCTTTCTCTCTTTCTCCTTAAGATCTCAAAATGAGATCTACCACTAAAGAACAAAATGAAAGAGATCTTGAGAGATCTTAAATCCTACTTGACACTATAGAGTCTACTAAAAAGTGATTTAAGATCCCAATTTGAGATCTACCACTAAAAATGCTCTTATAAAGCCTTGCAAAACTCACCATATTGGCATGTCCCAATGTGTGAACACTGAATAACAAGAATTCGACTAATTGGTATTTAAGTGTATCTCCATAAATATTTGTTACCGCATGTCCTGATCCTAATAAATTTTTTATAATTCAATTCACCTAAACTTTTACTTAGAATGAGAAAGAGTGAACGCTCATTTGAGATTATTCAACAAACAATTTCTACAATCCGCAGTTTCGGCCAACGTTTACGTTTAACCTGCTCTTGGTTTTTATCACTTGGTGACGTAATATTTCTCATTTGTTAATTTATTTCTAGGAACAATATTCTTCCACCTATAGATCAAGCTAATATCACGGTTCATATCAAGCATCCCACGTTGACATTTGACACTTTACAATATCTTTCTTTCTTTTTCTTTCTCTTGAATTGCTTACCAACCCACTAAACTGCCGCCACACGTATCCATTTGGTTCAAAGTGTATGTGTCATCTATGACGTTGACCCTTTTCATTGATTTCCTTGATGCTTTTTTTTTACGGCGATTTCCTTTATACTTAGTTGTACTATAATATGCTCAATGAATTTACACTTGAGTTAATTTGTTACGCACTTTTAAATTTTAATTATCTTAATTAATTGCACAACACTGATTCTAATTGTCTAACTTGTAGGGATATCCGTACTCAAGTTTGGAATAAAAATTCAAGTTAGGCTACTTGTACTTAAATAAAGTGGGGAAGAGAAAAATTAGTTCATTTGCTGGTGAGATCATCACAGCCCCATATCCTTGAAAACTCAGTTTAAATTTTGAATTTTTTTAATAAATATATTTTATTTGACCCAATTTTAAAGGAAGAAAAAACAATCTTCGGAATCAAAAATAAAATTTCTGGCCCCGCAAATGTAGACACTTACCTAACTCTAAGTAGTTATGAATACAAATATTGGGTATTTTAATGTTGGTATTACTGCTATTTCAAGAAAATAATATGAAAAAAGATCCAATTTTGAATTTTTTTCATATTGGGGTTGCTTGCATATTATGATTTAAGAACCATTGACAATTTTGGTCATATTCACGTGTTTTAACTGGATTTTTTTTATCCATAAGAATTAAATATTAATACTAACAGATTTATTATAACACTCACACATTTACTTTATCAATTGAGCTAAACCTCATTTGATTTAGTCTCTATAGGGTTATTAAACACAAGATTAAGTTAACTTTTTTAGTTAAAAAAATAGTTAGCTTTGTGTATTTTAAATGTCTTTAAGTGCAAAGAACTATAGCTAGTGCATATATATATATATATATATATATATATATATATATATATA
>CM023941.1:10243701-10259711 GCA_013407115.1 Glycine latifolia
TATATATATATATATATATATATATATATATATATATTAATTTAATCGGTGCGTATTGCATAAAATAAATGTTTGTTTTTATATAATTAAAATTATAGTAAATTAATATTGATAATGTATAAATTATATTGTAATTAAAATTTATAATAGATAAATATTTTTAAATATATAAATTATACTTTTGATTTTCAAAGTAGAGTTTAAATTTTCATATAAAATTATTTTCAATTATTGATTATTTTTAAAAAATTACTTAAATTCATTTCAATTTAGATATAGAGATAAAAAGAAGTAAGTTAAACAGATACACAATTAGAAAAACACAAAGTAAATATAAATAAAGATAAAATGATGGTAGTTTGGGATAATTGTGATAAGAAAAATTTATTAATTGCCAGAGTATATAATGCTGAACAACACACCCAAATTTTTTTTATATATTTAATTAAGAGACTAAGCTTGCTATTCAAGTTTATATTCTAATTTATAATATAAGAGTAGATTTTAAATAAATAATTATTTTTTTTGTCCGTAATTATAAAACTCTTTTTCAAAATTTGTTTGTCTTTTTTTATAAGATTTTTTTTCTAATTTTTATATGCAGTAATTATTTTTTTCCTATATACACTTATTTAATTATTACTTTTCAAACATTAATGAGAAACAATTAAATGGATAAAGAGATAAGAAAATGATAATATAAATAATTGATAGATTTAATGTGATTAACTAAATTAATTATTTTTCTTAAGAGATGTAAATTAATTGAAAGAATCTTATAATTAGGAACTGACAGAATGTTTTTTCTAAAAATATTCTAAAAAAATTTAAGAAAAACGATTATTATCTCAATATAAGCTATTTAAAAAATGCAGTTGAATAGATTAAACAAATGCATGTTGGGTGAAGAAATAGTTGATCTCCATTCCCCAAAAGAAGATTTTGTGACTATAGGACATGAAAAAGAAACATAGTATACACAGTTAGATCCTGATATTGTTATATATCTACCAATCCAAATATCTATCGGGGTCAATAGGACGAATGAACAAGGAAAGGGGACCCCAAAAACTGCGTGTTTCCTTAGTAGAGCGTCTCACGCAAAGATACCCACAAAAATAATTGGTGTACTGTTGAGCAAATTAACTCATGGCTTATTCATTTAATTTGTCTACCAAATAAATTAAATACCCCAATAATGAAGCCATAAGTATATTGTCACAAATTGGCAAATCATGAACAGCCAACACTTGAGGATTGTAAAGTAGCTTCTCGCTTCTTTCTTTCGTTTCCGCCCAAAACAAAAATGCAATAATTAATGTCATTCACTTAGAAAAGCCTTTTTTATCTTACCAAAAGTGGAGTTTGTGGCAGCTATTTTGTTGCAAATGTAGATCGGCTTCAACAGTTTTTGGCTTTCTCCCAAAATGACACCCATTTTATCCTTTTTTTTCCTCATATTAGTGGGATCAAGTGTCGTTTTATCCTTTTTTTGTTTTCTTTTTTTTTTCCCCTCATACTAGTGGGATCAAATTATAGAGTCCATCTCGTTGGACTCGTAAAAATTTGATCATACCCTACCTTTCATAAAGCCATGTTTGTCGTACATGGATCCAAAATTTCCTCCGTGTGAAACTAGATTATTTAAGATTCCTTCATGAGTGCCAAAAGGAAAGAAGAATGAAATTAAGCTTGACTTCCACAGCATAAAATTAGAAATGTCGGATAAGAACAAATTGAACAAGTCACGATTGAGTTCTAATTAACTTTCATAAATACAAATAATTTTCATAAACACAATTAATTTTCATAAACACAATTAATTTGCATAAATTGAGGGGGAAAAAATCTTTCACGTAATAGTTACCATCCTCGACTCCTCGTTGTATTCTTGATCCGGATCTACCACGTGCCAAGTTTCCAATTTTTCACAATGACACGCCTCGTTGTGTTTTCTTTTTCCCGGAAAATCATTTTCATGGACCAAAATATAAGAAATTTCCGTGTACCCAAATGAGAAATTGGTGTTGTAAGTCCAAGATCAAGCGTAGCCGGCGCCAAATACACTTATATAAACCATTAATTTTCCTCAACATGCGTTGACAATCAAAAATGCAATAATCTATCTACCTCTTTAGCGTGTACCTCACTTCTCTTGTTCAAATTTCCCACTGTTCACAATCCCAATTGCCTAACTTTTTCCATGTTCCCCATGCAAACACACATATATAAATAAAGCCCCTCCCTTCTAAGTAAAAAATTGAAATTTCCTATAAAAAAAACTCAACAACCCAACTTAATCCTACCCCCTTCATAGCAACCAAGCCAAACCTTCTCCTGTTCCACAATCAAATAACATCAATTAAACATCCTTATAGCCTTCTCTTCCATGGAAAATTACCATTCTTCTAAATTCTTGCATCTTCCATGCAAAACCTTATATCTAGTTGTTCTCCTTTTTGTTTACTTGCTACTTATTGGTTCTTGTGATGCAATAAGAATGGGCAAAACTATGAAGCTGAATGAAAGAAGAGAGATTCTCAAGGGAAAGCACAATAACCAACATGGTTTTCCATACAAAAGCATGGTTTTCAACTTCTTCCCCAAAGGGCCCGTGCCACCTTCAGGTCCTTCAAAGAGGCATAACGCAGTGGTGGATTCAACACCTAATAATTGAAGTACATGAGAAGTCCATTTTGTTCAATTTTTCCATTTTTTTCTTCCTTTTTTTTGTAGAATTTTTTGGTTTTGTAATATTGATGGGGAGGGTTGCAAGGATTCTTATCAGATCAAATGTCAAGCCCCAATAGATCAGATCCTTAAAAGGGTCTGAGATTTTTTGGCTCTTATTCTAGATCACACATGTATAGAAAAGATTGTTGACATATATAGGAATATGTATATTATTTTTCAGTGCGAGACTTTTCTTCTATGTTCAATTTGTTGTCCAATTGGCTTATGGTTAGTGATGATGATTAATTGAATTTAATATCTGTTTGTTTGATTTCTTGAGAATTTGCAACGGCAGTATCATACGCAGCCATCAGATACCAAAGGAATCAAAAAGTGCACGAATTACTATAAACTTCTCTTGTATCTGTTTTGGATTTTTACGGTTAAAAAATATGTGGCAATCAGGTTTTCATTGAAATTAAGGCTACCCTTTTCTTTCTCAATTGTGACTTTTCTCTGCGTACGTGTAACATTGACATCAGGTGAAAATTCAGAAATTTGAAAATGCCAGAATTTGGACTTTTTCAGGACTGCAGCATATAAGGCAAAAATGGATTCCTGAAAGTCTTCCAATTGATCTCATGGCTACCTTAGACTTTGACGGGTGTGGCTTGGTCCACTCTCTTGTGAAATTCAACTTAAAATACTCTGTTTCCTTCAAAAAATTGTATGTATTCCCTAATAAATTTCCTCAACAAAAAAGAATAGTGAGTTGAAACAATGTTTTCTTTCCCCCGGACAAATAAAAAGCACTATATGAATTTCATATGTTGTTGTTGTGAAGAAATTTATTATATACCTATGGATTGGGATTGAATTAATACAACGGAGACAAGCTATAGCTATTGTTGTGATATTAATGTTGGCTCATTTTGAGTTAAAATCCAATTCTTCTTGTTGTACCTTACACTGCTACAGCCATTAATCATAGGCGGCGTATGGTTGGAAATGTTATGAATTTTAATGAATCCAAATCCACTCAAGGCAAGGGAATTATTAGAAGGCAAATATAATCAGTGTAGTGTCTTGGTAAAAGAAATTAAAATAAAAATATTTTTATTGAAAAATGAAAAGTTGCAATGTTCATTTTTTTTTATGATCTCTTGTAATTTATATAATAAATATTTTATTTATTTCTTAAATAATATTCTAACAACACTAATTAGCAAGATTCTTATTAGAATAAGTTAAAACCACAGCATGATGCAAACAAGTTAATGCGTTCAGGGGATTTTTCTAAAATTCATTCAATATTCAGATGTCTAAGGTAAGGGATATTGGTCCCCTCGATCATATCATTCATATGCTATGTGAAAGTTTGGACCCTAAGATGCATTTTGTTTTCAACCGAGATTCCAATGCGATGATGGGGAAAAAAATCATAAGCTTCTCCTCTTTTGGATGCTTAAAAACAACTTTTTTCAACAAATTTCAGTTGATGTCTTAAACATGATGAAATTTGGTTAATAGCTTCTAAAAAAAGCTAAAGTGGCTAAAGTTTAACTATCCCAAACTTTATTATCATTTTGTGTCCAGAAAACTTTATTTTTATTTTAATCATAATAATTACTTCGAGTGATTTTGTTTCACAGATTAAAAGTTTACTCTCAGAGATATTTCGTAAAACAACGTCCCTTTATAATTGGTATTGTTTTCATTATTTATTATGAATAATTATTTGCAATAATTATTGTTTTAATATCTTATAACCAAAATATTTATTGATATCAATTATGCACTTTATATTATATCTTATAAGAGATGAAAATATAAATGAAAAATAGATGAACTATTATAATAAACTTTTTAATGTGATGATGATAAAAGTGAATTAGACTTGGAGGACACTTATGATGATCTGAATAAAAGATTTGTGTACAAAATTAATACACATGAAATTAAAGAGACTTTAAAGAGAATGAAAAATAATAAAACTTTGGGACTCGATGATGTCCCTACTGAAGTGTGGAGAAGCCTAGGGATGTGACAATAGCGTGACAGACCAATATTTTCAATAAGATTTTTCAAATAAATAGGATTTCTAATGTTTGGAGAAAAAATATGTTTGTGCCTATTTATAATAACAATAGAGATATCCAAAATTGTTCTAACTATAAAGGTATTAAGCTTATCAGTCATACTATGAAGTTGTGGGAGAGAGTTATTGAACATCGCTTAAGGAGAGAGACCAAAGTTTCTGTAATTAATTTGGATTTATGCTAGGAAGATGTACCAATGAAGTCATTTTCTTGATACGACAATTAATAGAAAAATATCGAGAAAAGAATAAAGTCTTACATATGGTGTTTATAGATCTTGAGAAAGCATACAATAGAGTCCCAAGAAAAGTTTTATGGTGGGCTTTTGAGGAAAAAAAAGTATCATTAAAGTATGTAAATGCAATCAAGAATATGTATGATGGGACTACCACATGTATGAAAGCTTGCAATGGAACATCAAGTTATTTTTCTATCATGGTAGGTGTATACCAAGATTCGACTCTTAGTCCTTATCTCTTTGTCTTAGTAATGGATGAACTAACAAAAGATACTTAAGAGGAAATGTCATGATGTATGTTTTTTGCAGATGATATTGTACTTACTTGTGATACCAAAGATGATGTTAATAGGAAACTTGAATTGTGGAGAAATACTTTGGAGTCTAAAGGATTCACATTAAACCAGAGCAAGACTGAGTATATGAAGTATGAAATTTCGATAGTAAAAAATGGTGATCAAGACCCCGTGCATCTACTTGGTTAAGAGGTACCCAAGAAAGATGTTTTTAGATACTTGGGATCAATTTTGCTAAAAGATGGAGAGATTGATAATCATGTAAATCATAGAATCGGAGCAGGGTGGATGAAATGACGGAGTGCATATGGGTTTTTATGTGACAAAATTTTCCTTAAGCTAAAATGAAAATTCTATAGAACAGCTATAAGACCTACAATGTTATATGGAGCTGAATGTTGGTTAGCACATAGACAACATGAACATAAAATAGGGGTAGCAGAAATAAGGATGTTAAAGTGAATGAGTGGTTATACGAAGATGAAAAAGATAAGAAATGAAAATATTTGATGAAAAGTACCGATGAGTGAAAAGATGATGAAACATTAATTGAAGTGGTTTGACTATGTAATGAGACAGTTCATGGATGCTCTCGTAAGAACAAAATTTTGTTATCAAAAGTTCGACACAAAGAAAGGTAGAGGTAGACCAAAATTTACCTGAGAAAATGTATTTAAACAAGTCTTAATGAAGTGAGATATAGATTTAAGAATCATTGTCTTAGGATGAAATGGAGAAAAATTATAAATCGATGAAAGATTAGACCTATTATTATCTCTATGTTTCATATAATTTATTTTTAGTCTTTTTCTTTTTATCTTATTTTTCTTTCTCTTTCCTTTCTCTTTTTTTTTTCAATCTTCTCCTATCTATCATTAAATTTATTTAATATTGACCTAATTAACTTGGGTAAAAAGACTGTTGATGTTGATATAATATCTTATAACCAAAATATTTATCGATATCGATAATGCACTTTCATATTATAACTTGATAACTTGACGTGATCAAACAGATGTATAGATTACAAAAGAAGCAGCAAATTCTGAAATTGGGATTTACGAAAACTGAAATTACTTCGTGCAAAAAGTTGAAAATTGGGCAATTATTTCGACGAAAAGACATCTCACGCTTATACGCTACAGATTGCACATTTAAATATGAAACGGGTGTAGATAAGTCATAAAATAAAGGATTCATAATTCACACCAGAAAAGAGAAAATGAAAAAAGAAAAAAGAGTAAAAGACGGTTGATACAGCAGTCAACTTAAATAATTTTCTTTTTTCTCAAACTTTTCAGTTTAAATCTCCCCCATATTTGAATATTAGAGTTAAAACATGCACTTAATTTCAACTCTCGTGTGCTCGTAACTAGCCTTGAATTTTGACTTTGATACAGCGCAGTGGCTATTGGGAATCTTTGTTGATTTGCAGATCTACCGGTTCTTAGTATTCTAATTAATAATATCTATTTTTTCCTAGTTTGTTTAACTTTTTTTTTTATCATGTAAGAAATACAAGAAAGCAAGCAGAAACAACTCTTTAAAAGAAAGACGATTTTTCGTATTATTCTCTTTTTATCATGAGTGTAAGAAATCACTTATTGATATGTATAAAACTATAAAAAAATAATGCACTTTATATATTGATTCTAACCTTTCTTTAATAGTTAATTTATTATATTTATTAACCTGCACCAAAAAAATTTGCTATTCAAGCTAGTCGTTTATAGCGACTATTGGCTAATTCAATAGACCGTCATTGACTAATGCAAATCAATAGATTCTAACTTATCTTAATGTTAAAGATGATCGAAAACTAAAATAGTCATTTTAAATGGCTAACAACTAAAAGAATCATTTCTGATAGCTAACGACTATTTCTATTAGTTAACGGCTAACGACTAATTTCTGTCGGTTGACAGTTGACGCTTAATTTTTGTCGGCTAACGCATAAGACCTGAATGAGTCCTATTTCATGGAAGATCAAGTCTAAAGGAGCATTTGAAACTAGTAAACAGTTGCAAGCAGTTTTTCCAGGTCAAATGCATATGGATCCATGATTCCAAAAAAATATGAGAACTTGTTAGTGGAAAATATTGTTTGTTTGCAACAGCTCTAGCAAACATGGGGCCACAAATTTCAATAGAAGTCGACAGCTTAGGAAGTTTAAAATCATGCAATCCATTATCTCCTAAAATCTAGGATCATAGGTAGTTATTAGGAAACAACTGACATGCCTTGTAAACAACTAACGCTTACTTAGAAAACTCTTTAAATGCGACAAACTCATGTAAAAGGGGACAACAACCAAATCAATCAAAATAATCTTTTTCATCCATTTATCTTTTATTTATACTTTATTTACAACTTTCCCTTTACCGCTTTCAGTCGATACATATTTCCTTTACCCTTTCATCCATTTTTAGCTTTTTTTGCAGTTTTTCTTTACAGCTTTCAACCATTTACAACTTTCCTTTACCAAAATTTCATATAAGAGTAGCCTAGCATAGAAACATTAGTTCATCAACTGCTAGAAAACTCTTTAGAGTGGACTAGGAACCCAATTTAAGAACATAATCTCTTCCTCAAGTCAGTCGCCTAAAAGGAATCACTCGTTGGTAGTTAGCCAACACGAGAGATAATTAACCAACACGACAACTAATCGATCAACAAGATTTTCACACCAACATAAATTGGCACGCTTGAGGGGACTTCCAATCATCTCAAACTGAAGTTCCTTTCACCATCCTTAAAGATTTTAAGATGAATTCGACTCCAACAATGAGAAAGGCTTCTAACAATCGAGTCAAGAAATAATCATACACAATTACAGCTATTGCAATTGTACCTCACATGACTGCAATCACTTAGGCAGTTGTTAGTCAATCAACTACCACCGCTTCTGGACCTCTTTATCACCCGCATCCTGTAGGTGACATAGAACATGATCCTATACTTCCACACTTTGTAATTATAGTCGCTTTTGTTCCTCCACTTTCACTATAGTGTACAAGTGATCAAGAACCAGATCTTATAGTTGTCCCTTTATACAATCGTGTTGTTGTCATTGCTTCTGTTTCTTTTCTCAAAAGGTCAAATCCTTTAGTTGCACCTTCCTATATCCATCAACTGATGGAGATAGAAGTACAAGACATCATGTACAAAATTTCTCAACATTTGGAAGATATTGTCAAGCCCCTAGTACAAAATGAGATACAAAAAGCTAGAGAGAAGGAACACCATCACCATGGCTAGTTGGAGGCGTTGGCTAATTTTTTGCATAGAATTCAGCCATGTCAACCTTTGCTCACTGGACCTATGATAGGCGTTGAAGCATATGGGCCTCCTCCAGTGCTGTTTAAAACCATCCAAATGGCTAGGAAACCCGCAAATGCTATTAGAGTAATTGGATCTCCCTCTCACTTCGGTTCTCAAGCAACTACCTTTATATTTAAGGCCACTACAACTAATCTTGGAGGCCGAAACTTGCATTATAAGGCTCCTATAGATTAGTCGTAAGGATTTACTCAACAAACAACTAGGGGCCAATCTAACTACAAACAGGCATGTAAGCCCTTAGGTCCGATTTTTCCATTCCTAAATCAGGCAAACAACCATTTTCCATGACTACCTAGTATTCATCAGTCGATGTGGGTAAAGCAAACTAGTTACAAATAGACATATAAGCCCCAAGGGTTCCATTTTGTCATTCTTGAATCAGGAAAATAGTCGTTAACCACAACTACCCCTACTATGTGTCAGCTGGATTAAGCAAAGAAAAATAGTTACAAATAGGCACATGAGTCCTAAGGGTGTCATTATGCCATTTCTGAATTAGGAAAACAATTGTTTGCAAAGGCTGTCTTTGGTAATCATCAGTCATCATGGGCAAAACTGATATCCTCTACACAACCATTGATAGATCTTGATGTGATTGTTGATGTTGTCAAGAATCATTTTAGGATGGAGATAAAGCTTATTGACAAACAAATTTATAAAAAACCTTATCCATAATGGATATATAAGGTTAAACCTTTGTTGAGAGGTTACGAAGTCCTTAACTTTTCAATGTTCTCAAGCGAAGGTAAAAAATCCATTGTGGAACATGTTAGCCATTTTACGGCTCAATGTGGGAAAGCCAGTAAGAATGAATACCATATGCTACAACTATTTTCACTTTCTCTTACTATCACAACCTTCAAGTGGTATTCCACTTTGTCGCCTAATTCTATTTAGAATTGGGATGATATGGAAAGGTGTTTGCATGGTAGATTTTATTCTCCTAAACCTGAAGTGTTCGGGGTTGACTTAATGAATACTAAGCAACAAGTGAATGAGTCAGTTGTTGAGTACCTAGAGAGATTCAGGCACATGAAGAGCAAGTGTCATGTCCAGTTCCAAGAAGATGAATATGCTAATATATCCATTAGGAACATGCAATGTCACTTGAAGGAGAAATTGATATTGCAAGATTGTGTAGACCTTGGTTAGATGACAGCTAAAGCTATAAGGCTAGAACAATGCATTTGTGAATCAAATCAAAGAAAGTCCAAACAAACATGGGGGGCATGCAGGATGTGTCCACAACACACAGTAACTAAAGAGATTCATCAGATAAGGAGATGACGGCTAAATAAATGGCAACCATACTCTTGAAAGACTATTCAAATTAGCCAACAAAGGATCATAAATGAAGGTTGACACTAATCCATTCCCTATGACTAATTTAAGTTTGATGACAACTTCCACGGCTTGGCAAATGTAGAAAGTAACACCTAAACATGGGGGGAAATTGAAGTACCAAAGGGAGTCAACAAGAAATAGTAACCAACAAGAATCCATTTGACAAAATAGTGGGACAACTACAAAGAAAATTAGTTTCCTAACAGTTGCTACTCCTTAAAGCAACTGATGAATGACAAAAATGGTCGTTGGTGCATAATTAGTCAGTGCATAAAAATAATAGGCATGTGACTATGGTGAACATGCAGAAAGAAAACAACTAAAAAGGTCAAGCTTTTGGAGCCAAAATTATCTTTAACAGCTACTGCGAATTTGATGCTAGAAGCAAGAGACATCTCAGTTGATGTAGAAATGACTAATACGGGTTGATCCTTCGTGGCAGTGGAAGTTAATTTTATGGAAAACATTTTATTAGATGACTTGTTGTCAGATTAACCTCTTTTCCTAATTAGGGTTATTAGTGTTACCAACATAATTCACTTATTGTGGTCAATAGCTAATAACTCTTGGAAGTGAAAATGATATGAATATCTCACACTTAACAAATAGGGGGGTGAATTGGTTAGACCTTGGTAAATTAAAAATTTCTTCAATCAAAAATAGAGTTCCTAGGATCTTTATCACTTTTCAAAGCCAAGAACCTTTATTCAATCAAGTAGCTCAGCCCAAGGAATTCAATGAATCAAAGCTTATATAATTGGTTAAGCAATTTAATCAATAACACAATGAATATAATGAGTTAAGGGATAAATAAGCATGACACAATCAGATTTATACTGGTTCACTTCAACACTAGAAGCTACATCCAGTTTTCTTCCAACCAACACTAGGTTAGAGTTCCACTATTATAATTTTCTGTTCTTACAATAAATTACAATGTCTCCCTTTATCAACCCTAGATAAAGTGCAGAAATCTAAAACCCTATTAGATTCTAAGAGACAAGAACTTGAGAACACTACTCAGTTCTTCCACCTAGAGAACCCTACTCTAGATACATGCAAGAATCCAATTACAATGGCCAATTCACAAAGAAAAATGTAAAACGAAAGTTGCAACCAGATTAAGGAGAGAAACAACCTAATGATCCAATTATGCAATGCAAAATGAAGTTACCAACTCAGGTTGAATGATTACAAATCAATAAGCACAACTTTCCTTAATCTTGAATTGAGTTCAAGCTACAAGAATGACTCAAACACACATGATCAATGCACAATGGAGCAAGAACGAATTTTATCCCTTAGAAAACACTTAAGAATGCTCACAAGACTGTTTAAGCTCAGAAAATACAAATGGGTAATGTTCCATAAAGTTAGAAAAGCAACTGAGCCATGGTTCTATTTATAACAGATTTTCGTAACTACCTTTAATTGATTAAATCGCCATTATAATCGATTAAAATACTTATGTAATCGATTAAGTCACCACTTTAATCGATTAAAGTGTTCATAAGTTTTCTGGGTTTGAGCAACAAGCAAATTAATCGATTATTTCAATCTGTAATCGATTATGCCAGAAACAATGTGTTTTCTAAAAGCTTATATAATCGATTATGAATCACGGTAATCGATTATGCCAGTTCAGCATGATTTTCTCAAAACATTGAGTAATCGATTACGAACTCTGGTAATTGATTATTCCAGTAAAACTTGTTTTTCTCAAAGGCTATGTAATCGATTACGAGAAATGGTAATCGATTATGGCAGTGCAATCTTAAAATCATATATAGCCATGTAATCGATTACGACTTGATAATAATCGATTAAAAAGTTCAACAAGGCAGTTTATTTGAAAAACGAAGGTCAAATAATCGATTAATCCGATAGGTAATTGATTATATTGTTCTTGAAAGTTTTCCAGTTTTGACAAAGAACAAAGTAATCGATTAAGCGATTAATGTAATCGATTATTGCAGTGTAAAATGCTTTTTCTTTTAAAACCTTTGAATCAATATAAAACCTTAGTCAAATTGCCGAAGCCTTGTGATTTTTGTTAAACCAATTAAGTTAAATATGGATTAAATGAATGCAATGCACTTGGATCACCAGAATTGCTTTTCTCTTACACATTTCATACTAAATTATCTTCAAGGCATCCATTGCATGTTGAAAGCTCAAAACCAATGCTTGAATCAAAGTTCCTTTGCATTCTTTAAGTAGTTCCCCCTGAATCCAACAATCTCCCCCTTTTTGGCTTTGAACATGCCAAATCTTCAATTGATTTCCAGTTGGTCTTGAAGTTAATTGAGGAATCATATTGGGAAAAGCTTGAGCTTCACAAACCTGAAAATTTTCCAATTTTCTTGCCAAGAACAAGTGTTAAAAGTATCTGTGATTCATTCAGCATTCATTTACATGTTTTATGTGCTTAATAGGTTCATTTTAAGTACTCAGCTCCCCCTAAATTGCACAATCCATTCAACTCGAAATTTGGGCACTATTTGGAACAAAAAACAGGGATAAACAGAGTAGTATGCAGAGCTTGTCCAAAATCAATCAAAATCAATTAATTCTCTCCCTATTTGGCTTGTTAAAGACAAAAATGTAAAGTGCACAGCAACTAAGGAAAAGAGGGAACATAATGGAGTCTATATCATTAAGGAGGAACCATTACATAAAAAACACAAAGTAAAAGAAAATAGAGTAAAAGAAACTAAACAAGCATAGGCCTTTTTAGAAAGAAATAGAATTATCCGCTTCTAAAGTGGCCTCTATAGTATCTAGCCTAGTTTTTATTGCATCTAAGGAGACACTAGTCTCAACTCTAAAGCCATGATGCATTTGAAGAAGCCCATCCATCTTCTGCAGCATCAATGATTCAAACTGGGTGTACATGGGCTGATTGGGGTCCCCTTCTTCATCCTCAAAAGCTTATTCTTGAGCACCAGCATTGGCAGGAGGTTGAGGCACTGGTTGTGGACCTGCCATCACCCATCCTTGTGGTGTCTTCATCATGCCAAGCTTTGTGAGATGTTTACTTTGGATGAGACTGGTACTGGAGTTGGTGTGGTCCATAACTTCATTTGTTACATCAATGTTGAAGTAATCTATGAACCTAGAGACTAGAACAAGATATGGAAAAGGATAATTGACAAGCCTCTTTGACTTGAGCATGATTTCTTCAATAATTAGAACCTAATCCATGGGAATGGAGTTCTTCAGACCATACACCAATTGTAGGTCTTCATCAATAGCTTGGGCATGATTAGTTGCCCTAGGAGTTAGCACATAGGTTATAATATAGTGTAATAACCTATCCTCAGGGGTCATTGGCCCAGTACCCAATCTATTTTTGATTTGCATATGGGGGTCATGTAACATTTCCCTATAGGTGTCTAGCTTGTTGTAACCCTCTGGGTCCTCATCAAATTTTCTTGCTCCCTCACATACAAGACCAGCAACTAATTCCCAGACTTCATGGGTGATTTCCATAGTGACACCCTTCACCTTGGATTTCATGGTACCATTCATGGAACCCTTGGCACAGGTATAGAAAACCTTTACCAGTTCAGGGTAAAAGGTACCTTTCATTTCTAAAAACATCCTAAGACCTTGGGTCTCTAGATAAGTGGGGAATTGAAAACCTTCCCTTATAAACCAGGTCAGGTCTAGGTATTTGGGTGAGCAAACAGGTTTAGTGGCAGAGAACTGAAGATAGTTCATTTTGTCTGTTTCGTTTGTGAACCAAAGATCAAGTCTATTTGGAGGAGGAGGAGGATTGGACGAGGATTCACCAACTTTTCTTTTACCAGTCCGAACTCTTTTAGGGGTAGACATCTTAGGTAAGGATTTTCTAAATACACAGGCACAAAGAACACAGAAAAAAATAGTAAGAGATAGAAGAGGTTTTGGTGCAAAGTATTCTATGGATGCAAGGCTCTTATTTATAGACTAATTTAAGGCTTCTATTGTTCAAGTATTCAAAAAATATAGCTGTTAGAAGTATTTAAGGCACTGCAATGAGTTTTAAATTTGAATTAGATATGGTTGGGCAGTTACAATTTCCAAGAAAAACGTGCAAGGTTGCAGTAACTCCATATTTAATCGATTATATTCCATGTGTAATTGATTAATTCTTCACAAATTTCAGTTTTAAAACGTACTGTAATCGATTAATTTGTAAGCTAATAGATTATTTCATATCAGTATGGTTGAGGGAGAAGCATTGTAATTGATTACCCTCATATGTAATCGATTATCACAGTGTGAAGACAGATTTCAATAAGTTTCAAAGCAATTTAATCAATTATTCCGTGAAGTAATCGATTATCCTAGTGGGAGTGATATTTTGCAAAACATTTGGAAGCTTGTGTAATCGATTAATTCATTGGTTTAATCGATTATTCCAGTGGAATGTATTTTCTGAAAAGGAATTCTATGAAGAATAATCGATTATTTTGATTATGTAATCAATTACATGAGCTATTATTTCATTCCCAGTGGCTTTTTAAGTGAATTTAATCGATTATCCGACACATAATTGATTATTACAGTGAATTATGCAGAATGAACAGTTCTTATGCAGCCCAACGTCGAATTTTCAAATGTAACTAATTATTAAGCAATCATTCAACTATTTCTCATGGTTTGGCACAAATCAAGCATGTTAGCAAATATTTTATTCATCAAGAATGCCTAACATGTTTCTTAGAGTGTAAAATCTATCTCTATCAAGGGGTTTTGTAAATATATCAACCAATTGGTTGTTTGTATCAACAAAATCAATCTTAATATTACCTTTCTGCACATGGTCTCTAAGAAAGTGATGTCTTATTTCAATGTGCTTGGTCTTTGAGTGCATAAGAGGATTCTTTGAGATATTGATGGCACTTGTGTTGTCACACAGCAGTGGTATCTCCTTAAGATCAACTCCAAAGTCTTGCAATTGTTGTTTTAACCATAAGCTTTGTGCAGAGCAACTCCCAGCTGAGATATATTCAGCTTCAGCAGTTGACAAAGCCACACAAGATTGTTTCTTGCAATGCCAAGATATGAGTGAGCTTCCTAGGAGATGACAAGTACCACTTGTGCTTTTCCTATCAAGTTTACATCCTGTAAAATCAGAGTCAGAATATCCAATAATATTGATTTGAGCACCTTTGGGATACCATAATCCAACTTTTGGTGTTGCCTTAAGGTATTTGAGGATTCTTTTGACTGCTGTAAGGTGAGATTATTTTGGATTTGCTTGATATCTTGCACATAAGCAAACACTTAGCATTACATCAGGCCTACTAGTAGTAAGGTATAACAATGAACCAATCATTCCCCTATATTTGGACTCATCAACACTTTTGCCTTTGTCATCTATGTCAAGATAAGTAGAAGTGGCCATAGGTGTTGCAGCATCTTTGCAACTTTCCATTTCAAACTTTTTAATCATCTCTTGACAGTATTTTGATTGACTAAGAAAAGTTCCACTCTTTAATTGCTTGACTTGTAGTCCCAAAAAGAATGTGAGTTCACCCATTATTGACATCTCAAATTCTCCCTGCATTGTAACTGAAAATTCTTTGCACATTGATGTGTTAGTTGAACCAAAAATTATATCATCAACATAAATTTGAACTAATAGTATATTATTTCCTTTTCTTTTTATGAACAAGGTTTTATCAACTTAACCTCTTATGAAAGATTGTTCAACCAGTAATTTACTTAACCTTTCATACCAAGATCTAGGTGCTTGTTTCAAACCATACAATGTTTTTCTTAGTTTGTAAACATGGTTTGGATGTTTATAATCAATAAATCCAGGATGGTGTTCTACATAGACTTCCTCTTCAATGTATCCATTTAAGAAAGCACTTTTGACATCCATTTGAGACAATTTGAAATTCATCAAACAAGCAAATGCAAGCAATAACCTAATGGCTTCTAATCTGGCTACTGAAGCATAAGTTTCATCATAGTATGATTACGAATCACGGTAATCGATTATGCCAGTTCAGCATGATTTTC
>CM023941.1:10275407-10333482 GCA_013407115.1 Glycine latifolia
TTCTTCTTCTTCTTCTTCTTCTTCTTCTTCTTCTTCTTCTTCTTCTTCTTCGCGCACCATTCATTGATCTCAACAACTTCCCCGTTCGTCGTTGATCTCCTTGTCGCCTCCACTGTGAGTTTCTCCAGCACTTCATTTTTCTATAAAAAAAATTGTGTTAAAGCCAAACGGATTGGCAATCCGTATGAATCATACAAATTGGCCAATTCGTATGCGTTTTTTTAAATTAGTTCATAATAATAAATTAATCCGTATGTGGTTTTTTTTTTTACTTTGAATTCATAATAATAAATTAATCTTTTATGTAGCCTTACATTTGTGTGCAACTTTTTATGATGATCATACTGTCAAATTCTATTTCACTCAATAGCATTCTAGCATACCATTGGAAGTTTGTTCAATTCAAATATTGCTGGGTGCATATATGCAAATCTTAAATACATTGGTTATAGTTTTTTTCTTCAATAGTTGGAGGCATGTTATGTATACCTTATATTATTTTTGTTGTCCCTCGATCAAACTGATTGCAGATGTGAAAAAAGATTAGCCATCTATATTAATGCGGATATGTATGGACTATAAGTTAGTCTAGTCTCTCAAAGTTGAAACTTGAAAGTAACTGCCAAATAGAACTAATATTGTCCAAAATAAGCTTATTTAATACTTCTCTCCTATTTTGTATGTAGTCCACATTGTAGTGATGATTTAAGTCCTTTTAATAGTTGATAGTATAGTACAAAAGGATTGGTTGTATATATCAACCTTGAAAAGTTACAATACTGCTAGCTATCATTTATAACACAATTAGAATAATAGGATTCAAGCAAATAATCAAATAAACTCTTTGCTATCTATCGTTATAACACCTTTTTTTTTATAGATTTTTAAGAAATTCTTAAATTTAACCAAAAAATATATTATTTTATATAAAAATATGATTCGTACAAATTTGACCAGAATAATATTTAAAGTAATAATGTAGTATATAAAATAATAATGTATTATTTAATCTCATTCAAATATGGTAGAATTACAATAAATAATAATGTAGTATATAAAAAAACAAATGTATTTTTTTAATAATCAACCAATATGTTGTTGATTGAGTACTCATGAAAATAATTGAAATTAATTGTAAATATTTGTAATTGTACTTTGTTGAAGTTGTGGGTTGATTTGAAGTGTTAGACTAATAATTGAGAAAATTTGTAGATTATGGTTAGAACAAAAGGATTGAGTCGGGCTTTAGACAAAGTTGTAGACAGAGCCTTAGGTAGAGAAGTTAGTAGTAATGAAGAAGAAGCCCTTCAATGCTGAAAGCCAACAACATCGGCACATAGACAACTAGCGGGTGTTGCTGTTCCTGAGGATATTGCTGCTAATGAGGCTCCTGAGGAGCCTCACATTCCAGTTATGGAGGATGGAGGTGCTGATTTAGAGGGTTTTTCAGGCGGGCCCCAAGATACATCAGTGTTGACAATGTATGCTGATCATGTGGCAGCTAGAGTGTGGGCAGGACAAATACTTATGTCTTTAATTATTTCTCTATTTACATATTTTATTCATTTAAACCTTTATAATTAATTTTAATTATTTTCAAGAACGTGATAAGTTGAAGTTGGCTTCTCATGGAAGGAAGGTGTAGAAATTTGGAAGGTCTGCACTTGAAATTGAAGGTTTAGTAGCTGGTACGAGCTTAAGCCCTCTGATTAGATGTTTAGTGGCGACAGGGGACTTATATTTTCTTTTGTGGAGAGATGGCACAAGGAAACTAGCAATTTCCATCTGCCCATAAGAGGGATCACTATTACCCTCAATGATGTGGCATCATTATTACATCTACCAATTATAGGTGCCTTCCAATCGTATGATGTAATAGATGTAGAGTAGGCAGTCCAGTTATTAGTTGAGTTGCTTGAAGTCACTGTAAAAGAAGCAAAAGTTGAGACGCAACAATGACATGGGGAATATGTTTGACTTGCTTGGCTGCGAGACATTTATTGTCTCACATGTGAGTCAAGGCAATGGATTGTAGCAGCTAGAGCATATTTGCTGCATCTTGTATGTTGCACAATCTTTGCTAACAATAGTGTCACACATATCGATGTGATATTCTTGGACGTATTCCATGACCTACAGCAGTCCAATGGGTTTTCATGGGGAGCGGCTTTACTTCTTCACATGTATGACAATCTAAATTATGTGTCTCAACACCACGGTAAACATCTTGCAAGATATATCCCTTTCTTGCAGGTAATTCTCTTAACATATATCATTGTTATTTTTTAAAACTTTCTATGTACTATTAACGTATGATTTGTCATTCTTGTTTGTAATTGTAGTGTTGGATCTACGAGCATTTCCCAAGTATTGGGAATATGATTACAAATGAGAACTACCATCAGAGCCAACCAGTGATGATTTGGATAGGTTGATGGTAGATGTTGTTTCTTGGACACCATACGTTGATCACCGTGGGTTCAGAGAATTTGAGATTATTTCTCGATTTCTGGATATATTAGATGGGGTCCGTACATTATTAGACACCAACCAAAGAGGGTGTTAAGACAATTTGGATATGTTCAACCGATTCTCCAACTTCAAAGCTCTCCATCCCTATCCACAAAGGAGGTTGATGATAGATGGCTCTACTTTTCCCAATACCTTGCAGTGACCGAAGACTTTTTTACTTTTCCTAATTAGTGTGCAACAAGGTATATGGAGTGTTTTTTTTATCAAATATCTCACTTATTCATGAGTCCGCCACAACTTGGGGAGCCTCCTAGACATCCTCTCACGGTGCATGATCCTTTACCAGATCCACATGTGTTGCCTGATTATACAGCACCTGTGCCACCTCCACCTGCAGTAGCACATGTTGATGCTGAGATGCCTTGACGTGCAGTGGTATAATATTCTTATATTTTTGTTACACAATTTTTAATTAAATATTCCAATATTTATTAATATGTTATTGTTGGATATAGGGGGAGCTGTAAGTAGATTAAAGCAAGGATGAAGTAATTGGCTTGATATTTTAGCTTTTTACATACCCAATCAATTTGAAGGCATTTGTAATTTGTCTAAGTGGTTCAAGTACATTGCCTTGTGATTCTTGCATTGCATATGCATTCTCATTCTCATGCATACATGTTTTTGATTAAAGTATTAAAGTTGTTCAATGATTTTAAAATTAACTAAGTTCTCATGATCATGTTTTTGGAAAAATGAAAACTTACTGCTTTAATCAATTACACAATGTTTTTAATCAATTAAAGACTTTGTTCTAAATCTGGAAAAGCCATGAAGAACATATTAATCGATTACAGACTTATTGTAATTGATTACATAATACAATATGAAAATCATGCATCACTGCTTTAATCGATTACCATGTTATGTAATCGATTATCTTAGTTCTTTAAATTATATGCATTACTGGTTTAATCGATTACCACAATCAATAATCGATTACACAAGTTTATTTCATAATTTGAGCTTTATTGCTTTAATCGATTACCAGTCTTATGTAATCGATTATCACAACTTATTTCACATACATGATGATAGCTTTAATCGATTACATCACGTATTAATCGATTATCTTGTTCGTGAAAATTTTTCTAGAAAGCTCAAGAACATATTAATCGATTATCTAGTATTTTAATCGATTACATATGGTAAAATAATCGATTACACTATCATTTTAATCAATTACATTCTGTTAAAACAATTTTTTTAAAGCTTTATGGGTCTGCTCAAGCACATGTGACTTACCCAAAGGTTTCAAAAGCTTTCTAAGAGTCCAAGATACTGTTTTACTGAGTGAGAAACACATCTTGTGTGAGTTCAAGATTTCTGATTTTTAGAAATGATGTGTTAAAGAAAAAGAGTTTTTCAAGAGTATTGATTCTGAGCATTGACTTTCATACTGTAACATCCTCAAAATTATATTTTGAATTTGTAATTATAATTGAATTATGGAAGTGTGATAATACTTGGATATTTTTTGTTAACGTAGAAATTACAAAAATACCCTTGGACATTTTGGAAATGACAAAAATACCCCTAAGATGAATGGTAAAATTACCAAAATGCCCTTAGGCCAGAAATGCCCAAATATCTTTAGAAATTTTGTAGAAACCAGATGAAATTATAAAATACACTTAGCTGACTAAGTATCAAAATATTTTTGTGACAAAAAAACCTCAGAATAAAATTTCTAGGAATTTTATACGATAGTAACTTTGAAATGTTATTCAGGAAGATTGAGGTGGCAGAAAAATATGAAAAAATGATAAATAGAATCTATGGAATTTTCTTTTAATTGTAGGATGTATAGACCTATTGAATAAAATAGTTTAGTAATTTTGATGGTCAGAAATAGTAAGGACCAATCAAAATTTAGATAAAAGTAGTCTAGTGTGTAAGGTTTATACAATGCTCTGTATAGACTACTTGTGATTAATTTAAACTATCATTGAGATAAATTCTTAGGAATATCTAGAGTTCTATTATTCACAAATTATCTTTAGATAAAAGAATTCACATTAAATTTGACTTCTTTTTAAGAAAATGCCATGTGTAAAGCCTTATTTGAAACTAGATTTTTCTTCATCATCAAAAATGACAACATGTAGCATGAAAGGAAGAAAAATTGGTATTCCTCCCCTTTAGATTGATGAATCACGTGAATTATAGTGTACAAGGGAGAAGAAAGTTCTTGAATAGCCACTTGGAAAGGCAAGCCATAGGATAAATACAAGTGGAAGACACTTGTATGGCATGGATTCAAGTAACATGAAAATGAAGCAAGGATTTTTCTCCATTTGTCTAGCCACCACATGAACAAAGGAGAAGCTAGGAGAAACTTCATGAATTTGGACACATGTTGGGACACTTGTTAAGGCATGCCAAGTGGGTGGACACTTGGAAAGGAAACCATTATGACATAGCCAAGTGTTAGGACACTTGTATGGTATATAATTCACTTGAATGATTTTTAAGAAAAGTCATCATGAACTTAGTTAGATTTCAATGGAAGGAGAAATAATTAAGTTAGGATTGAACTAAATGAAGATAATTTAGTTAGATTAGCACCAAATGAAGGTCATTAAGTTAGGAAGGGCAAAAATGTCCTTGAATATTAAAATATTTTCTAAACATTATATAAAAAGGGGGGGGGGACCTTAAGTGCAAGCCATTCTCAAGACACCTCCTCTACCTCAATTTCGTGAATCTCTCCCCCTCACACCACCTTCATTTCATCTTTCCCTTTTAAAGCTTAAATCAAATGAGAAAAGAAAACCCATCACCTTGAAAGAATTTTCGTAAAAACCTAGCAACCTTAGGAAGAGTTCTTAACAAGCTTAGTAGAAGGATATCAAGGCTTCATCTCTAAGAGGATTTCCCAAGGAAGGAAGGAAGGAAGGAAGGAAGGAAGCCAATTATCCATTCAATTTCAAGACTCAAACTCACTTGAGGTAGGCTAAGCTTAAATCTCTAGTTAAGCAATGGTTTGGATTAATTTATATGCTTTAGTCGGCTGCATTATGGTTATTATTTAGGCTTAAATTTCGTGATGTTTGAAGGTTATCCTTTAATGAAAATATGTTGATTTAAGCCATAGGATAGGTGATGATTTATAAGTATAAATATTAATGATGAATGGAAACCCATTTGATGATCTTGGAAGGTGATTTTGACGATAGTTGGGCCGTTTGTTTATATTTTTATTATGCGAATGTTTTGAATTAATTTTTAGAAGTAGAGGATGAATGGTATGTAGATAAATGGCTCAAATACTAAAGATTCAATTTTGAGGATTAAGTTGTGAGGTGATAGGTGAAAGGAGAATTAACATGCATATTAGGCTTTAATCTTTTCCTGTAAAGGTATTAAAGGGATTAGAAATTTTTTATATTGTGGATTCTTAGTTAGATTACTAACATGATTTTCTGTAGTTTAAGGATATTCAATGGTCATGCCTAAGTTGGTAATGATCTTACTTGAATAACATATGGTGGTTTAACCATACTTATGGTACGTATGATGTTATGATAAAAATATTTTTCCATAAGATAATATGTATTTTGCTTATGAATTTGATTTTATTATGGATGGATATTAATGTGATAATAGGTGGATTCCTGTTTCCAAGTCCAGTATGAGGCTTTGGGAAACATAATCTGATGCTACATACAGTATGATATGTAGTACCCAGGTGCAAGATACATGGCAAGAATTCATGCATGTTTGCGTAAGACGATCGTGGCGTCTACATCTAGTACGAGGTGTAGCCACATACAGTACGATATGTGGAGGCCATTTGCACCCTGGGATAGTTCATTTCATGCATTCATATAGTTTGCATATTTATTTTATGAATTTGTTGGAATATATTAATGATTTACTAACTTAATAATGAGTTCGGGATTTAGCTTTGCCTACTGAGAAATTTTATTTATCACAAAGATTTGTTTCATGTTTTTCTTCGATGGCAACGATGGTCAGGTACCGTGATGCTTTGAAGTAGTGATGATAAATAAAGAAGCTATGTACTAGGCTGGAGTATGAAAAATTATTGTACCTGTATGATATAGACTTTTGTATCAGAGACAATGGCTATGTACAATATATTAAGTCTATATTTGTACGTTTTATGTTTTAGAATCTTTACTAATATACACTTCTTAGAAACTTATCTTTAAATAATAATAAAAAATTAATAAAATGAAGTAGAAAATTAGGTCGTTACACATACAACCTGGATTAATTGGTAACTTTGTTCATTCATTCATTCCTTCATGAAGGATCATAGGTTGTGTCTCTCTTGAATCTTTCTTTAGAATTTTCTGTGTATTAAAATTCTAATGTGAAAAATCAAATAAGTTCTTTCAAGCTTTCTAGAGTAGGGTCCTCTAGGGATAAAGATCTGAGTAGGGTTCTCAGGATCTTTGTCATTTGTTTTCTAATAGGAGAATAAAATTCTTTAGACCGTAGGAGAGCGATGGAGGCAGTTCAAGTTTTATTTGACCTCTAAGTGGGCTCTGGTACAAGGAAAGGGCGGGGACGATGACACTGTTTGTGAAAAATATGGAATCAGCAAAGACAAGTGGCACCAATTCTGTGACTGTCGCAAAGCTGCCTCTTGGGAGGTTAGTTGACTTGCATTGTTTTAGAATTTGAAACCGATGCAGTATTTTTAACCACATTTTGTTGACAACTACCTGTGTAATTCTTACAGGATGTTAGAAAGAAGGCGCAAGCCATCCAGAAGCTAAACACTGCCCCTCACGTGTTGTCTCGTGGGGATTATAATTTATTGGAACAGAAATTGATGGAGGAGAAACAAAAGAAAAGATTGGAGGAAGCAGGCCAAGCCGAGAGCACCAAAACAATTCCTTCATCCTCTGTCTCCTGTTAGACGGCACATCAAGTGGAAGCTGGCTCGCAAAAAGAAAACAAGACAATGACATCTGAGGCGGCACATGAGATTACAGAAAAGATTGTAAGTTAAATGATGGTTTCATTGTTCATTAATTAGAAAAACAACAACAAATTACAAAACTCATGCAATACATTATGTTGATTGCAGGATACCCTGAAAGAGCAATGATTCAGGGTAGCTTTGTCGCCAGTGGACATCAAGATGTACTGACTGCTGCCATTGGACGACTAGAGTACCCAGGCCGTGTTCGTGCTGCTGGATCTGGTGTGACCATCAAACACTACTTCGGACTGACTTCATCAACCTCTTGCAAGTCTAAGTTAATGAACCTTGAAGACTTGGATCGACTGAAACAGAACATCAGGGAAGAGCTAGAGCATTTGATCATTGAAAAAGTGATGTAGCAACTCATAATGTCCTTCGGCCAGATGCAGTCCCAAATGCAATCTCAAATGCCTGTGTCAGCACGAAGGGACGCTGCGTCGATCCCTCGGGGCAGGACCTAGACACGGGTGCATCTGACAGGCGTGAGTTGTATGTTAATGACAATCTTCCCTGCCTGGTTGCCCTTGGAAGAGTTTATGAGGGGTCGACAACCGTGCACATCATACCTCTTGCCAATGATCAGGTCAAGGTGGGTGTTGAGGAAGTTCGAGATGCTGAGGCTCGCGTCCCTGTACCCATTGAAGAGGTTCAATTAGTAGGGCAGGCCCTTAACACCTTCCTTGTTTGGTCTACACATCTTGTACAACCTATTTTGAACAAGGTATTTCATTTCGTGTATGTTTATTATCATTTAAAAAATTGTCAGTGTCATTTAAAGTGAAGACGGTCATTGGCTTATGTTTGTTAACTATGTACGATAAACAGGGACCTTAAGGACCGATGAAACCTGTACATAAGTCAAAACCTGTTGAAGATCCCCTGTACCGGATCGAATTGACCATCCCCTAACTTTTCCTCAGACCTATGCAGGTGCTGTGGGATCCTACTTTGTTCGGGGTGTATAACGACGACTTCCCATTGTACATAAAGCATGAGGATATTTCTAAAATAATCCACTGTGGTCAATGTTTGAACATCTCTATTTTATAGCTGTAGATTCTGTAAGTCACTGTACATTGGCAATTAGTCGTTATATGTCCTAAGGACAATGTTATTGTGTAGTTCTGTTCGTTGCATAATAAGGCTGATAACTACTTGAAAGGGATTATTAACATGTAGGTTGTGATTTGTAACACATTTACTTTATTATTTCTAAGACATTAATATGTTAATTGTATAATATGTCTCCATGTTTCTCTTAAGCAGTGCTTTGAAGGGAGTTCATGATACTCAGGGAAATAAATCAAAGGCTACTACTAAATGGATTACGATTAAAGTAAGTCATTTAAATAATGGTTTATGTCTTCAAAATAACTTTTATTACTATTTACACTAATTTCTGTTTAAATTTGACTATGTTATTTAATTTAGTTTAATAAGCAAAAAGGAAGCACTAAGTGTGGCTATTATGTCATGCATTGGATGTCGACGATAATACAAGGAGGTTTTAGGGATAACTAGGACATGGTAATTGTCCAATTCAAAACTATTCGTAATTTGCTATACTCATTTTTATTTATACTTATTAAGTTATGTTTTATTATGTGATGCAGTATTTTGCTGATTAGAAACCACTAGAGCCAGAGAGATTGAAGGCAATTCGACTTTAGTGGGCTACATTTTATCTTAGAGTTAGGAAAGAAACATTAGTTGATTAGGGGAATTTTTAGTAAAACAATTGTATGGTTTAAAATTACAATCATTTTATGTATATTGACACTATTGAATATTGATATTATTCACATATGATGTTACTTTGTATTGAAATTTGAAACTGCCTGCGTCTGTTTTTAAAATTTGCAGGTTAAAATTGGGTTAAATTAATAAAACAGACAAAATATTAAAAAAACCAAAAAACAACATCGGTTTTTAGTAAAAATCGATATTAATTTATGTAACAACATCGTTTTTTACTGAAAACCGATGTTGCTGTGATGTAACAACATCAGTTTTTATAGAAAATCGATGTTACTGAGCACATGCAACATCGGTTTTTACTAAAAATAAATGTTCTTAAGCACATGCAACATCAGTTTTCACTAAAAATCGATATTGTTACACAACTTAACATCGATTTTTACTAAAAATCGATGTTGAATTATCATATTTTAACATTTTTTTCTTATTTGCATATATTGATTTTTTGGAAAAATCGATGTTGTATACTTTTGTTAACATTGATTTTCGAAAATCAATGTTAACGTTCAGAGTTTTAACATCGGCGGTTTCAACATCGGTTAAAAACCGATGTAGAAAAGCTAAAATAATTGATGTTAAAAGTGTATTTTCTAGTAGTGATTGTGAGTTCTTTTGATATGCTTGGTTAGTGGAAGCTTTAGATTTAGGTTATTTCCTTTCTCATGTTGTTGGATCTTTATTTTGAATTTTGGGAAATGATGTATTAATGACATTTTACATTTGATTTGATGAATAAATGATGAGATGAATTTCGTTATGCTACCTTTTGTATATGTATATCAAATGTGAAATGCTCGGTGTAGTCAGGACCACTATGTCAGTGGTTGATAATAGAATTGGAGTTGAGGCATAATGATATTAAAGCTCAGTGTTGGTGATCAACACCAGGATTGGAGTTGAGCCATGATGATTTCTTGATAAACCATGTAGTTTCTTTGGATTTCAAGCACTTGAGAAAAATTGAGGATTGACAAAGAAAATAACAATATGGCTTTTTTAATCACATTGGCACATCATTTCTTGCTAGACTCCACCTTGATGACTAGTCAACAATCTGTAATATTTGTAACCGTGGAAGGTGTTACATCAATAAGGGATGTAATTATCGCTATGATTCGGCGTTACATGATTTTTGTTGGATGGAGTCTAAATTAGGTGTTATATCTTAGGATCATATGTTTGTGGCCAAGGTATGGTATTAGCCTGAGAGTCGTTTTTTAAAATGTTTTTAAAATTAAAGATACATAATTAATTTTGTCCAAGTGGGAGAATGTTAGAATTTTTCCATTAATTCTTGTGAGTTACAATTAATTGAATATTTTGTTTTGCCAAAAAAGGGCTAATATTATGATCTATTTGATGATATTTAAGCTTATTAATTATGTGATTAATTGTTTACGGACTTTGCACATCTAATTTTGATCTCTGTGGGAAAATAATGTGGACCTAACCACTGGATTCATAGTAGGAGGTGCCAGGGGTAATAAATAGTGAGACCAGGTCCCTTTTGTTGTCAAGTTATCACCTGCTTTTAATTTTACATCTCATATTTTTTTTCTTAATTTAAATGAGTTGTTAATTTATGTGTGATTGTGTGTAAAACTGATGTATGTGTACACACGAATTGCTCACCATTTGGTTGGCTGAAAGTGTAGAATTCATACAATCACTTGTCAACTAACCAAAACCATGCACTTCCTAGAATACACACAAATGGACAACAAATTGTAACAAATCCAAAGATTTTAAGGCCCCTATATTCTTTTAAAATCAGCCGTTTATAAAAAAATAGAAACTAAGATCCAATCAAGAATTATTGATATATTGTTACCTTGGTAGCTTTTACCTTAGCAACGGAGACATTGATTAATTAGTCTCTTTCTTGCTCATCAATAACTGTTATTCAAAGCTACCAAGTGACGTCCATATTTTTTAAAAACGAAAAAAAGATACATTCCTAGCACGGCCCTATCGTTTTGCTGGAATTTTGAAGAACCACACAACTTTCTCTTTAAGTAGAAACCAACTTATTTCAATGGAAAGAAATCCAAACACTACACAATTTTTTTTTTTAAAATGGCACAACGAGAACTACTTGTTTTTGCATCTTCATTTATCTTCAACATTCCAAAATGAAAGAAATTATACAACTTCTAGCTCAAGATTACTTCTATAATGGTATAATCCAATTAATTTTCAAATTCCTTATGAACCATCCTCCCCCAACCCAAAAATTAAAATTCAAAGAGTCAATAAATAAAAGGAAGCAAATTCTCTATTAAATATTTCAGAATATACCGGTAATTTAGTTCCAAAATCTGAAACATAATAAAATAAGCTGGCATGCTGGGAAATCATGTAGTCCCTCATCTTATTTACAGAAACAATCCCAAACATAGTCCATATGAACAAAATCACATAAACTATAAACTTCAGCACAAGCAAGCACATAAATATCCATTACATTGCCAATGTTAATCAAACTCTGATCAAATAAATGCTGAGTTCAGGACCTCCACTCCCATCAGGGTTCATCATGTAAAATGCCTCAGAGTCTCTGGACCCCACAACCCTCTCATACTTAGCTCTCATATACATAACCTCCCCAGCATCTTCTTCCTCGGACCCTGCAGCTCCATTCCCGCACACCGGTAACACCCCAGCCCCCATCGATATGGGCTCCACCGCCTTCAGTATCTTCCACACCTCGGGCCCACACTCGCGCCTGTTCGCGTACCCGCACTTCCTCCCGTTGCAGTACGTTCTCCAGAGTGGTTCCTCAAGCAGCCTCACTTTGCTGCTGCTGGCGTCGTAGTTAATGTCACCCTTTTTCTTCTTCTCGCATTCTAGAGCGATTCTCACCAGTCCCGAAGCCATTTCCCGGACGAGGACGCTGGTGGGGGTCGCGAGCTCGATGAGGAAAGCTGGGCCCAGCTTTGGGTCCTCCTGGAAGGCGAAGTGGACGTGGCCGCGGCGGTGGCCGAAGAGTGTCCCTACCATGCGCGTGCCAAGACTGGGGCTGCTGTTGTTGTGTAGTCCCAGCCTCGGCACGTGCGTGGTAAAGACCGTTAGGGCGGACTTGAACTTAGACTTCTTGGAGAAGTAGGGTTTTTTCTTGGTGATGATGGCATCATGTTGTGGCATTTGGAGTGTGAGGTGGTCGGGGTGGTAGTGATCCTCTTTGTTGTCATCGACTTCTTCAGGGAAATGTGAGGATGAAGATGAGAAGTTGAGGATTTCTTCCTCGTCATCAGATTCATCCAAGGCCTTCTTCTTCCAATGGAAATACCTCCTTGAGAAGGAGAATGAAGAGTCATGAGGGGATTTGGCTTCCATTATAGTCTTCATTTGGGACAGAAAAAGTCACATGAGCATCGACAAAGGAGGAGGGTTACTGAAGACTGAAGAGAGATTTGGTAACGTGGTTGAATAATGTTGATATATGAGTGTTTTTGGGGGTTGTGGGTAGTGTGTTTGGATGGGTGGATTTATTCTTTGATTGTGTCAGGGTTTGTGATACCAAAGGACAGGCAAAGGAATCTGACAAAAGGAAGGTAAGCAGCCCCAACCTACCTTTTGGGAACAAGGAATTGGAGATTTTGAGGGATAATTCAGAGTTCAAATCGGCAGCAAATTAAATTAATTATGAGGTCTCAAAATCACGTCACTTTTATCATAGTTATTTCTATTGTTCTTATTAAAATAATGTGCAAATATATTTTCAATTATTCAACTTATTATTCTTAATAAAAGTTATTCAATATGTAGTACACTAAGAGACATTTAGGATGTGTTTATTTTAAATGTTTTTATTTATCCAAGAAATTAATATCAAATGCTATCTACTATTCTTTTGATATATATCGTGTATAAAGTAGAAAATTTCTAAAAAAGGGTTGATTAAGTTTTGTCAATTTAAATTAGGAAGTGAGAAAAAGAGAGTTGATTTTGGTGGATAGTGAAAGAAAGAAGCCCCCAAAATACAAGCTTTTTATTGTGATTTCTTTATCAAGGGGTGGGGGCATAGGCAGAAAAGAGAGCCAAGCAAGCATATAGGACGGGATTGACTGATTACCCTGACTTGCATTGGAAACAGTTAAGAGCAGGTGAAGCCACAACTACCACACCCACCCTGGACTACAATCCCCTTCAGTCATTTCAACATTCATTCATGCTCCAACGAAGCCCACTCTTTAGCCACCATTGTGCTCTGTGTGCATCCCTTTCATAATGAAAAACTGGCTAAATTTTAGGATCAATCTAATATGTCACAGCTGCATTACACTCAAAAAGCTAGTAAACAAATCCTTCTGGGTATGGACATTTTTCATGCCCCGTGCTATCTACTAGTGTATACTCCAATTTCTAGGGAATCCCCCACTCACCAGGGTTGCACATACAATGTGGAATCTGAAACGGTTGAAAACTCAGCAATTAATTAATGGGATGTTACCATTTAGTATAAAAAATAGTATTGTGTTTAATTTATTCTTTAGTAGTATTTCATATATACTCAATATTTTCATTAGCATCTAAAAAAAATATTTCCATAAGGAAAACATATAGATATGGAAAGATGTATAAAAAAATTTAAGACTTAAATATGAGTTTAGTATTTTAAATTTAAATAATTATTTTTTAGTCTTTAAAAAATAAATTATTTTTATTAATCTTTAAATTATTAAAAAGTTACTTTTAGTATTTAATGAAAACTTACTACCATTATTTTTTTTACATATTAACTATTTTAAACTGACATAAATCATTTTCAAGGAAATTAAATTAAAAAAATATTTTTGAACATGACAAATCATCACATATTATGACTCTTTTAACGCAAAATATGAGATGGACTAAAAATAACTTTTTGATAATTTGAAAGACTAATAAAAATAAATTATTTTTTGAAGTACTAAAAGAATAATTATCTAAATTTTTTAAAAACTACAAAAATATATATTGAAGCAAAAAATTTATAAGCATTTTTTATCGGGTAACATATACATAAACAAATGAGAATGTAAAAAATCCAAGACCATTTACTTTATCGTGACGAATCGTTTTAATAAAATATCTTTTATACTTTACTATGATAATTTATATTCTAATAAAACTATGTGTAATTTTATTTTTTTAGTTTAAAGGACAGAATTAGTCTTTAATTATTAAAATTATTATTATTATTATTATTATTATTCTATATATTTAATAAAAAATATAATGTAGTTATCGCTTAATTTTGAATGTTTGTGTGTTATAGTAATTGACATTCTTATAAATATAGTTCTTTTTTCTTTGATTTGCGTATAAATATAGTTCTTACATTTAGATAATATGATAGTTTTTAATTTTACTTTATATCATAAGAAATATGCTAGGCTATACTTTTTCATGACTAAAATTGGTTATTATAAGTATGAATTAAAATTCTAAATTAACTTATAAGTGATCATAAATTAGTTCCTGTAAAAAAATATAATAAATTAGTTTTTTTTGGCGGGCGTTGTAATAGATTAGTAATCTTACTCAAGTATTAATAGTATATATAAAAAAATCATAATAAAAAAAATGGTTAACATTTATGGATTTAAAAATTATAGTAAGTTTTCATTGGAGAAGAAACAATCTATTATATAGAAATTATAAACATACATTTTTCAATAAAAAACTTACATTTTTTATATTGTTAAAATAATGTTATGAACTGATGTTAGGAGTATTATCTTTAATTATTAATAATAATAGAAACAAAAATAATAGATTTTTGGTGGATGTTCAACAGCTCAATCCAAAAGCGATAATGTAGGTAAGTTTATACTCCCATCATCGTATCTATAGAAGCATTGAGCCAATAAACTACACCCTATAGAAAAGATGGGAAAGATATAAAGATGAATAGGGTTATTTTGGCTATTGGGCGATAATTATCTTGTGAGTGTGAATTATTTGAGTTCATCGGATCCCAAGACACTTATAAGTATAGAAAATTCAACGTGTTTCCAAAAAAAAAAAGGAAAATATATTACTACTGTATTAGAAATTGTCTCGTGCTACTTGCTCAGAAATGTTCATGATCAAGAGTGGCGTAAAAAGTCAAAACAAAGTTGACAGTGTTTGGCAACACAGGATGGGTCCATTAATCAACATACGGCTGGGGATTATGTGTGGTCGCTTTATTTGGTGTGGGGACTGACTATTCTCACGGATCACCTAACCTTGATGCAAAAACCAACCGTAGGACAATGACATTATGCTATGTGTAAGCTAGATCATTTTCTATCGAAGAAAATACACATAGTAGTGGACTAGAAATAGTGCTTGATATAATGAAATGGTTCTTAGTATAAACCGTTTACCTATCTCTAATTTATTTACAATTATTCAAAATTAACGAACCTACTTGATCTTGGTTCTTGGATGTTTTGTCGAGTAAGAAATGAAGTGTACTTGAAAAGAAATAGGAAGATAGTCTATTCCATAAAAGAATAATGTTTCTCTCATTTTTAATTTAATATTACACTATTTCTATATCCTATTTCTATGATAAAAATAGTTAGCTTCTCTTTCTTTTTCTTTTTGTATTTGTACCTAAAAAATAAGATTTGAGAGTAATGAAAAAAAAAAAAATGGTAACAAAATAGTTTATCAAGTCAAAGATGTGCAGAAGTATGTTTTGGGCAAAATATTTTAAGGACTTGTTCGGTAAATGTTGTCTAGAGAGATAGAAAAATACAAGTTATCATGTATATTTTGTCTTACCTTGATTAATGTCCTAGGATATAATAAGACTATTCTATCATCTTTATGCTTGTAAGTACCTTGATTCCTTGAAGAGTTTCATCCTCATGGCACTTTTTCAAAGGAGAAGTAATTCTTCTTTATTAACCTTATTCCTAAGGTACATGATCCGAAGGTTTAGGTGATTTTTTTTTTACCTATTTTCTTAGTATGGTGTATGTATAATAAGATAATGACTAAGATTCTTTCTAGGTTCCGGAAGGTTCTTAGTAGTGTGATAGATCAAAGATAAAATGCCTTTTTGGAGAAATAGATATTTTATATATAATAGTGTTGTTGTCGCTACAAATGAGATTATTAATGAGGTAAGAAGAAATAATAAAAGTGTTTGGTTTTTAAAGTTGATTATGGGAAGACATATGGTTCAGTGTCATGGTCATTCTTATTCTATATGTTGAGGAGGTTGAACTTTTGTGATAAGTGGATTAGTGATGCATAAAATATGTTACTTAAGAGCAAACGTATCCTAAGCGGTAGTATCAATAGACCTTAGTATAGATATTGTACCTAAAATATTAGTTGTGTTATCAAAATAATTTAATTTGCAATAAACTAAACAATTGATTTCTTATCAATAGTTGAGAAAGTGTGTTAAACTATTCTCTGAAAAATAGAACTCAAGAACGAACAATAATAGCATGAGAACCTTAACGAACAAAAAGGCCTAGGACTATGATTGTAGTCATGCAATTGAATTTCCCCAATTCTCCAATTGAAATTTCGACTAAATGTCAATTACTGTTTGATTTAGTTAACAAATTATGATCAAACACTATCAACTGTCTTTATCTTAATTCAAATCCTACTTGATTAGTTAGGATTCAGATTAAAAGAAAGCGTAAGACCAAAGAGAATGGTTAAAAATAATTAACCAAGTCAGAAATCCTCAAAGTACATATGATCATTCGTTATTTTAGAGGACCCATTTGTTCCACAGTTCCATCGATTATACAAGTTGGCCAGAAGTAAATAAAAGACTGAGAATTAGAATGATCAATTCCAATAGAAATTAGGCATAATAGAATAAATTAATTGACTAAATAAAAGACAAAATTCAATTGATAGAAATTTTACATGTTACATCATAGCCCTAGAAAAGAAGGTTCAACTAGTCATAGACACAAACAACAAACATGTAGCCTCAAATACATAAGGAAAAGAATAATACAGTAGAAAAATTACAATTCAAAGCCCCTGTGATCTTCTTCATGTCCTTTCATAACCAATGAATCTTACACACACTGCCTAGATTACTCCTAGAGTTCAGTTTCGTAAACAGAATAAAAGGTATCCCCAAAATCCTCCCTCTTTTCTAATTTATAAAATAACAAAAGTAATTGAAGGAAAGAACAACTAGGTTTTTCTATTGAGTGGGATACTTTGGAATTCAAATTCTGGCAGCAGCACGGTCGTGCTTTGAAGAGAATGATCGTTCTCGAAAAAATGATGTTGATGGCTCCATTTGTAAAAATAAAAACATAGAGCAACCTTCTTTGATTTGAGCATGAGTGTTCTGGATTTACACATTTTCCTATAATTTCCTGCCTTATGTCCTGTTACACACTTACAAATATCCATGAGTTTTTCCAACAAAGTTAAAAGAAATAAGTAAAAATAAGGTGAAAAATCATGCTCAAAGACATGCAAATAGTAGTTTATCAAACCTTCCCACACTTAAACATTGTTTGTCCTCAAGCAATTATTCTTATTCGAGGTTTAAACCAATTTCTCTTAATTCAAGAAATCATTCAACAAAGCCACCAGCATTATTCTAATTATTAACAAAGCAAGCAAAACCAACAACAAACAAGCAACACATTCAAAATCCTAGGAACCTCATTAGGCTTGAATTTTCACCTATATGTCAAGTTTCAATAAGCAACAGATCGCTAATCTCAAACCTCTCAAGGACATAGATAAAAGAGGGGTAATCACACTTAAGAAGCATGCAACTCAGTTTATTTGTCAATCAATTAACTCAAACAAAATTCTAGCATGGAAGAAGTGAGGCATCATAAGGTGTAATAAGGTGTAATGGGGCTAAACTACAATACAAGATGGGTAAAGCACAAACATGATATCAAAAGGTTCAAAACATCAACCCAACCTAAACTTGGTGACTCACAACTTAAAAGGATCAAACATTTTTCCTGTGTACAGATAAATCCGAAAATCTTTTCTTTTACACTTTTGCTACTTCTTCTGTTTAGTAATGATTACCCTTCTTTTTTCATCATTTTTTAAAAGAAGAAAGGTTTTTGACTGCCCTTATTTTATTTAACTCACAGAAGAAGTCAATTGTGATGAATTCACACTTTGTAAAATATTTGTATCATTTACTCCTTTATTTATCACATCACCAAGTAATATTTAACATTAAATCACTCCTAACTTTGACAATCAACAGAGATTTGAATGAATACACAGATTTAAAACACTCGAAGAGTAGATAAACACTTAAGCATTAATACAATCAAATAACTTTGCAGAGCAAAGGATAACTAATTAAGCATAATTTAGTATAGTTCAATGTATTAACAAAATCTCAGCACTTTAAATTCACTTGTTTGTTTTTCTCTTCTTTTTTGTGTGTTGATAGCCATGCTTGAGTCGACTTTTATAGACTTTAGAGAAGAGATCCGTTACAAGATTGGAGTATTCCTTGATATGACCAACGTCTCACAGCCAACGGGTTGTGCAACTTGTCGCTTGCTTGAGGTGAGAGAAGAAAGTACAGACAATTGTATGTGCATCTCTCTCCAGCAATAACAACCTTTGAGGAATATGCTCTCCTGATTTCTTCTATTCTCTTCTTTTCTATCCTTACATGAAATTCAAATATGAACATTCAAAATAAGAGAGGCAAAGTGAATGTATAAAAGAGTTTACACAAGCACTTCTCTTTTTAGCTAACATGAATCTAGTACATGATTGAACATCACTTATACTCAACAATGTGTTGGACACTAAATATAACTAATTTAAAACCCAAGTTCCAGTTTTGAATGGATGATAAATAATAAGAGCATATGTTAGAGTATCATTACCACATGTGCCCATATATATTAAGTCAAGTTTCACTTATAAGTAAACCATTAGTCCATCAATAATTTATATCGTTGTAATTATCAAAATATTAGGTATGGAAGGATCATCCAATTATGAAACATTGAACCGTCGAGACCTAACAACAAAATGCTAAAGAAATTTTCAATAAAAACTAAAAGTTTTATTGCAACAAATACTATGAGTTCAAAAATAAATCCTAAAGAATTGCCTCAACAGTTCTATGCACACAAGAAGATTATTTAAGGGTATGCATTTCAAAATACAACCATGCAACACAACGACTCAAATAAACCAAGCATCACACACCGAATAAATTGTAAGGCTAAAAACTCATTTTCAGTGGTTATGCTCAAATTTTTTCCTGCTAATGTTAAAAAATCCATGGAGAAAACTCATTATCCAATTGCTAGTTGAAAATATACATATTTTATTTAATTTTTTTTTATATAAGGATCTTAAAAACAAAATTTCTTGAATTAAATAAAAGACATCATTAAATTACAGAATCACATCCACATATCAATCACATGCACCGTAATACTACAAGTTGTGGGTGAAACAAGCCATGTGCGATGAAAATCCCTCCCCACACTTAAGAAATGTATTGTCCCTAATGCATAAATAGAAATACAGTGAAATGGAAAATGCAAAAATGTGGAATATGAAACTAAAAGTACTAAAAAATAGGAAAATCAATAACATAAACCCCTCTCAATAAGAAGGTGGACCTCTAAGTTTGTCCTAAATCTGCTGAAGGTTTACCATCTAAGCGGTAAATCCATTAGCCATGTTCTGTTGATGAGTGTCAAGTCGAATGTCCACGTTGTCTAGTCAGATTTGCACTTTTGTCACAATGGTTTGCAAGGCATTAAATCTCTTTAGTAGAGTCTGCATGTTGAATGCTGGAGGTGGCTGCTGGAAATAATCATCTAGTGTCTCTTTAGGATGCTGCTATTGATGCTCCTCAACCATGTCTACATCTTGTGGATCCTCTTGTGGTTGTTCTTGCTGCGGTTACTGTTGCTCACCCTGGTTGTTGTTGCGATAGTGGGTCAGGCTCATGAAACACATAACCAATCACCTGATGTCGAATAGACTTGATGTTAATCAATGTGAATCTACTCAGGCCCTCCGTAGGTGTGGGAACAACTCTCTCTGCCACAAGGTCAAAGCCATAGTGCCTGGTTAGTCTGGTGATAAAGGAAACGCAACAGATGTGCCCGTTGTGCTTCTTGGATGTTCTTTTTTTTGACATCCTTGCATGTCCTAGTAAACATAAGCCTACCATTACGCGAGTAACCATGGACCATGTAGTAAAGCACATATAAGTCTCTAGTGGGAACATTTTCGTCACTCTGCCAATTTGTATGGATAGCGTCTGTGATCCTTCTATGAACACCTTGGACGATAGGATCTCTAATGGCACTAGCCTTTTGCATTCTTGGGTCATATTTTCCATACCCTGAGATCTCCATCTAGAATACCCAATCCAGCCAAGTAGTCGAGGTCCCATGCTTGTCATGTTTGTATGCTTCTGACTAAACAGAAATCTCAATCTCAAAGCCTAGCAAAATGTTGAATCCTGCCAGGGTCATCTCTGTGACTGCCCCCATTGTTGAATATTAAACTTAATTTAGCTTTTTGGTCCATTGGGCTTAATTGTTAAATGACCCAATATCTAAAAATATCCAATAAGTGTGTAGTCAAAAATTCTAGAGTAATCTACTCTAGATTGCTCCATAGAAATATCTAGAATAGTTTAACCTAGAAACTACCATGGAAATATTTAGGCTAAGAAAATTATGGAGAATTCTAGAGAGTGAATTATAGCCACTAGATAAGAGTTGTGTTAGCATAATCCTAGCCATTAGTTAAGGAGGTGCCACTAGTATAAATAGGGGTCATATCCACCATCTAGTACTAAGCCAAAAAAAAAAAAGAGTTGTGTAGTTATAAAAGCGTTCTCTTCCTCCAAATCTTTCATAAAACCTTTACTTTCTCAAATATCCTCCTTCCAACACCCATCATGTAGAATGAAACCATATGTAATGGCAAGGGTTGTCCCTTCACTGCTTTTGGCACTCACTTCTTACAAGAGGACATGAACTCAAGTGTGGGTCGCTCATAATCTGGCTCATCAATACCTGCTAGAGCCTCCCATCCCACAACATGCATGGAATGTTGGACTTGTACACCCATGCCTAACTGTAGAATTGAAAAATTATGCCATGAGGGCTTGTGGAAAAACAACTTCTCAAATAACTTTTATTTAACTTTTTTTCTTCACTATATTGTCAAACAATACAATGATCTATTTATAGGTTGTAATTTGCCCATCAAGAATTGAAAGACTTAAATTCTATTAATAATCATAAACTACAATCAAAACTCATTATAGTCATTCATTATCATAAACCACAATCAAAACTCATTATAGCCATTTATAACCATTCATCAAAGAAAATAACTACTAACTCTTGACCTTTTATTCTAACAAAAAAATTGCCGAATTAAACTCGTTAAAACTGACATTTAAGTTTATTCAACAAAACTCCCCCATAAACTTAAATGCTTCTGCCATCCTTCATGCCGATCAATTTCTTGCAGTTTTTGAGAAGTACCGTCGGTAGCAGTTTCGTGAATATATCCGCGACTTGATCTCGACTTGCCACGTGCGCTAATTTCACACTTCCTTCCTTCACATGATCTCGGATGAAGTGAAAGCAAATGTCAATGTGTTTGCTTATCTCATGATTTACTGTGTTCTTTGCCAACTCAATTGCTAATTTATTATTAACTCGTATCACAGTTGCACCAAGTTGTTGTTGCTCCAAATTGCCCAAAAATTTCTGAGTCATATTGCATGACATACACACCAAGACGCTGCCACATATTTAGCTTCACATGTCAAGAGCGTCACGATCGGTTGCTTCTTTGAAAGCCAAGTAAACACCGTGTCACCCACAAAGAACACATATCCTGATGTACTTTTCCAATCGTCTAAGTCTCCACACCAATCGCTACCGGAGTACACAATCAACCTTTAATCTTTCGCATTCGAATAGAATAACCCAAGTGACACCGTTCCTTGGATATACCATAGGATTCGCTTTAACGCCTTCCAATGTGAATAAATCGGCTCCTCCATGAATCTACTTACAATGCCAACACTTAATGAAAGGTCCAGCCTTGTGCATGTGAGATAGCGAAGGCTTCCCACCAAACTCCGATATTTGCTTGCACCGACTCGTTCTCCTCCATTGAATTTCGAGAGTTTTGCACCCGATTCCATTAGTGTTAATACCAGGTTGCAACATGCCATCTTGTACTTCAAAATCTCCTTTGAATATACCTCCTGTGACACAAAAATACCCGTCTCTCCTTGTCTTACCTCCAGACCAAGGAAAAACTTCATCAAACCTAAATCTGTCATCTCGAATTCTCGTGCCATTGTGCTCTTAAACTCTTGTATCATCTCACCATTGTTCCCCATAAAAATGAGGTCATCAACATGAAGAGCAACAAATAACATATTAGCTCCACTCTTCTTCACATAAAGGGCATGTTCATAGGGACATTGTTCAAACCCGTTCTCCTTGAAGTATGTATCGATACGAGTATTCAATGCCCGCGGTGCTTGCTTTAACCCGTAAAGTGCCTTCTTCAATTTCAGCATCTTCTCTTCTCCACTTTTCATGTACCCGGGTGGTTGTTTGATGTAGACTTCTTCTTCAAGCACACCATTCAAGAATGCCGACTTGACATCCATTTGAAATATCGGCCATTTGAATTAAGCCACTTATGAAATGAGCAATCAGATTGCCTCCATTCTTGTAATGGGAGCAAACACCTTGTCATAGTTGCTTCCCTCCTTTTGCTTGTATCCCTTTGCAACAAGCTGTGCCTTGTACCGTTTTGTCTCACCTTGAGCATTCATCTTTCTCTTGAATGCCCACTTCACACCAATGGGCGGACTTCCTTTTGGCAATTCCACTAACTCCTTTGTGTTGTTGCAGTCAATTGCTTTAATCTCCTCATCCATGGTAGTTTGCCACTTCTTGTCTTGCACCGCTCCTTCAAAACTTATATTCTCAGAATCTGCCAAAAGACATATACAATATATACCTCATTTGTCGAATCATACAAATCTTGCAAACTTCGCATTTTGGGTTGTTGCGGTTCATCTTCATCATTAGTAGTTTCAGGATTTGTTGGTATGATTGTTGGTATAGCGGTTGATGATCCTCCATTTTCGTTGATAACCTTCGTTGAGTTATTCCAATCCCACCCGCTTGCTTCATTAACTCGTACATCATCACCATAACCTTTTTGCCTATTGGGTCGAGTAGCTTGTATCCTTTTGTTTTCTCATCATACCCAATAAAAATATACCTATTGCTTTTGTCTTCGAGCTTCATTCTTCGCTAATCCGATACGTGTGCATAGGTCACACTACCAAATACTTTGAGATGAGAAACTGTTGGTTTTTGTCCGCTCCATGCCTCTTGTGGTGTTTGATCATCTAACTTCGAATGTGGACATTGATTTTGCATATAGATAGCATTGCATTCCACGACTTCTGCCCAAAATTCTTTCGGCATCTTCTTGCTCTTGAGCATTGACCAAACCATGTCCAGAACAGTCAGGTTCTTCCTCTTGGCCACACCGTTTTGTTGGGGAGAGTACGGTGCGGTTAGAAATCACCTTATGCCTTGCTCCTCACAGTACTCCATAAAAGTCGTCAAAGTATACTCGCCACCTTTATCGGATTATACGAATTTGATGTGTCTACCAATTGCCTTTTCCACCACCACTTTGAAATTTTTGAACACCTCAAATGCCTCAAATTTTTCATTTAGAAAATAAACCCAGGTTTTTCATGAGAATCATCAATAAAGGAAATGAAATACCTTTTACCGCTAAAAGATTCGGGGATGATTGGTCCACATATGTCGATATGCATCAATTCGAAGGTTGCTTAGCCCGATATCCTGCCTTATTTTGAAATGAATTTCTCGCATGCTTGCCGATCACATATTCTTTGCAAAAGTTTCCCTCGTAGTCCATGTCCGGTAGCCCGTGCACCATGTTCTTCTTCACCAACTCGTTTAGACCACCATGATGTAGGTGACCAAAACAGAGATGTCACAACAATTCCTTGTCTTCTACGTCGACTCACAAACACTTTTCTCGAATGCTTCTCAAGTTCAGCTTGTACATGTAACTAGAGCGACCAAAAGCCTGTGCTTATCTTTCAAGTGTAATACCCGATCTTTCATAAGTACCGAATAACCTTTCTCCATGAGTTGCCCCATACTCAAAATGTTGCTCTTGAGGTCTGGTACATAATACACATCTTGGATTGACCCAACTAAGCCATTCTTTAGTAAATAATAAACTGTATCTTGGCCTTTGACCTCAACCTTTGACGCATCTCCAAATGACACATGTCTAGTTTTTACCTTTCGCATCTCTTTAAATAGGTGCTTGTGCCTGCATATATGGTTGCTTGCACCCGTGTCAAGGTACCACACTGTGTCGTTGTTGGTGTTGACTTCATTGTGTGCCATCAAAAGAAAACCTTCTTTCACCTCCTCATCTTCCGTGATTAGGTTGGTTATTTCTTCCACTTTTTCTCAACTCGACATTTTTTCGCAAAATTCTCCACCTTGCCACAATTGTAACATTTATCGGAGTTGCAATCCTTCGCATAATGACCATATTTGCCACACTTGTAGCACTTAATGTTGGAATAATTTGACCGACCGCCTCTCTAACCATCGTGTCCTCTTCCACGCCAATTTTGTTAGTTTGATTGCTCCCTCTCCTCATAATACCCTTCTTGACCACGACCATTTCCTCGACCTCCACTGCCACGCCCTCTACCTCCAATGTTTTGAGAATAGAGTACATTTTCGTCTTTGATTGTTGCCTTGGTTTGAAGTGCTTGCTCGAGTGTCTCCTCCTCCTTCTTCTTCTTACGTTGTTCGTGTGCCTCAAGAGAATTGGCGAGCTTGTCGAGCATGAGTGTTGTTAGGTCCTTTGACTCTTCTATAACACATACGACATTCTCGAAACTGTCGATTAACGACCTCAAAATCTTCTCCACAGTTTGCGCATCGGTTAACGCTTCTCCGTTTCGGTTGAGTTGGTTTACCACGGTTTGAACATGTGTGATGTAGTCAGATACCCCTTCCAACTACTTCATCTTCATGCCTTCCAACTCGCCATGAAGAGTTTGAAGGCGAACTTATTTATTCTAGTCGGCTCCTTTGTACACATTCACCAAAATGTCCCACGCTTTTTTTGAAGTTGTCACACTATCAATCTTCTCAAAGTCTGACTTGTCAACAGCTCGAAACAACATGTACAGAGCTGCCTTATCTTTCGAGCGCATCTCTTTCAACGCCTTGTGTTGAGCCGCTGTATATCCCATGGTAGATACCGGTTCTTCGAAACCTTCTTGGACCACCTCCCAACCATCTTGAGACCTAGAAGAGCTCCAATTTTTGTAGTTCGCCTTTGTTAGTCGGGGGCAGCGGCACTTTGTTGGTCATACTCACTATCGACTCTTGATACCAATTTGTAGAATTGAAAAATTATGCCGTGAGGGATTGTGGAAAAACAACTTCTCAAATAACTTTTATTTAACTTCTTTTCTCCTCTATATTGCCAAACAATACAATGATCTATTTAACTTCTTTTCTCTTCTTAAATTCTATTAATAGCCATAAACTACAATCAAAATCCATTATAGCCATTCATTGCCATAAACCACAATCAAAACCCATTATAGCCATTCATCAAAGAAAATAACTACTGACTCTTGACCTTTTATTCTAACCAAAAAAACTATTGAATTAAACCCATTAAAACTGACAATTAAGTTTATTCAACACTAACTCTTGTAGAACCTCCATGTCCCAACGACATGTAGGGTGCATTGAAAAGTCAGGGTTCCAATATTGTGCAGGTAAGTCTATGTTTTATGTGAATAAGATACGTATAAAGTGTTTGGAAAAAAAAGATGGTGAACAAGCAGGAGATTGATTTGCTCAAAATGCCTGCTATGTTATTGTTATTAAATGAATATCGTGAATACATCATTACAATAAGAGCGAAGAGGTGTATACTGATAATAGACACATGCCATATTGAATGTAAATGAATGCGATTAAGGTACTTACCATTTAATACATGTGATAATCGTCACCTGTACTTGCATTTTGCAGTATTATGGTGAAATTATTGTCATTCTCTTATGCTTTTGAATAGTATTTATTCCTAATATGGTTAATATTTGTATAAATTCTTTGGTTACTTAGAAAATGAAAATTTCATGTTTTTTCCATTTGGTCTTCATTAGTTTTTGTTTAAAAAAATGTAGGAATCAATTTTTGGATGGCACTTTGGAGAGATATTGAAGAGCCACCACTACAGTCAAAGGATCTTGAAGAATTTTGAAGTTGCTAAACTAGCTTAAGCGAGCCATAGTTGTCAAGCTTAAGCTAGTTAGTCTGTGAAGGCCCTAGAGCATTATTGGGTTTGCTTAAGCATTGCCTTTATGACTTGCTCAAGCAAGCTCCCTTGGAGGAGTTTTATGTTAGTGTGCTCACTTAAGCAAGCTTATCAGAAAGGTCCAATGCTAAGAGCCCAATTGTAGTATAAAAGGTGACTTGAAAAACAAAGCAAGGGTTCCAAACACTACTAGAGAAAGTATTATTTAGGATGCACTAACTACGACGGTTGCCAGAAATCGTCTTAGTTAGTATTGCAATGGAAGTGCTGTAATTATGTGTAAGGTATACAAAGACGATTTTCATTTAACCATCTTCGAATGGTCAGTTTAAGTCTTTGAATAGGGAGTACAACGATGAGTTTTTCAAAATCGTCATAGTTTATCGTTAGTACAAATTTGAATAATATAAGTTATTTTATTTTTTTCATTCCTCTGTCACTAGCCCTCGTCTCATATGCACTCACACATAACCTAGCTTCTTATCTCGTTTCGTGTTCGTCCTCGAAGCCCCCTTATTTTTTCTATTTTAATCTGTTCAAGTTCGTCTGACCCTCGAATGTTCTCTCTCTGAACCCTCAAACCTTTTTCTTGTCTTGTTTTTGTGTTTCCATTTTGTGCCCCTCGAACCCACCCGCCGTCTCTCCTAAAGGTCTGCAAAGCTACACCCGCCCAATTCCTCTATCCACTACCTTCGTCAAAGTTGTCTGTAGAGGTAAGAACCCCTGTCCGTGAAATGTTTGTTTTCCTTCCATGTGGGTACTATGGTTGAATCCATGGCCCTTTTGACTGCGTTGTGTAAGGCTAGTGCAAGAATGATTATTTAATTTATTTTCTACATTACTCTATTGTTGTGAGCTCTATGAACATTCGATTGTTAGTACTAAACCACTATGAGCGAGACGTTGACCCTACATAAGCGTTTAAACTGAACTCTGCCTATTGTCTTATGTAGCAGTTAATTGTACTCCTGGTGCCATTTTGTTTTTTTTTTTTTATTTTTTTTATTTTTTTATGTATATATACAAGTATTTGGTGACTTTAAAAAAATGTTTTCTTCTCAGCATTATTAACTGACAAACTAAAATAAGTTTGGCTTACCGTTGTTGGTGGATGGAATTGAACGGGGTTAAAATGGAATTGGTGGATGAACGGGGTTTAATAGTTTAATATAGAACCTTTTTACGTTATTACCATGAGATAAGCATGAACTCTAAACGGGTATCCTAATAAAATAAGCACATATTGCAATACAAGTAATTCCAAAGAAAAGCACACTCTGCACGTCTAGTTGCATCAAAAGTGATAGGATATCTTTTTAAGGATGTGATCAAATAGTTCAATCTCAAATCTGTGTATGAAAATATAACTATGAAAGAGGTCAAGTACTGTGTAGAGGGGGCAGTTTATAGTTTCAGTAGTATGTTAGTCCTTCGATTCTGATGTTTTACTTTGTCTATGAGCTCATGTGAATTACATTGTGTTGGTGTACAACTGCAATTAGAGGTAAAGTGTTTTTTTTTCAACCATTGGGTTGAGATTTTGAAATTGGTATGTTTGAGAGTTGGTGAAATTCTTCACCTGTCACTACTATGGCGCAATCTGTGATTCGTAATATAAGAATCTTGGTTTTTAGTAACTGAAACAAAATAAGTTTACGCTGCAATGGGCTTGTAGAGCACATGAGGGTTTTGCTAATTCTAAGGCTGCAAAGATGGAAAAAGTATCTACAGGCTTGCTAAGGGTAGAGAAAGAAAGACAAAAGAGGCTTGAAGATGAACTGATAAGGAGGGTAAAGTCTTAGTCACTAAACAAGATATTAAGGAAAGGAAGAAGAGTAACCTTCAAAAAAATTAATTGCACTCTGACAGGCTAATCAATAGAGAGGAGTGTTGGAATTGGAATGTATCTGTAATTCAGCAAAAATATCTCCTATTAAATATTGTGTATAAGTAGGATTTGGTTTTACACTGATCCTTATTATGCTAATTCTCTTAATTTCTTAGTTTCCCGATATTAGAAGAGATTGTGAATTATAGTTTCATTATTTTCTTAGTTTCCTAATGTTGGAGATTGCAAACCATCTGGATATAATCAATCACGTGAAGGATTTCCTTTACGGGGTGTTTGGTACAAAAGAGAAATTTTTAGTTTCCTAGGAATTTAAAGCGGAAATGTTTGTTTCTCATGTTTGATTTTTTTACTTTAAAAATAACATTCCCTTGGAAATTTTAAGAAATAATTCAGATTTTAGAATACCTTTTATCTACCTCAAGTTGGTACCAAAGCTCTCAAGGAGCCTCTTTTTCACTGCGATTTCACAGCTGCTTCTTTAGACGAAAATGACTTCGGGGTTGAACAGTATGTTTGATTCTGAACATGAGAATCCCTCCTTGCCTAGTCCAAAAATTTTATCTTGAACTGTTCCTATTAGTATGTCTTCCTTCTTAAGTTGAATGGCAAGAATAATTTGGCTTGGTCAGCCTTAGTTGAACTTTGGTTTCTAGGTTGGGGTCTCTTTGATCACCTTTAAAAGTCAGCATCTGATATTCCCTCAAATAATCGAAGTCGGTGGGAAGTTACAATTGTTTGGTTTGTATAGGTGATCTCAACTTGTGGGAAAAGATTTGAGTTGTTGTTTCCTTAATTTAGTTCTTTTTTATTAATTTTATCATGAATATCTTTTCTAATTTAGTCTTTTCAAAGTTTGCCGAGGTTGGTTTTTAGTGAGAATTGCAGCTTCTATAGTTCTATACTCATATTTTGTATTTTCTTCCTTAATGCAGTGTTGCTGAACTTACCACAAGCAGTATAGGTGAAAAGGGGTGAATTTGTCATAATTTTTCCATTTAATCTCCGCCCTGTTTCATGTCGCAGAGATTAACTGATTTGTACTGTTATTTAAAATAAAATAGCCATATATAACTATGGTGTTACGCTAAAATTTGTTTTTCCCCTCGAGAATTTACGTCTACATTGTCGTACAATTTTCCTTCGTGGCTATTTTTCTCTTCAATTCGTGTTTCATCACACTACTTAGTATTTACATAAGGTCTCTTTGAATACAAATCACAAATGTTTTTGGGATCTTTTATACTAGAAATATAAATTAAGTTTTTTCTAGTAGAGAATTTCTCAAAAACATTTCTAACCTTATATCAAAATAGGCTCATAGTCCATGGAAGATTCAGTTATTTTCTGCTCACAGATTTGCCATCCTGGTACTTGGAATTATATTTGCAAATTCCTTGATTATTCAACTAGGTATTCTCCCTTTACAATTAAACAGCTAAAACTTAAAACACTAGATATGTAATTTTATTTGGCCGTTCTCGCATATCATTTAGTTGAAAGAAGTAGTTTGACAATGACAAGTATATGTTCTATTTGAGAAATATTGCTTCCTTAGTATAGATTTTCATTCTTGGTTGATTATCTAACAATGGCAAGAAATATTGAGAAATATTGCTTTTTTAAATGTGATTCATACAATTTTTTGTCAATATATTTTGATGTTATTTGTTATACCAAGATGCCTCTTAATGGAAAATATAACTGTGCAATCATATGATGAATGTTGCTTTAATTATGGTGCTGAATGTTGGGCAATAAAGGGCTCACAAGAGCATAAGATGTGTTGCGCAGATGAAATGTTGCATTGGATGAGTGGTCACACTACAAAAGAAAAGAGAAATAATTTATTAAGAGAGAAATTAAGAGTTGCTTTTATTATGGAAAAATGGTAGAATCAGGCCTATAATAGCTTGGACACAAGAAAATAATACCAATAGAAGCCCCAATTATAAGAGCTGATCAACAATTACGTAGTTTCAAGTTATTCCACTATTATCTTATTGTATGTTCCAATGAATGAAAAAAGTGATTGAAATATGAATAGATTGGAATTATCAGTGACTCATGATGCGTCACTTGATTGAAAGAGGTATCATGTCTGACACAGAGTCTTTTTCTTTTTTTTTTATTTGGCTTACTGATTGGTGCTGGAATAATTAATTATGCCTCCTTTTATTATGATGGGTTAATTCATGTATCTTGAGGTAGCTCCTAGAAGTCTAGACTTAGGGACTTGATTAGTTTTATCACTTTTATGTGAAATGAGTTTATAGTATATATACTATCCTGTATTTTGTTTACAAACTCACTGTTAAATTTCAAGTTGACGTTTGATTAAAACTAATTGTCGTGATAATGTTGATCTAATTATGTTCTTTTTGTTGAGTAGCTACTTATAGATGTCTAATTTATGATTTTGTAAAATTCAATGCAGGAATTGTCAATTTCAAATTTGAAGAGTTTGATGCTGCAGTTGAAGACTTTTCAGCATGTGTGCAGCTAGACAGGGATAATAAGTCTGCCTATATATATTTGGTGGGTCCTAAGTCTTAACATTTGAATCCTCATTGACTATGGACCTTTATGTTAGTTTTCTTGTCTTTCACATGGAAATATATCTTCATTATTTAGCTGATCAATCGTTGTCTTTTACAGGTTTAGCATTATTTTTAATTGGTGAATATAAGAAAGCTGAGGACGCACAAATAAAATCAATTCAATTTGATAGAAATTTTCTTTAAACATGGGCACACCTGACTCAGGTATCTATCAAGTATCAAACTTATTGTACTGATAGTTGTTGGCTCAGTTAATTGTTAGCCGGAAGCTTGATTCTGAAAATCCTGAATCATCTGTATGGATATTATTTTCTGGTTTAAATGTGATAAGTTGTATACTTGAATGCTCTCTGGTCTATAATCATATCTTTCCTCACTACTTTCATCCATGCCATTTCTCTCAGCATGTATTATAATTTACTCATTTAAGTTGAATTAAAGTTTCCATTTCATGTCAACTTAGTTACTTAATTCACATTTACATTTTTCCTTTAGTAACTTGTAGGCTTAATTCTACGAAGTAGGTTACATCATTCATGGTTTTTATTTCAAGTTTTAGGCTTATATCTGTTCTGTTAGATGATTTTTTTGCTAGCTTTGTTCTAAATGTGTGATGCTGGTAATTAATTAGGATTTATCAGTCTTTGGTTTATAGTTAATTAATTAGCTGTTAAGTATGAAACACATTTTTTGGCCTTTTATTTTCAGTTATATGCTTAAAGCTTCTATTTTACTTAATTTTGGTTGTTAGTTTTATTCTTTGGGTGTTAAATTATACTATAGGTATAAAATTTGACACTTACACTACATAATAAAAAAAATTACAATACGCATTATCAATCTAACTGTTAAATAAAAAAATTCTTATAAAGTAATTTAATTTAGAATTTTTTTTTAACTTAAAAACTAATTGATACTTTCACAATACTTTATTTTTATGGATAATATACTTATAAGATAGATTAAGTTTCCTTCTAAATATTTGATTAAGTTAAAATACCTTATTTAAAGTTTTAAATTTTTTATCTTCAATTATTATTATTTTTTATCTACAACTTTAAAATTTAATTCATTGTAAGATAACATAGTAATTCGTTAATCATGATTCAACATATATAATCAAATCAATTTCAAATGTTGACATTATATTTTCCTATATATAGCTCTTTTTATAGTTTTGTAACTAAAAACGCTCGATACCATGAATAGCCTTAACAAAATTTGTACAACGATGTGTATAACAAGTTTTAATGTCATATTCCAACCCAGCTAGTCCTCTCATAATTTTTTAAAATAAAATGTATGCTCACAAATACACCACTCTAATATTTTCCTTTATAAAGGCCTTACCTTCAAAGTTGATATTACTGAACACATGCTAGCCCCATGGCATGCAACTGTCATGGTCATATAGTTCACACACTTGTATGAAGGTCACTGAACTTGTTCTTGATCCACTTGAAGTTATTTTTGACACTTGGCTAAGCTTTCCCTCCACTGTCAACATATTATAGGCCTTGATTCTCTTCTTTCTCTTGACTTCTGGATCACTTTGATGCAGAATACCAAGTTAGGTCCTAGTTTGGACCATTGAAATTGTATGAGTTGGACCTTTCACTAAACCCAAATTCAGTGTATTATATTTCTCACAGCAAGTTCCACCATTAACACAAGTACATTCCTTTCCACACATTGACTAACATCCACATGGTGTATACTGCTTGCAAGATTAGTTTTTCCCATCAGCAATTCTTTTCCATATTGATGGGTGGCCAGCATATTTCCCAGAATATTTAAATTTCCTTGTTTTGCGCCTTTTCCTCAGCAACCGTGACCTAGATGGCATCTCCTGGTCCTAACATAAAAACCCAGAAGGAAACGCATTTTGTTGGCATCTAAAGTAGGGGGTTACTCATAAAGGTTATTAAAAGTTGTCAGAACAAAGATTTTCATAATAAATTTGAGTGCAACTAGCTTAAAATTCAAAATGATGTTTTCTTGTTAAAAAAAAATGAAAAACTCATCATACAAAATAGAGTATCATGACAGAGGTAAGAAAGACGAAAAGAACATTTATCATTCACAAGTAACTCAATCTTTCTCTTTACATGTTCAACCCAAAAACATCCTATTTATTAGGAAGCCAAAGAAAAAAAGCTACAAATATTCCTACAATCAAAGATAATATTTTTTTAAGTTTGATGTCCAACTAGACTATAGAAATACCAATTCTTCAGAGTATAACGATGTTGGCTATATAATTTTTTTTTTAAATAAATTGGTCATAACCCATTGGTATAATGCAAAATCACAATGTTAGGGAATCATCAGTATCAGCTAGAAGAGCTGTTAGGGAACGAGTTCCTTCCAAGAGATTAAGAGATTACTATTGCCCTTGAAGCATTGTAACAAATAACCGAGGGAGTTATAGACCGTTAGAGTAGTTATGTTTCCTTATGTTTTTGTGTATACGTGGCATGTTGCCATTGGTTGATGTTAGGAGTTAGTTAGTACCTTGAGGTATAAATACTCAAGTTAAAAATGCATTCAGTTATAAGAAATAAAATCTCATTCAGTTCTTTCTGTCGATTTTTTCTTCTCTATTTTTCTTCACATAGGACTGGGATCTAACATTGGTGCTTTCATTCTTGTGAGTTCTTAATCATGAAGATTCAGGAACTTGCAGAGGAAGTTTCTTCATTGCAACAACGTTTTGATGAATCTCAATCTCAGATGTCGTTGATCATTGCTTAGATGCAAATGATTCATGAATCGATTAGGGATTTGCATGCGAAGGACAAGCCATCTTCTTCCACTCCGTTAGATTCTAATCAGTCACCAGTTGGGAAGGATCAACAATTTTCTCCGGTTGAAGGTACAGGACTAGTGGATCCTCGTTCATTGTTAAAATTTGTGCGTATGGAGATTCCCTTGTTCGATGGTAATAACCCCGATGTTTGGATCTTCAAAACAGAGATCTTCTTTGATCTTCAACGCGTTCCACTGGAGTTAAAGGTTCAATTAGCAGGATTGAGAATGGAGGGTTCTGCAACTTGTTGGTTTCAGTGGAAATATAAGAGTGGCACCATTTGTTCGTGGGCTGAGTTTACTAATGCATTGCGTCTTTGTTTTGGGGTGGCTCCGCAGAATAATATCACCGGGGCTTTATCAAAGTTGACTCAAACAGGTTCAATGAAGGAGTATCTTTCGGAATTAGAGAAATTGATGAACCAGACTTCTGATTTGAGTGATAATCTTCTTTTGTGTTTTTTTTGTTTCTGGTCTTATTCTTGATATACGGAGGGCAATTGAAGTTCATGATCCAAAATCTCTTCAGCAAGTCATGCATCTTGCCAAAATTTATGATTCACATTATTCATAATTGCAGTTATCATTGACTTTTGTTGGGAAGAAAAATCCAATACGTTCCACTCCAGTTTCTGAGGGTAATGGTGGTTCGGCTACTACTATGTTAGCGCACCAACTATTCCTATGCCAGCTTCTACGTTGGGAACCAAAACCAATTCTTCTCAGTTACCTATCAAGAAGCTGTCGAATGAAGAATTGGCTAGGAAAAGGGAATTGGGTTTGTGCTATGCTTGTGACGAAAAATGGACCTCCAAACACAAATGTAAGAGGAAGAAGGGGAAGAGATGATTTGGAGTTATTTTTCTCCTGTAGCTGTTTGAGAGGATGCTGCTTGCACTCTTTATCTGGCACTTCAAATGCTAAGGCTCTTAAGTTTGTCATTGAGGTGGATGGGAAGCAGGTACTGACATTGGTTGACATGGGTAGCACACATAATTTCATTCAAAAAGAGTTGGCATTGGAGTTGGGCTTGCAAATGGTTCGTGTTAAGAAGATGAGGGTTTTCTTAGGGAATCAAGATTTTTTGACTTGTGATCACAAATGTATTTAGGTTCAGCTTAAGTTGTAGAATCAGGTGTTTTTAGTGGATTTGTGGGTGTTGGAGTTAACAAAGCTTGGGTTAATACTTGGCATGAAGTTGGAGTCCTTGGGCAAAGTAACTCATGATTATCGTAACATGACGGTGGAGTTCTGTTGGCAAGGTAGTTTGGTGAGGCTGCAAGGAGTACTTCAACTGGATTCAGTACAGGAGGATAATTCCACTAACAATACTTGTTGGTACTTGATGACTGACAACAGTTCCAATTCAAATATAGAGGTACTGCCAGAATTATTAGTTCTTAAAACTTTAGTTGATGAGTTGATCTGGGAAGTGTTGTTAGAGAATCAATCTGTGTTTTTGCTACCCAAGGAGCTTCCTCCATTTCGTAATATGGATCATGCAATACATCTTGAACAAGGATCAAAACCAGTCAATGTCAAACCTTACAGGTATGGACATCATCAAAAGGAAGAAATTGAAAAACAAGTTACTGAGTTGTTATCTTCAGGATTCATTAAACATAGTAATAGCCCTTATTCATCACCTGTTTTGTTAGTTAAGAAATAGGATAATACTTGGAGGATGTGTGTAGATTATAGGGCTTTGAATAAGGTTACTGTCCGAGGCAGATTTCCAATTCCTACCATAGATGAATTGATGGATGAATTGGGTGGTTCCACAATTTTTTCTAAATTGGATTTAAGAGCAGGTTATCACCAAATTCGAATGTTACCTCAGGATACTCCAAAAATAGCATTTCAAACTCATAAGGGACATTTTGAGTTTTTAGTCATGCCCTCTGGCTTGACAAATGCTCTAAGTACCTTTCAAGCTGTCATGAATAATCTTTTTAGACCTTTTCTTCGTAGGTTCATCATAGTATTTTTTTATGACATTTTTGTCTATAGTTCATCTCTTTTGGAGCATGTGCAGCATTTGAGTTTAACATTGCAGTGCTTAAAAGAACATAAGTTCTTTGTGAAGTTGAGCAAATTTTCTTTTGGAGCTGAAGAGATAGAATATTTGGGCCATAAGTTGTCGAAATGTGGAGTCCATGATGATCTTCGAAAGATTGAAGCAATGATATCTTGGCCAACTCCAAGTTCAGTAAAACAACTTCATGGATTTTTAGGCCTAACTGGTTATTATTGGAGATTTGTTAGGAATTATGCAATGATTGTTGCACCATTAACTGATCTATTGAAGCAAGCGGCTTTTGTTTGGTCGGAAAATGCACAAGAAGCTTTTGATCAATTGAAAATGGCTATGTCGAGTACTCCTATTCTGATTCTAACAGATTTCAAGCTTCCTTTTGTATTGGAGACTGATGCCTCTGATGCTGGTGTAGGTGCTGTCCTCCTTCAACAGTAACAACCAGTAGCTTTCTTCAGCAAACGATTGGGTCCTCGAATGGCTACAGCTTCTACTTATGTTAAGGAGCTCTATGCTATATCTTAAGCAATCAAAAGGTGGAGACAATATTTTCTTGGATTCCATTTCACAATTCAAACAGATCACAAAAGTATTAAGGAGTTGTTGGGTCAAACAATTCAGACCATGGAACAACAAAAATATGTGTGCAAGCTTATGGGATATTCCTTCAATATTGAGTACAAACCAGGAAAGCAAAATGTAATTGCTGATGGTTTATCTCATTGTTTTGAAGAGGACACAACTCTTTCCTTTCATGCTATTTTGGTAGAACCTACTTTTGACATTCTGTCTTAAATTAAGGCAGAAAATGAATCTGATTCATATCTGCTCTCTTTACATCAGCAATTGCATTTAGATCCTACTTTTGTTCCTTGGTTAATGAAGAAAGATGGAGTCTTATTTCACAAGCAACAATTTTTGCTCAGTTCTCAGTCCAAACTGATCCCTATGGTGATTAAAGAAGCTCATGATTCATTGGTGGGAGGCCATGCTGGGGTACTTAGAACACTCCTTAGAGTGGCAGCTGTGTTCTATTGGGAATCAATGAGAAAGGATATTAAGATTTATGTGCGTGATTGCCAACTCTGTCAACAAATGAAGACCATGACTCAAGCACCTTTGGGCTTATTGCAACCATTACCTGTGCTAGAGGGACTCTTTGAAGACTTAACCATGGATTTCATTGTAAGTTTACCACTCTCTCATGGATTTACTACAATATTGGTGGTAGTAGATAGTCTTAGTAAGTATGCCTATTTTGGTGCATTGCCCACATCATTTGCAGTTGCAAAAGTAGCAAGCAATTTCTGTGACTTGGTGGTTTCAAATCATGGATTCCCACGTTCCATAATTTCTGACAGGGATCGAATTTTCCTAAGTCAATTTTGGTCTTCTCTCTTTAAGCATAGTGGTACAACTTTGAAGCATATTACTGCTTACCATCCACAAACGGATGGACAAACCGAAGTTACTAACCATATATGGAACAATATCTCAGGCTGTTTTGTAATGATAGGCCTCATGAGTGGTCCAAGTTGCTTGGATGGGCTCAACTACATTACAATACAACCACACACTCAACCATTGGTATGTCTCCTTTTCAGGCTTTATTTGGTAAACCACCAATTCCAATTCCTTTTTATCCTAGGGGTTTGGTAAAAATAGAAGCTGTTAACACTTTGTTGGAGGATCATAATGCATTGTTGGTGCTTTTAAAGAGAAATTTGCAACACACAAGAAACAGGATGAAGATTCAATCGGATAGGCATAGGCAGGATAAGGTTTTTTCAGTGGGAGCTTTTGTTTGGGTTAAGCTTCAACCCTATAGGCAAGTCTCAGTTGAAAGAAGGTGTAATCATAAATTGGCTAAGAAGTATTTTGGCCCTTTCAAGATCACTAAGGTGGTGAGTCTAGTCGCTTACCAACTTGATTTACTAGAAAGTTGCAAGATTCATTCAACCTTCCATTTTTCTCTTTTAAAGTCATGGTTTGGTCCTCCACTTTTGAGGAACCAGTCTTTGTTCCACAATTTTTGGTGGATAACAGACCTCTTCAATCACCGGTGGCAATTTTGGATACCAGAATGGTTATGGTTGGACAGCAAAATAGGAAGGAATATTTGGTGCAGTGGTCTGATGTTCCTCCAGAAGATGCTTCTTGGGAGAGGGAAGAATTCTTATTGCGTGCTTACCCCAATTTGAACCTTGAGGACAAGGTTGATGTCCAAGAGGGGGGGGTGATGTTAGGGGATCATCAGTATCAGCTAGAAGAGCTGTTAAGGAAAGAGTTCCTTCCAAGAGATTGAGAGATTACTATTGTCCTTGAAGCATTGTAACAAATAATCGAGGGAGTTATAGTCTGTTAGAGTAGTTATTTTTCCTGATGTTTTTGTGTATATGTGGCATGTTGCCATTGGTTGATGTTAGGAGTTAGTTAGTACCTTGAGGTATAAATACTCAAGTTGAAAATGCATTCGGTCTATATAAGAAATAAAATCTCATTCAGTTCTTTCTGTCGATTTTTTCTTCTATGTTTTTCTTCATAGAGGACTGGGATCTAACACACAACTTATCCAAACAGTTGGAGCCATCTGGTATATTACATATGGAAAACTGTATTTCAGCTTTATCAATCCTCCCCTCACCTCCAAAAAGAAAATAACAAAAAGATGGTCAAGACACAAGAATGTAGGATAAAGAAGATGGACACAGAAGAGATTGTAATTCTCATTGTGCACTCTGCATCAAATTTTCCCTTGTCTTCCATGATTGAACTAGGAGCAACAATAGATCCGTGGGGCATTGACACTCCTCCAGAATGCATGTAATTAGATATTTCCATACAAGCCTTTAGGCCAGAAATTAATTTCCTTGCTATGAGGCAACTGTCTCAGCTATATGAGTTGCACTTGACATGAGCACAAAATAAAATTAGACCTCTACATGAAGTAGATATTTATGACATGCACTATGCATTAGTTTCATTTACATGAAGTCTTCATTTTTACCCATCTTTATCATTCCCTTTTATTTGGAGGAGGGAAGTCAAGTGCAAAATAATTTCTTCTAGAACATACAAGACAATTCATTACTTTCAAGAAACAAAAGGCAGACAATTTACTCAGTAGATAACACATGGAAAGTAAAATCAAAATTTACAAACACCTTCCAAGTTAGTGCCTTTGTTTTCCATAATTACACGTGTCTTCCAGAAGATTCATTGAGATTGAAGTTAAAACAAGAGGTTCAATTTGTAGGATTTATGGAAAAAATGAAAATTGCAACTTCCATTACAATGCAAATAATAATAAGTAAAATAAAATAAAATTCTAACAAACAGTGTACAAATAGGCAATACATACATATATAATAGACATGAGAAAGCTTAATGGATAGTTTATGAGGTGAAACACAACTAAAATTTGGTGCCATCCTTGTACTTCTCAACATAAGAATGGAAGGTGAAACACAAAAAGCTCCATACTTGTTTCTACCAAACATTTCTACTCCCTTTAAGTATAATTTTTCAAGAGTTTTCCAATCGGAAAGACTTAGCATCCCATCAACTTTCAATTCCATTGAATTGGACAACTTCTTAAATTATGTCTTATTTGTAGGATCTTTTGGTCCATCCCCAATACTTTTGTCCTTCTCATCACTACAGCAAGTGCTAGAAGAATCTATTAATTTATTTGAATTATCTTTAACAAATTTGTCCAAAATTCCACTAGTAATTGTATGTATACTTTCATCACATGCACCCAAATTTATGTTCTTGCTAGAATCACTATTTTCAATAACTACATCATTAGATATTGTCTTCAGCTTTTTATAACAATGCTGAGAATCATCGGCAGGAAGTGATGAGTCACTGAGTGCTTAGTCTGACTGATTTGGGACTTTCCATTTTTCCACACTCATTAAGATAGGAACATTTAAATTAAGAGATCCATGACAATCAAGTTCTATTGGAAAAGGTGCTATACTCTGATTACTAGGTTCATCGATAATAGAGGGAGCCAATTCCACATCTGCCTATTCTGTAATTGTAGTTCTCTTATTCTGATTAGACCCAAAAGTTGAATCTTTTGTCACATTTTTTTACTATCTTTAACTGCTGGCAATTGAAATGGCAATCAAATACAAAAAACACTAATGAGTTGTCATTGTAACTGGGTGCAAAAGCTGGCACACATACATACACAAATACACAGATAAAATCATTCACCATATACTAATGGAATTTGAAATGGCAATCAAATACAAAAAATACTAATGTGTTTACATTGTAGTTGGGTGCAACAGCTGGCACACTTAGATACACAGACACACAGAATCATTCACCATATATTGTGTAGTTGTACACATTTGGTCTTCAAAACTTTCTGAAAAAAAAATTAGGACATAGATCATGATCTTGGTTTATGAGAATTAGTAGTGGGTTGGTCCATAGGCTGGCCCTAACCAAGTTGGCCCTAAGCCCGATGAGCCATTTATATATGTGGACCATTTTGGTTGTAGCCCACATGAAGTATGTTAAATGGAAAACCGTCTGGCCTCATTTGACGACTCTACTTCTACATCATGTATGTATGGTAGACTATGAACTACAATACTCACATATGTCCTTATGTCATCAACGCTATCATATACAAAATAAGAACCTTTTCTTGCTCCACTGATTAAATTTAAGACCATTACTCCAAGGCTATACACATATGGTTTTACATAATACTACTCATGCATTGCATACTCTGGATACATGTATGTCATTGCTTCTGATCTTTTAGTGTAGGAAGGAAGCATACATATTGTACAGGTTATTATTATTAAAAATTTGCTGCCTGTGTTTGTTAATGACAACTTGCTCACACGACCCCAATATGTCCATTGTTGATGGGGCCCCCTCGTAAGGCAAGAGACCCTTAGAATGTTGATAAGCTTTTGTCGTGTCACTTCAAAACAATTAAACTACGCTAATTTTGTAGCACAGGATTAACCTAGGTTGACTCAAAGACACTATCAATATGGTTCTATCTTGAATTCACTACTAACAGTAAAGGAGATTTTTGTCGAACAGTTTGCAAGCACAAAGTAAAAATTACAAAAACACAAACTACGATTAAAGATCAATGCAGAAACTAACAGAATTGATAACAAGTAATGTAAAACAGATTAAAGAGCATCAATCTAATTCACCAAACCAAGCTATTTGAATCATCATCGTTCTCAGAAATTTATCCTATTGTGAAAGTTCATTCAATTTCATTAGAAACAGTTCAATCGAATTAACCCCTAAATTAATTGAAATCGCAACCCTAATCGAAATATCATCCAATTAATCTGTGATTTATATTCATAATTAGGAAATGAATCCATAACCTAATCCGCTTTCAATCCTAAACGCATTCATAATCATGAAAATAGAATAGCAATTGAAGAAGAAAGTGAACATTCACGCAGAATTCGAAATACCAAACCAGAACTCAAATTCTTCTCTTGCTTGGGTTGGATCCTTGGATTAATTGATTATTTAGCCTTCCATGATCATCATCAATGAAATCCCCATGAAATAAGTGCACAAAATTGGAAGAAGGGAAAACGAAAATGAAAAACAAGGAAGAATAGTTGAGGGAAAATAAGAGAAAGAGTTTTGATTCTAAAGACTTAAAAAGAGAAATGTAAAATTGTTTTTTTGCATAATGAAATTTAAAGTTTAAATTCCTCCTAATGTCACTAATATATAATGACTAAGTCTGAAGAAAAGAATGGTCCATGAATAACCCATCAATTTTAATTATTTATGCTATTTACACCAATAAAAGTCAAACTCGCAGCCCAAAATACAAGTGCAGTAGTTTTGACTTCAAAGCCTAAAATGGCCCTCCAAATGGCAGAATTGGCCTCGGCTTATTTCTAGCAAACTTGTAGATCTTTTTGTTATTTTTCCAAGGACTACAAGAACGCTCAATTCAAAGTTCCGTAGAGCTCTGTAGGTCCTGTACAAGGCAGATACGTCAAGTGAGCATAAAATCCGAAAATACGCAACAATTAGCAATTAAGCCCACTAACTTGCCTAAGAAAAAAACTGAATTAGAATGGAAAAATAAAAGTCCAAGAGAAGTCAAATAAGCTAAGAATGATAGAAAAATATTTAACTAAAGGCACTCCATCAAATGTGCATAATTTTTGTTATATATGTGTTTAACATTGTATTAATTAACTCTTGGTTTTTGTTTTAGGTCCAAGTTATTGACTCATATATCACGTTAAGGCTTCTTTTATCTTTGTCTTTCTTCAGTCAACACAAAGTTGTATACCACTACCATCAGCACAATCATTATTTTTGTTATTGACCATCTTGTGAGGAATGTGCTGTATTTGTCAGACTTATGTGCTTTTTACATGTTCTTTGATATATGACTATTTTTTTGTCATAAGATGTAGTGCATTGTTAGTCAACCTTAGTTTCCCGTTTAAGGTTCAATTCAATGATTAATACAGATAGTTTGGATTAATCATTGAATTGAATCTTGAATTGTCCATTTGGACAGTTTGGGAAGTTTAATATTTTATACATGATTCATACGTACAAGTTAAGTATGGTTTTTTAAATTTAATGACATTTCAATTTACTGCATATTGAAAACAATAGGAATACCCACAATAACCAAGAGGCAGGGTGAATTGGTTAAAACTTAGTCTTTTAAAATTTGTTTATAAAATCAGAGTAAGGATCTTAATCACTTTTAAAACCAAGAATGCTTTTAATCAATCAATTCACTCAGCTCAAGAAATCAATAGCTCAAAACAAAACTTGTTGAGTAATGATAAGAATACCAAGAACAAATGAACAAGATAACTAATAGCGATTTAAGAATAGAAAATCAACACAAGAATATATACTGGTTCACTTCTCAAGAGAAGCTACATCCAGTTTCTTCTAATCAACACTAGATTAGAGTTCCACTATTATAAATTTCAGTTCTTACAAGCTTTATTACAAACACTCTTTATCAATTCTAGATAAAGAAAAGAAATCTAAAACCCTATTAGACTTCTAGTGAACAAGAACCAAAGAACACTACTCTGTTCTTTCCTAGAGAACACTACTCTAGTACAAGCTTCAACAAACAATTTACAATAACACCAAATAACAAAAATTGCAAAATCAAATTTACACCTAAAGAGAATGGAGAGAAACAACCTGATGATCCAACGAATATGAATGCATGTGGTTTACCAATCAGAGTTGAATGAACAAAATGAGTTTCAGAACATGCTCTCTTATTCTTCTTTGAAAACTCTTGCCCAAGAAATCATTCAATACCCATGAAGATTAAAGAGTGGGACAAAAAGTTAGTTAACCCAGAAAATCACTTTCTAACTTTGTGAAGGCTTGTGTATATTCAGAGAATTCGAAGTATTCAAGTTAAATCTTAAGCCAAGCCTCACTTCTATTTATAACAGACTTTTTCAACTAACTGTAGTCGATTAAACGCGCCAAATAATCTATTAGAAAGCCTTGCGTAATTGATTAAAGTGTTCATAGGATTTCTGGGTTTGAACAATGAACAAAATAATCGATTAAAATGATCTATAATCGATTAAAGCAGTGACACATGTATTTCTGAAAAGCCTTGTGGAATCGATTACAGGAAATGGTAATCGATTAAATCAGTGAAACAAGCTTTTCTAAGAATATTATGTAATCGATTACAAGAAATGGTAATCGATTAAAGAAGTGAAGCATGATTTTCTTTTGACACTGTGTAATCGATTACAAGCAATGGTAATTGATTAAATTGTTCTTCAAAGCTTTTCCAGATTTAAAAAAAGCAAATAATCGATTAAATCAGTGAGATTTGCATTTTTCCAAAAACATTGCCTATTTAGTTCTTTTTCAAAAATTGCTTTAATTCTTTGATGAAAACATTTAAGCATATAAATGATTAAGTGCATGCAATGCAAGGATCAACAGATTGGCCTCTTCATACACTTCATTTGAATTACATTCTTCCAAGGCATGTGAAAAGCTCAAAACAATCTTCCAAGTCCTAGGCTTCAAACTTCAAGTTGCTCCCCCTATATCCAACACATATTGCTTTGTTCTCTGGGTGCATACTAGATCGTGGTGAATTAAAAGCACCGCCTTCATGTCATGTATTTGGAGATCAATGCGAAATGCTTCCAAAATTTCATTAAGTTAAACAAACCATACTTAACTTGTACGTATAAATCATGCATAAAATATTACTTCCTGAATGGGATAAGGCAACACCTTTTAAAGAAAAAAAAATAGATTTACATGCATATAAGTTTTACAATATGAGAATGACAACAGAGAGAAAACATGGATTGTACATGGATGAAAGCACCAAGCATTAGTAACGAGTACGAAATGGGGTTGAAGAATTCCTGCAATTTACCACACGTAATGCACCATGTATTCATGGAAATTATTTTTGTCCATGTCTTAAATGTGGGAATGGGAGTCGCCAGTCAGTGAATGACATAAGATCACATCTAATATTTCATGACATCATTCTGAATTACACAAAATGGATATAGCATGTTGGATTGCCAGACATTCAAACAATTTCGAACACTGTGTCGGTTGATGTAGACAAAGGAGATCATATAGAAGACATGATACACGATCTTGGAGAAGACTATTTTTGCCAAGCACATGCACCTATGTATGACAAATTACAAAGTGATTCAAAAATCCCTTTGTATTCTAAGTGCACAACCTTCACACGATTCTCAGTGGTGTTAGCTTTGGTTAACTTGAAGGCAAGATTTGGGTGGAGTGACAAAAACTTCATCGAATTGCTTGTTTTGTTGAAGAAAATGGTTCCTGAAGATAACACGTTGCCGAAAAATCATTACGAGGCGAAGAAGATTTTATGTCTTGTGGGAATGCAGTACCAGAAAATATATACATGTCGTAATGATTGTATATTGTATAAAAATCAGTTTTCCAAAATGCGTAACTACCCAACATGTGGCGTATCACGATACAAAGTCAATGACGACGAATGTAGTGATGACGCAACCACAAACAACGATCGTCTAGGAAAAGTGTGTTGGTATCTTCCAATAATTTCAAGGTTTAAGCGATTGTTTGCTAATGGAGATGATGCAAAAACCTTACTTGACATGCATATGGTAGGAAAAGTGATAGATTTCTCCGACATTTGGCCAATTCTCCCCAATGGAAGACAATTGATCGTTTGTATCCAAATTTTGGGGACAACCCAGAAACCTAAGGCTTGGTCTTGCTTCAGACGGAATGAATCCTTTTGGTAACCTAACCACTAACCACTATTCATGGCCTATATTGTTGATGATTTACAACCTCCCTCATTGGTTGTGCATGAAGCGAAAATACATTATGTTGTGTATGATGATAGCGGGTCCAAGACAGCCAGGAAATGATATTGATGTGTATCTCGTGCCATTGATTGAAGACTTGAAAAAAATTTGGGTAGACAGGGTTGATGTGTTTGACAGAAATCTGCAGCAGACCTTCAGGTTGCATGCCATGGTATTTTGTACCATTAATGACTTTCTAGCATATGGGAATTTGAGTGGATATAGTGTCAAAGTACATCACACATGTCCTATCTGTGAGAAAGAGACAAGCTTCGTCCAACTGAAACATGGAAAGAAGACAATATATTCTAGGCATCGAAGATTTTCAAACCTTATCACCCGTATCGGTTATTGATTTGTGCTGTTACGTGCGTATGCACATTAATAAACCATGACTTCTATTCCTACACGTAATCTGATAAATATCTTGGTGGGACACGTGTGTGTGGTTCTAGGGGAATTATGGATGGGTTTCTGTCATTCCTCCCCTCATCAGTACAGACCTTGTCCTCAAGGTCTTGAAGCTCGTCCTCTGGAAGTGACTGTGCAGTGACTGTGGGTCTCCAAAATAAGGTTTGAGCGAGGAGATGTGAAAAATTGGGTGGATCTTAGAGGTAGATGCAAGGATAATTTGTAAGCAATGGAACCAACTCATGATACAACCTGAAAGGGGCCATAATAACGTCAAGAAAGCTTATAAGACTGTCGGTTGGTCACTGATTGTTGACGATAAGCATGAAATTTGACCATTACCCAATCTCCGTCCTTAAACTCATTATCCGTGCATTTTTTGTCAGCCAATGCTTTCATGTGCTATTGAGCGCCTCTTAAGTTTTCTTAAGTGTGTTCAAAAGCTTGTCTCTTTCTTGTAGAACATGATCAACTTACCAGTCACGCGAGCCACCAGAAATGTAATCTAGAATGGCAGGTGGTGCTCGACCATATAAAGCTTCAAATGGACTCATTTTAGCCGAAGAATGATAGGTGGTATTGTACCAATATTGAGCCCAATGTATGAATTTGTACCAAGTGGTAGGGTTGTTCATGGTAAAACAGTAGAGGTATTGTTCCAGACAACGGTTGACGACTTATGTTTGTCCATCAGTTTGTAGGTGATAGGCTGTGCTAACCTATAATTTAGTGCCCTGCTGTTTGAATAACTCTTGCCAGAATGAGCTGAGAAAGATGGAGCCACGGTCGATAGTGGTGCTGGTGGGCAGGCCATGTAATTTAGCCACATTTTGAATGTAAATTGTGGCTACTGCTTGTGTTATATAGTGCGTGGGTAAGGGAATGAAGTGAGCAAACTTAGAGAGACAGTCAACGACTACCATTATAGATGTCTTGCCATGTGAGGGTGGTAAGCCGATGATACAATCCATGGTTATGTCATCCCAAACCCGATGTGGGACAGGTAGTGGTTGGAGGAGACCTTGTGGGGAAGTCGTGGCAAACTTGGTGTGTTGGCAGATGATGCAATCATGGACCCATTGTTTAATATCTTTTTTCATGTTGGAACAATAAAAATCCTGAGAAACACGTTTGAGTGTTTTGTAAAATTTGGAATGACCATCAATTGGACTGTTGTGATGTTCAAAGAACATGTCCTTGCAAAGAGTTGAACCTGCTTGTAGATACAACCTATTGCCAAAAAAAAGGAGGTCATTAGAGTACCGATAGTTAGGAAACGCGCCAAGGTCCTTTTGTTTGGCAACAATGATTGCCAAAGACTTGGGGTCTGTTTGGAGGATGTGCTTGATGTGAGTGATGATCAGTGCAGGTATAGAGACTGACATAGCATGGTACTTAGAGGTGGGACATCGTGATAAGGCGTTAGCTGCTAGATTTGACTTCCCTGGTTTATAAATAATGCGATACTGGAAGCCCATGAGTTTATAGAGCCAACGTTCTTGTTCGGGAGTGTGAATGGATTGAGTGAGTAGGTGTTGTAGGGTTGAGTGGTGTAACATCCCAAAATTTTGGGAAGTACAGTCAATTACTGGGGAAAAAATGTTAATTCAAGACAATACAAAAGATTTGAAAGAAATGACGAAAATACCCCTGGACATTTTAGAAATAACCAAATTGCCCTTAGGTATTTTAGCAAGATATCTTAAGGAAGAAACTTTATAAATACTCTGGGATGCTTGAAACATGATTAGAATACCCCTAGGGTAATAATTACAGAGTTCCCTGAACACTTTTCAAAATGACAATTATACCCCTAGGATGAAATGTGAAATTACCAAAATGCCCCTAGGTCAAAATTGACCAAGATGACCTTAGAAATTAATAGGAACCTGAGTATAGGATAAAATACTTTTAGACAACAATTTATCAGCAAGGGTGGAGGCAAAGAACCCTAAATTAGAATTTCTAGGAATTTTGGAAGGTAATTGGAAAAGAAGTTTAATTTAGACTAACTCAGATATCAGAAAATTATAAGAGAAGGATGGATATAATCTATGAAGTTTTCTTTTAATTATAGAAGGAATAGGTTGCCTAAATAAGTTAGTTTTGTAATAATTAGAGTCAATATGGACCAATAGGAAAATAGAATTTTACTATTACATGCAATAAAAGGAAAATTGGATTAATTTGGAATTCTAGATTAAGCCTTGACCGTATGATGCAAGATCAATGGAGAAAACTTTAAGAAGCTTCTAGATTGGCCACATGGAAGGTTAAGAAGCTTGAAAATTCCTATTGGACCAAGTAGAAAGCTAGACATAAATGCTTAAGAGATATTTGAAGCAAATTTTATTTTGTTCCCTTTGGCAGAACACGTGAACATTTCTAAGCATTATTTCAAAGATCCCAACGGTCAAAAGTTAGATATATGAGATAGGAGTATGTCTTTAAAATTCTAAGAAGATCCAACGGTTAATGAACCCAGAATTATTATTTTACAGAAACGGATTTTTAAGAAAGAAGCAAAACACAAAAATCTTTAAATGATTGGTTACTACATGTAAATGGAAGAAAAGTGGTAAAACTTTCCTAAAAGCTGGCCATCCCACGTGCATAACACTAGAGAAGATGAGAATTGTTGAGAAGAATCAAGAAACTAGGACACTTGGAAGGAGCAAAAGGCATAGCCAATGAGATTAAGCCTAATGGAAAGTTAAGTAGGATATTTTGTAATAAAATTAAGACCAATAAGTGTATAAAAAGAAGAAAAACTGAACTTGTAGGCTGAATTGGGGGAGGTATACGTGCCATTTAAGTCAAGAAAGAATGATGGAAACTAAGCTAGCCAATAAGGAAGAACCACATGGAAAGTAGCCATAATGATCCTAGAGATTTTTGTAGAAAAATAAAACTAAACCATCCTATATAAGGGAGCAAAAGATTGAAATTTGGGACAGCTTAAAGGAGTTCAGCCGTGTACAAAGCCATCTAAAAGCCTTTCCTTCTATTCTTTTATAATTCATCTTTTACCTAGAAAAAAAAAAACCAAGCCTTCCACCCATAATGTCCACGTGAAGATCAAGGAACTCTAGGAGCAAGGATTCTTCAACTTCAAATAAGGAAAAGCTGTCCAAAAACCTAAGGAAGGCAAAGGTATGGGGAAGTTTATGATAAGCCAAGTTTGAATATTAATTACATGAGAATCCTTACTTGATTTCATGAAGAATTAAGCTTTGTAGACTAGGTGTTTGATGAATTGCCTTAAAGAACTAAAAATTGCTATATGAATGGTTATTTGATTAAGTAACTTGATTTTTAGTATTATAAATAATTGTTGAAAAGATAACTTGAATCTAATCTAATTAATGAAAGTTAAAATGATATACAACCATAGGTTTTATGATTATTTTCAAGAAAATAATTATTTAAAAGTATAATGTCTAAAAGAATATTTTGTTACAAATATATGTTTAAAGTATTCTATGAATTCAAGCTTGTCTACCATGTGTTTGATAAGTTGTTACAATGAATAAAATATGTTTAAGTGTTGTTAGCTTGAATCTTTATTGATGGATTTGAATCATATTTGCATGGTCGATTGCTTTAGCAAAAATTATGTGTTATGACATGTGTTGCTGAGTGTTTCTATAAAAGCACATCATATGTTTGATGAAATATTCTAAAGAAACAAAGATGAATGAGGTATTGGAATCCTTGTGTTGTTAAATATGTTGTAATTATTTATGGATTCCAAGAGTTTTGTTGAGCTATGGCTGTATGCTTAGACTGTGGAGTAAAGCTTTCTGTGATGTTTTGAAAGAAGCTTTACGTATTGTTTAAAAAGCATACGCCATGAGTTGTGAACGATGTTGAGCTTTAAGATGTATGAGAAAAAGAATAATAAAAGTGGATCATTCATACATTTCATATGCATATGCCCTACGGGGGTTAAGCCGTGTTGCCCTGCGGGGGTTAAGCCGCGATGTTGTTTGTCAGATAGCTGAGGATTGAGACGAGCGTTTAGACAAAAGGTGTCTAAGCTGGGGGATAGCCACAGTGGGGAGATCACCTACCCATGATGATCACATGTTGTGTGGGTGTGAGTCCTATTGCAACACTGACCTACCCCGACTGGTCGATCCAATCTGTGCCACTGGGATGGGGCTATCTTGACTGTGGCCACTGATAATGAGATGTTGAGAACCTGAGATCTCAGTCATGCATCATATAAAGAAGATGAGCATGCATTATACGCATCACATGATGAGTACGTTGTGAGATGATATGACTTAATTCTTGTGCTGCGTAGATGATTTAAATTAATCTGTGGGTGAATAGTCTGAGCTTGTTATTTTATAAATATTATGATAACCATCTGCGTATATATCCTTTATGAACGTTTTATTCAAACTATGTTTGTCATAAACTTACCCTATTTTGTGTCTGTGGTTGACACCTGTGATGACCCCAATTCATTTGGGCGAGCAGATGAACAGTGAAGCAGTGAAGGATTTTAAAGAAAAGATGATGAAGATACGTTGATGACTTGTAACTAGATTTAAATTAGTTGTATTTTATGTTGGCTTGTATTTGGACTGTATAATGAACTATTCTATGATCTGTATTGCTGAACTGTACTTTATTCTTTTAATTAAACCGTAGAGAGAAAGAATTCGTCTAGATATAAACGACTAGTAACATTACAAGCAAAGCGAAATAAATTTTCGAAAAAAAAAATATACTAATCTAATTTTAATACAAAATGGACACAAGATTTCATCTAAAATCAACCAAGCACGAAAGAGCAAAGAGAGGCGTTACAAGTGGTCATTGAGAATATGGAACTCCCGGCCACAGAGGTAGTGTCTCCATTTTTGGACGGCTTCAGTGAGAGCACAAAGTTCACAGACATAAGTGGAAGCAGCACGGACATATGGACTGAAGAGTTTGCTATAGTAAGCAAGTGGGTGGCCATGTTGGGACAATACAGCACCCAAAGCATCTCCAGAAGCATCAGTCTCAATACAAAAAGGTGCATCAAAATCTGGAAGTTAGAGAACAAGTGTAGAGGATAGGGCTTCCTTAAGGGCGACCAATGCGGCATCTTGAGATGTGGTCCATACAAAAGCATTTTTGTTTAACAGAGATGTTAAAGGAGAGGCCATGGAGGCATAGCCACGAATAAAGTGACGATAATAGTTGGCAAGACCCAAAAAACCACGAAGTTGAGCACAGAATGTGGAGTAAGCCAATTGTTAATGGCTTTAATCTTGTATGGGTCAACAGAGATTCCCTCAGCGGAAACAATATGGCCGAGATAATGAATGGAGATCTAGCCAAATGAGCACTTTAAGAGTTTCAGGTGGAGGGAATGATTAAGAAGGGTGAGAAATACCTCTTGGATGTGAAGAAGTTGGGTCTAAGTGGGGCTATAGATCAAGATGTCGTAAAAAAAAAGAGCACAAAGCACCGTAAGAATGGAGCTAGGATGGAGTTCATGGTTGCCTGAAAGGTCGACAATGCATTACAAAGGCTGAATGGCATAACCTTGAACTCATAGTGACCATCGTGGGTACGAAAAGCAGTGGCGGGAATAGACTCTGGGTGCATTTGTATTTGGTGGAATTCGGAACGGAGGTCAAGCTTGGTGAAAAAATGCGAACCATGGAGTTCATCAAATAGTTCGTCGATTGTGGGAATTGGGAACCGATCACGAACTGTGATGGCGTTGAGTGCACGAAAATCGATGCAAAAATGCCACGTTCCATCTTTTTTGCGAAATAAGAGAACAAGAGAACAAGCTTGGATGAAGTCATCCTGTAACAATTGGCGAACTTGGTGCTCGATTTCTTTTTTTTTTGGAAGAAAGGGTATCAATATGGTTTGACATTAACAGGTTTTACTCCTGGGGGAAGGATGATTTGACGATCCTGTGGTCGACAAGGTGGGAGACAATTAGGAGTGTCAAACAAATGATGAAAAGGGGTGAGTAAGTTGTCAATATATAGGTGAAGGACAATTAGGGAAGGTATGGTGTCAGTAGACTCGATGACCAGGTGATATAAGGTGGCAATGGAGGATGTCGTAATTTGGTGTCGAATGGTTGGCGAGTAGGCTGGTATGGAAGTAAGTGGGTGGAGCCGTGTAGAGTTATTGGTTGGGAGTCCAGGGTAAAAGAAAGGGTGATGAGGCGATAGTCAAACATTACCGGGCTAAGTTGGCGCAACCATTGGGGCTCTAGAACAATGTCATCCCCATGCAAGGGCAGGACAAATAATTCAATGGAGAATGTGTGGTGGGCCAATTGGATAGGAACCGAATGACATAAGCCCAAGCAGTGAAGTGTCTCATCGTTCCCGACAGTAACATTGAAAGAATGAGAATTCTCGACGGGGAGATGAAGGTGTTGTGCAAGCCACTGCTGAATGAAATTATAGGTGGAGCCGCCATCTACCAAAACTTGACAGGGGTTCCTTTCATAGTACTGACGAGGCGAAGCATGCAGGGAGAGTCTTTGCCAGAAAAAGCATAGAGTGAGATATCAGGGATTTCGGTAGGGGTAGGGTCGAAGGTGTGGTCTTCTGTGTCAAAATGGGGTGAATCAAGAGTGGTATCTTCAAGGAGAAGGAGGGAAGAAGGGTTTTTACACTTATGACGCGTGTAAATCGGTCATCACAGTTGAAGCAAAGGCCTTGCTCACGGCATGTTTTCATTTCCTCTAGGGTGAGCCGACGTACGCCAGGTGGAAGCTGGGGCAGTGTGGTGGTACGTTTGGCAGTGGGAAGGGAATTAAAGCGGTTGGGGTAGTGTGGGGGAACAATATTCGATAGTTTGTCCTCCTAGAGTCTTGCAAGAGCTTGAGCCTTGATAATAGTGGGTGGCTTTAAAGCTTGAACCTCATGGCGGATCTATGGCTTAAGCCCGAAGATGAAGTTGTGAAGGAGAAATTCAGGAGAAAGGTTGGTAGTGTGCTTGGCAAGGATTCATAAGCAGTGATATAAGAGGAGATAGAGGTGGTCTGTTGCAATTTGGCAAGGGAGCCCATGTAATCGGTGTAAGGAGAATCACCGAATCTAGTTACAAGTGCTTGGGTGAAGGCCTGCCAAGTAGGGAAAGGGTGGTCAGTGTGCATCCATTGGAACCAGGTAAGAGCGGGTCCGTCCATGTGGAAGGAGGCTATTTGGATACGTTGTGGAGGCGGGGTGTGATGGTATTCAAAGAATTGAGAGGCTTTGAACAGCCAGCCAGAAGGGTTGTCACCGGCAAAGTGGGGAAAGCCCAGTTTAAAAGGACGGGGTTGAAGAACAGGTGGAAATGGGGAAGGTAGAGGTGACAGTGGTGGCGATGGCGGTGGTGGTTTGGGAGTGGGATCTACAGTGAGATGCAACAGTTGATCTAGTCGTCCCATAATAGTGGTAAGAGTGGTGTGCACCTCTTCAAGGCGTTAAACTGTGTGGTTCGATTGAGTGGTGAGATCGGTGACTTGGGAATTCATTTTAGAGGTGGACTCTTGAAGGTGGGTAATGTGTGATTTGGCCTAATTTGTGGTGTCAAACAGTTTGTGATGTTGGGTAGCCTGAGTTTCGTGTGCTTCCTCAAGTTTCCGAAATCGGGTTCCTTCAGCCATGGAATTAGAGGGGAGTGTGCTCAATGAAAGCACCAAATGATGGGTACCTTTTCAGCTTAAATGCAAAGCTTAAGAGGGATTAACAGTAAAATTAAATGGCAAAATAATTCGATGCCTTTTTATTTCCATAATAGATGCCTTAAATAAGGATTACAATGAAGATTGAAACCATAAAATGAGGAATTAATCCTAACAGAATGAGACACAACAAATGCAAAAAAACAGGGACAGTGGAGTTGTGCTGTTACGTGCTTATGCATGTTGATAAACCATGACTTCTATTGCTACACGTAATCTGATAAATATCTTGGTGGGACACGTGTGTGTGGTTCTAGGGGAATAGTGGATCGGTTTCTATCACAGACTTAGAGAAATCAAATAAATGTATCTCACTTTTTTTTCCTTTTTTGTAATCAAGCAATTAAATTTGTTGTCTCTGGAAAATCACTTTCATGATCGTCTGATATGTGATGAAGCTTTTGAAACATATGGATCTGAAATTAAAATAAATACACATAAAATTCCAACCTAAATAATTTAAAAAAACATATTCTAAAACGACTTTAAGGACTGTTTTTCCTTAAAACTGTCTTAGAAACACATTTTTATAAAAATCATCTTATAAGACGATTTTAAGGAAAAATCATCTTAGAATGTGGAGGTTTTCGTTAAAACTGTCTTAGAAACACATTTATTTATTTAAAAATTGGTTTCTAAGACGGTTCTAAGGAAAACCGTCTTAAAATGTCCACATTCTAAGACAATTTTTCTTACAACTGTCTTCAAAATACATATTTTTAAAATCATCTTCTAAGACAGTTTAAAGGAAAAACCGTCTTAAAATGTTCACATTCTAATACGGTTTTCCATAGAACTATCTTAGAAATACATTTTTTTATATTTAAAAATCATCTTCTAAGACAATTTTAAGGAAAAATTGTCTTAGAATATATCTAAGAATTTTTTTTCTAAAAATTGCAAGCTACAAAGACGGTTTTATAACCATCGTCAAAAGTTGTGACTTTCAATTATGTTCACTACAAATACAGTCGAAAAATCTTCGTTAAAACGGGTTTAGAATCGTCGTAAAAGCTATTTTTTTAGTAGTGAAAGTTTATGAATCCAAGGCACTAAGGTAAGAGAGAGTTGTTCCATGCTTTGGGATTCAGCCCCAATTTTCTCTTTATCAATTTCTCCTTCTCCCATGGTTATGAGTAGTTAAATACTTTGTTTGCTGGGGTTTAATGTGAATGGATACTACTCTCATGTAATTATTGTATTTTTCCTTATTGTTTCTCTTCTATGTTATTGTTTGCTCTTGGTCTAATAACCTAATTGCATGATTCTCTCTATAAGATTGCTTTGGAAAATTCAATTGGATTGTGAACTAAAGAGAACAACCAATGAACTTTATGCCTAGGGATAGGGTTCGGTCCTATATATAAGCAACAAATGGTATTTTTTTTGTCCTAATTATAAGCAATAATGACTAGTTTTCAAACTTACTTAGAGTTAAATGTCTTTTATACCCTTAATTTATTGCTAACTCTATTTACTAGACACCCACTCATTGGACTATGAGTTTTAACATTAAATGAGACTATCACTTACAACATTTAAACATAAAGACACTTTTAGAATAAAATTTAAATTTATGGTAGTGTTAAATATGGTCACCACTTTCCTTGGTCTTGATGATTTGTACTATGTTGCTTATCTATAGGACTGGAGGTAGTATTGGTTATCATTTAAAACCCTCGTTCATAATGTCAGTCAATTGATTATATTACTTAAGGGATTGATAGTGTAATCAAGGGACTTAGGTTTTCTTGTTTAAGGGATTAAGGTTATAATAAAATTGTGGGTTGATGATAACATAAGCTTAATTGAATAGGAATAATTGGTAATGCATGTTAGGTTAACCCAATGAAGTTAACCTCGGTGATTTCATCCATTGATACAAACCAAGTTTCCTAGGCACACCAAGTGTTTGAAAAAAATTCAACAATGAACTTTCTTCCTTGTTAACTCTTTAATTTTATGCAATTGTCATTACTTTTGGTTACTGAATTACTTTGAACTTCATAGTCTATTAAATTTACTATTAAATCATCAAATTATTACACAAGTCTATGTGGGGACGATGTTACTTATCACTATTCTTACTTGAGTAATTTGATACTGTTGCCAAAATCCCAGCAACAAATTGGAAGAAAGATGGAAGGCCTTTGTTATGTTTGGACGGAAAAAAAATGGCTGAAGACTTAACTCAATTTATATATATTAAGATTTCCTTTCAATTTTACTCTTGTTAAGAAAACTCTCAAGTCATGGTTCCCTCCCATTTTCCCATCTCTAATTACTAACAAATCTGATTAAATTCGAAACAAGCTCCTAGATTGCAATACCAGCTGAAGAAAAATAATGTAATCATTTTATTTTATTTTAACTATGATCATGATCTTAAATGTACAAAAAGAAATCCATAATGTCTTCTAATAAACTGAATTTAAAAGAAAACAATACCAGATTTTTGTCCATCCATTTAGACCAAATGCTTGGACATTTGATTTTGAAGATAAAGGGTTTGGTTTTCATAAATATATAGCGTTGGAAGTTTCTTATAGAGTAAAATCCATGATCTATGACTTTATTCAATACATTATATGTATAAACAAAATTGATAGAATACTATGAAGAATTGGATTATCCAATAAAAATAAATAACCAATTCCCTACGATTTATATGTATAATAGAAACAACATAACTAATAAAGAGTGACTGTTTGTAAAATTGATTTTGATTAAAATTGAGTTTAAAGTAAAACAATTTATATTTGAATATTTTTGTCTGTATTTTGAAATATCATATAGAGCAAAAGTACCTCTAGTGCATTTGACAGGAATATGCTCCTCACTTAATGATTTCAATTTGATTTACTGCAGCTTGCATCCTGACTAATCATTGTTACAACTTTGTCAATGATATGAAGCAAGATTTTTGTGGTTACTCACTTACTCTATGTTGTATTGCAATTAAATCACAAATAAATTATATATGTTATAGATGTCAAATATTAGTTCATCAAGAATGCTTTGGAGCAAGAAAAATTCTTCCCCATAGAAAAATTCTGATTTCTCTGAAAATTCTGCTGAGGTCTTTGATCTTGCCAAACACCATTCACTTGAACTGGATCAGCTCCTATTAATGTAGGGCATTCATTAGGCTCATGATCTCCTTGACAATACTCACAAGTGACAACATTCATTTTAATTGATGATGCTTGAGCTGCAGTAACTTGAAACTTATCAAATTTCTCATTGAGCTTGGCTAACTGTTGTGACAAGAGTTTTTGTTCAGCTAGCATAACATCACTTCTTCCCAACTAAATAACCTCACATTTAGGCTGAATTACCACACTTTCATTCTCATTTGTGGCCAAGGAATCAATCAACTCATAAGTTTGAGCTGCAGTCTTTGATCTGATTGAGCCTCCAGCTGCAACATTTACAATCATTCTGGATTCAGGTGTCATTCCATTGAAGAAAATACGCACCTTCTTCCCAACTAGCATGTCATACTGAGGGCACTTTCTGATCAATTCTTGGAAACGATTCCAAGTTGCACACAATGTCTCTCTTCCATTCTGATTGAAGTTAGTTATCTCATTCACTAACTTATTATATTTTTCCATAGAAAAATATTTAAGTTTGTCTATCTAGCCACCGAAGAGCTTTTCCTTTAACAACAAAAGGAAACAATCTAAGCCTGATTGCATCGTTCGTCACTCCTTGATGTCTAATGGTGTCACAGATCCTTAGAAATCTGTCAACAAAATCATGTGGATCTTCATCATCTTCTCCACCAAACTGACTTCGTTCCACCAAATTAATTAAGGACGGATGAATGTCGAAATGATTGGCTTCAATTGGTGGCCTGACAATACTAGATGTTGGCCTGGTGAATAATGGAGCAAGGATATCCTCCATCAATTCATCCTCTAGGCGTGGTGGATGGTTGTTTCTGTCAGCCATCTCTAGTTCTATCTCAGATTGTGAACTAGAGTTTTCTGCTTCCTTCTTCTGTTTAATTAATCTCCTATTCCTCCTGACAGTCCTTTCTATTTCTGGATCGTACTGTAGAATTACAGGATCAATTATACCTCGCATACAACTCAGAAAAGCATATTAGTAACACAAAAATTCCAATCTTAAAGATCAAAAGTTACTATAAAATTAGTGTTTTCAATCCCTGACAACGGCGCCAAAAACTTGTTGCGGATTCGGCAAGTGCACGGATCGTTCAAGTAATAAAATGATAAGTAGAGTTATCGTTCCCACGAGGATTAAAGCACTAAATTTAATTGTAATTTAGAATCTTTAAATTGGAAGAGAAATAATATAATTGAAAGAATATGATTGTGATTTGGATTTAAGAAATTATAACAAAACTGAATTAAAATTTAAGAAAATTCAAACACGATGTAAATTGAAAATTATGCAGTAATGAGGAAAAATTGTGATTAAAGCACAATCAACTCTGATCCCTACCTTCTATAATTGAATTGGTTATTAAATTCGCTTACTCTAATTATTCAAAGGATATATCTTACTTTAGTTAAATCTGTTAGATTCAAGTGCATGAAGAAACAGAAGATTAGAAGTGTTTTGATATTTGATTCATGCCCAATCATTTGTTGTTGGCATTTGTAATTTTCATTGTTTGTTTAAAGCTTGGTTCATACCCTTAATGAACCAAGCTTTAAACA
>CM023941.1:10353482-10424978 GCA_013407115.1 Glycine latifolia
TTCAAGCTCCCCTTCTAGACCTTTGGCTTGACTTGGACCTCCATCATGCAGCCTGAGAGTGTCTCCTGACTTTGATTCTAAATTTACTTCTAATCCTTCTACTTCTGAACATCTTGATACAATGGCTGATAACAACCTAACTCTTAAGGAATTGGCTACACTTGATGTTGTTTACCAACCTTGGTGTATTCAATATCCTGAGATTGAGGTCAGTTATGAGCTAAAATCTGGACTAATCCATTTGCTTCCAAAGTTTCATGGTCTTGCAAGTGAAGATCCACACAAGCATCTTAAGGAGTTTCATGTAGTGTGTTCCACCATACGACCACATGACATTCATGAGATTATGTCAACATGAAGGCATTTCCTTTTCCAGTAGATGGTGTGGCCAAGGACTGGTTGTACCTTCAACCAGATCCTATCAACACTTGGACAGATATAAAGAGAAGATTTCTGGAGAAATTCTTTCCAGCATCCATCCGGAAGGAGATTTGTGGTATAAGACAACTAGCTGGGGAGACATTGTGTGAGTACTGGGAGAGACTCAACAAGTTATGTGCTACATGCCCTCACCATCAAATCAGTGAGCAATCATTAATTCAGTATTTTATGAAGGTTTGATGTTGATGGGCAGGAGTATGATAGATGTAGCTAGTGGAGGCGCTTTGATGGACAAGACCCCTCTTGCTGCAAGGCAGTTGATTTCTAACATGACAGCCAATTATCAACAATTTGGTACTAGAGGTATTGCTACATCCAAGGCTGCAAATGAAGTTTCTGTTTCTATGGTTGCTGATAACCAGAGATTGGAGAACAAATTGACAGAGTTGACATCCCTTGTGAGGCAGCTTGCTATTGGTCAACAACAAAATGTGATGGCAGCCAACCAACCAAGACCTTGTGGTATCTGTTGTGTGTCTGATCATCCAACAGATGCATGTCCCACTCTCCAAGAGACAGAACAAGCTGCTGAAGTTTCTGTCATGCAACCTGGACAGCAGTATAATCCTTACTCCAACACTTATAATCCTGGTTGGAGAGATCATCCGAATTTGAGGTATGATCCTAGTCCACCACAACAGCAGCAGCCCTTTAGACCTCCACAACAGCACTTCCAGCCTGCCACCACCAAATACCAACCTCCCTCATTCAAACAACAGCGACAGTTCCAGCAGCCTGCACCTACACCTACACAACCTGTGCAGACCAGTTCTGGACCTTCTTTGGAGGACTTGATGAAGCAAATGGCCACCACCAACCTTCAGTTTCAACAGAATGTCAGTGCTACCATCCAAGACCTCCAGACTTAGATTGGACAGTTAGCTACAACTGTCAACCAGATGCAGCAGCAAGGTTCTAGCAACATTCCAGCACAACCAGTGATTAATCCAAAGAGTGTGAATGGCATTACCTTGAGGAGTGGCAAGGAGCTTTCAGATTCAACAGTTGTTGGTGCTAAATCAGATTCTGCACCAAAGCATACTCCTCTAATTCCTCTACCTTTTCCTTCTAGATCCATTTCTGCAAAGAAAGTGGAATTTGATTCTGATTTGCTTGATATTTTCAGGAGGGTTGAAGTCAACATTCCCCTATTGAATGCCATCAAACAGATTTTGAAATATGCAAAGTTTTTGAAGGATTTGTGCACTTATAAGAGGAAGCTGAAGGGAGATGAGCAAGTGAAGATGGGCAACAATGTATCTGCACTCATACAGGGCAAGATTGTTGATTCCATGCCACTATCCACCTTGCCACAGAAGTGCAAGGATTCCTGGCACTTTCACTGTTCCATTCACCATTGGAGGTATTACTTTTGCAGATGCCATGTGTGATCTTGGAGCCTCCATTAATGTCATGCCCACATCAGTTTACAAATCACTACACCTTGGTGAGTTGAAACCCACTGGTGTTGTCATTCACTTGGCCAACAGGAGTTGCTGCGCTTCCACTTGGACTTATTGAAGATGTGTTGGTACGAGTTAATAATTTGATTTTCCCTGCAGATTTTTATATTTTGGACATGGAGAATAAGTCCTCCAGCCATGGTTCCACATTGATCCTCGGGAGACCATTCTTGATGACAGCCAGGACCAAAATTGATGTGTATGCAGGAACTTTGTCTATGGATTTTGGTGATGACGTTGTCCGATTTAACATTTTTTAGGCCATGAGACATCCTGTAGAGGAACATTTTGTCCTTCTTCTTGATATCATTAATGTTGTAGTAGATAGTGTAGATATTTTTGATTTACTTTCTGATTTTTCTGATTCTTCTGATTTTTCTGATTTTGATCTTGGTTCTTGTAATTGTACCTATGATGATTCTGCTGTTGCATGTAGTATTTGTGCGGAGATTTCCTCTGCACTTCACTCTAATTGTGTTACAAGTACAGATATAGGTTCTGAGCCTACTATCCCACTTTCCTCAGCCCCCAGTCTTTCCTTGCCTTCCACCATTCAACCACCTTCCTTGGAGCTGAAGTCACTACCTGAGCACCTCAAATATGCATATTTAGATGATGCTCAGCAACTTCCAGTCATAATATCTAGCAGCCTGTCACTTGAGCATGAAGAGAAGTTGTTGCATATTTTGAGAGGCCACAAAAAGGCCATTGGATGGACCCTTGCTGACCTTCCTGGCATTAATCCTTCTATATGCATGCATCGAATACTTTTGGAGGATGACTCTAGGCCGGTGAGGCAGCCACAGAGGAGGCTGAATCCCACTATTCTGGATGTGGTGAAGAAGGAAGTGACAAAGCTACTAGCTGCAGGGATCATCTATCCCATCTCAGATAGCACTTGGGTTTCACTTGTCCAAGTGGTTCCTAAGAAGTCAGGTCTCACAGTTGTGAAGAATCAAGATAATGAGCTGATTTTGACTAGAGTGGCCAACAGTTGGCGAGTTTGCATTGATTACAGGAGACTCAACCAGGCCACTCGCAAGGACTATTTCCCTCTTCCCTTCATTGATCAAGTTTTATCATATTATTGCTTTCTTGATGGTTTTTTCTAGTTACATGCAGATTCATATAGCACCAGAGTATCAACACAAGACCACATTTAGCTGTCCATTTGGCACACTTGCTTACACCCGGATGTCTTTTGGCCTATGCAATGCACCTGGCACCTTCCAAAGGTGCATGATAAGCATCTTTTCTGATTTATTAGAGAGTTGCATGGAGGTGTTTATGGATGATTTCACTGTTTATGGTTCCTCTTTTGATGCATGTTTGGATAGTCTCTCTAGAGTGCTTAACCGATGTATTAAGACTAACCTTGTTCTTAACTTTGAGAAATGTCATTTTATGGTGCATGAGGGTATAGTCTTAGGGCATTTGGTCTCTAGTAGAGGTCTTGAGGTCGATAAGTCCAAGATTGATGTGATTACTTCTTTGACTTACCCCACTTCTGTACGAGAAGTACATTCTATTCTTGGACATGCAGGTTTTTATAGGAGATTCATTCAGGATTTCAGTAAGATTGCATTGCCATTGTCCAAGATTCTCCAAAAGAACGTAGACTTTACATTTGACCAGCCTTGCAAAGAGGCATTTGAGGGATTGAGGAAGAAGCTTACTACCTCTCCCATCATGCAGCCACCAGATTGGGAGCTTCCTTTTGAGCTGATGTGTGACGCCTCTAATTATGCACTTGGGGCTGTGTTGCCACAGAGAGTTGGTAAACTCTCTCGTGTCATTACTTATGCTTCACGCACTTTAGATGCAGCCTAAGTTAACTACACCACCACTGAGAAGGAGCTTTTAGCTATTGTTTTTGCTTTAGATAAATTTGGATCTTAATTGCTTTGCTTCCATATCATTGTCTTTACTGACCATGCAGCTTTGAAGTACCTGTTGAAGAAGCTTGATGCTAAACCTAGATTGATCAGGTGGATACTTCTTCTTCAGGAGTTTGACCTCGAGATTAAGGACAGAAGTGGTGCAGAAAACTTGGTTGCTGATCACTTGAGTAGGATTGAAGGACCTCTTGGGTCTTTTCCCATTCGTGATAATTTCCCTGATGAGCATTTGATGCATTTGCATTCATCACATGTCACACCTTGGTTTGCTGACATTGTTAATTTCATTGTTACATCTGTTGTTCCACCTCATGCATCTAGGTCCCAAATAGATAAACTTAAGAGTGATGCTAAATATTATGTTTGGGATGATCCTTATTTGTGGAGATTTGGTAGTGACCAAGTGATCCGAAGGTGTGTGCCTGATCATGAGATTCAGTCTATTCTTCAGTTTTGTCATGACACACCTACCGGAGGTCATTTTGGTCCTCAGAGGACCGCTAGGAGGGTATTAGACTGTGGGTTTTTTGGCCCACCCTGTTTAGAGATGCTCATCACTTTACCACCACTTGTGAGCAGTGTCAGAGAGCAGGAGGAACCATTACACATAGACATGAGATGCCTCAACAACCCATTATTTTTTGTGAGATTTTTTATGTCTGGGGTATTGATTTTATGGGTCCCTTTCCTGTTTCTCATGGTTTTTCATATATTTTGCTTGCTATTGATTATGTTTCTAGATAGGTTGAGGCTAAGGCCACCAGAACTAATGATTCTAAAGTTGTTGTGGATTTTGTGAGATCCAACATTTTCTGCAGGTTTGGTGTGCCTAGAGTCATTTTCAGTGACCAGGGGAGCCATTTCTGTAACTGGTCATTGGCATCCTTGCTTCAAAGTATGGGGTTGTGCATAGAGTTGCTACAGCTTATCATCCCCAAACTAATGGACAAGCAGAGGTTTTTAACAGAGAGATCAAGCAAGTGTTACAGAAGGTGGTGCAACCAAACAGGAAGGATTGGAGCAAGCTACTTGAGGATGCTTTATGGGCTCACAGGACTACTTACCGGACACCTTTGGGGATGTCTCCCTATAGGGCGGTTTTTGGTAAGGCATGCCACCTACCGGTGGAGATTGAGCACCGTGCTTATTGGGCGGTGAAGAGTTGTAACATGGCATTTGATGAAGCGGGTATGGAAAGGAAGCTTCAGTTGCAAGAACTTGAAGACATCTGCTTAGAAGCCTATGAGAATTCCAAGATTTACAAAGAGAGAGTGAAGAGATTTCATGACTCTAGGATTCTTAGAAAGGAGTTCCATAGTGGCCAAAAAGTGCTTTTGTTTAATTCTCGCCTTAAGCTTATTTCCGGTAAACTTCGATCTAGATGGGATGGACCTTTTGTTATTGTTGGTTTCAAAGAAAGCACTTGAAGAATGGACAAGAGATCAAGCTTGGTTTTGAAGCTTTCAACATGCCTTGAAGACTTGAAGAATAAATTGTAATTAAGTGTAAAGGAAGAAACATCTCTGGTGATCCAAGTGCATAGCATTCATATCATGCATTTAGTGTTTCAAATAGAGTCATAGAACTAACAAGGCTTTGATATTTTGATTCAGTGTTTAAATTGAAACTAAGGTTTTTGGAAAAATACTGTTTTACACTATTTAATCGATTACTTATGCATAATAATCGATTACTTTGTTCTTAGCTATTTCTGGAAAACTTATCAAGAACAATGTAATCGATTACATATCGGATTAATCGATTATTTGACCTTTTCTTACTTATAAAATAGACTTGATAAACATTTTAATCGATTACCAATAAGCAGTAATCGATTACAAAGGCCAAATAGAAAACCATAGCTCACTGCCTTAATCGATTACCAATACTTGTAATCGATTACATTATACACTACTGCTTCACTATTTGTTATACAATAATCGATTACCAAAATCAGTAATCGATTACATAGTTCATTTAGCTGACTCCTGATTTATGAAGCTCTCTGCCATAATCGATTACACAAAACCGTAATCGATTACACAGTGCTTTTCAGTTGCATTCTGAACTTCAAAGTTTTTCTAAAGCTCACTGTGATAATCGATTACGATACGGAATAATCGATTAATTGGTTCGTTGCCAAAACACAAAAGCCTATAGAACATATTAATCAATTACATATGATAAATAATCGATTACATATGATAAATAATCGATTATTAGGCGCGTTTAATCGATTACAGGCAGTTAGGAATGTTTGTTATAAATAGAACTCATTTTGTGCTTGATGAGTAACTTGTCAATTTCGAATTCTGAGCTAACATAAAGCATTCTAAATACTTTCTTGGGGTTTTCTGGGTTCTGGGTGTTCTTGCTTACATCAAAATACATATGGGTTATTAATTGCATCTTGAAGCAAGAAAGTTCTTGTCAAAGCTTAAGGAATGTGCTTTTCTGAGTCTTGTGTTGATTCTTAAACCTGATTCACTCATTCATATGCATCATTATTCATTGGATCATCAGGTGATATATTTCCTTAGCTTTGAAGGTGTACTCTGTTTTTATTTGTAATTGAATTTCTATTGTAATTAAGGTTCTTGCATGTAATCTAGAGGAAGGGTTTCTCTAGGGGTGTGCTGAGTGGATTCTCAGTGGGTTGATCTCTAAGAACCTAATAGTGTTTTAGGTTTCTAAACTTTATCTAGGGTTGATAAAGAGAGATTTGTGTAATTATTTGTAAGACAGAAAATTGCAATAGTGGAACTCCATTCTAGTGTTGAATGGAAGAAAACTGGATGTAGCTTCATAGTGTTTGAAGTGAACCAGTATAAATCTCTTGAGTCTTGTGATTAAATTCGTGCTTGCTTATTTTCTACATATATATTGATTGAATTGTCTTGCTTATCAATTTAACTTTGAACAATTGCATACCTTGGGCTGAGCTTGAGATTGAATAAGTATTTTTGGTTTCAAAGTGATAAAGATCCTAAATGAAAACTCTGATTTTAATTAAAAGAATTTTAATTTACCAAGCCTAACCAATTCACCCCTCATCTTGGTTAAGTGTGAAGTGTTCCTATCTTTTACAGTTATTACTAATGTTTTTCCCCGTGGTGCAGTTGAGATTAAAAATGTAGTTACCGACAAAGTCTTCAAGGTCAATGGTCACCAACTCAAAGTATTTCATGAGGGCCCTCAAGTGGAGGAGGTGCTTGTGGCGGACATCTCTTTGGTCTTTCCAATTTTGAGTGATGAAGCATCTTGAATGACATTTCGGGAGTTTCCTTTCCCTTCTTTTATTTGTTGTCTCTTCATTTGCATTTCTTTGCATGCTTACATTGAGGACAATGTGCATTTCAAGTGAGGGGTGAAGGATTCCAAAATCTGTTTTCTGGTTATATTGTCTGTTTTCTGCTTACGTTTCTGTTTATACATTCTGTTTTCTGTTTATCTGTCTGTTTTAGTTTTTGAGACTGTATGTTTTTGTTTTCTGTCTGTTACTATTTTTGTTGCTATTTTTATTGAATTTAGGCACTTTTTCATGTTTTTCATAGGATTTCTAACTTGCATAAATTGTGAGAAATGTTAAAAATTTGGTTGGATTGAGAGGTTTCATGCTTGATGTGAATCATTGTTGCAATTGTTAAAGTGATAAGTAGGTTTGAAAAATAGAATTTAAGATGAATAATGTGTGATAGAATTATGCCTTGTGAGTTTTTGAGCCTTTGTGGATATGTTCTTTCATGTGTGAATTCACCCTTGTGCTAGATTACTTTATGTTTTGCCTTGCTTCTTTCGACATTCCTTGTTGCACATGCTTTGATTGAGATGATTTAGGCCTTCTTTATTTTAGCCACTAGCCAAATAAACCTATCCTTGTGTTGATATCCATTGTCACCCTTTTTGAGCCTTTAGCCTTTTCTTTCTTATATAGCTCATTGCAAACTAAAAAAAAAATGGAAAACCATGTTATCCTAGCTTTAGGGAGGAAAGGGGCTTTGGAATTGTTTTGGGAGTGGGTTTCAAACAAGTGTGGGGTATTTTTATTTGCTTTTTTTTATTTGAAAAAAAAATGATGATGAGAAAAGAATAGAAAAGAAAAGAAATAGTTTACAAAGCAAACGTTCAAAGAGAGAGAAAAAATGCATAAACAAGGAAAAAGAAAAGCAAAGAAAAAGAAAATGCAATAAAAGTTGTTATGGTTGATTTTCATCCTTGTAAATTCCTTTAAATCTCATTTCTTTGTTTCTACCCCTCTTTATACTTGTTGGCTTACTCTCCATTGCCCCTCTTTTCTCTTAGTTTTAGCCTAAATATCCTTTTCTTATCCACATTTACCTAAGCCATTCATTACAAGCTAATAAAGTCCTTTTGATCTTTTGATGCATGTGTATTTCAAGTTGAATGAATTAGAATCTTGTCAATACTTGGATGTGCTAGTTACATGTCGTGTTTGAGTGTAAACACAAAGCCATACACATTACATGAGGTTGAGTGTGTCCTTTGAGAGATTTCTATCACCTTGGTACATTCTTAATTCCAAACTTGACTACTTTCTCACTTTGCAATTTGTGATCATGTTTTCATGGATTGTTTGTTACCGTAATATCATTCTTCCGTCTTTCATCTTTCACACTTTTGTGCATTATTATGATTCATTGAAAAATATGTGTGTCTTGTTCATACTTTTCTTTTAAATTTTTGATTTACTTTAGTTTGAAATTTTCTCTTAGCCTTTCTTTTAGTTTTGCCCAGGAGTGCAAATGTTTAAGTGTGGGGTATTTTGATGGAGTGTCTTTAGTTAAATACTTTTCTATCATTATTAGCTTATTTGACTTATCTTGGAATTTTATTTTCCCATTCTAATTCAGTTTTTGTCCTAGGCAAGTTAGTGGGCTTAATTGCTAATTGTTGCGTATTTTCGGATTTTATGCTCACTTGACGTATCTGCCTTGTACAGGACCTACAAATCTCTACGGAACTCCGAATTGAGATTTATTGTAGTCCTTCGAAAGATAACGAAAAGATCTACAAGTTTGTCAGAAATAAGATGAGCCAATTCTGCCATTTGGAGGGTCATTTTAGGCTTTGAAGTCAGAACCATTGCACTTGTATTTTGGGCTGCGAGTTGGACTTTTATTGGTGTAAATAGCATAAATAATTAGAATTGATGGGTTATTCATGGCCCATTCTTTTCTTTAGACTTAGTCACTATATATTGGTGACATTAGGAGGAATTATTACATTACATTTTATTATGCAAAAATAGTTTTACATTTATCTTTTTAAGTTTTTAGAATCAAAATTCTTTCTCTTATTTTCTCTCAACTGTTCTTCCTTGTTCTTCATTGTTCTTCATTTTCGTTTTCCCTTCTTCCATTTTCATGCACTTATTTCATGGGGCTTTCATTGATGATGATCATGGAAGGCTAAATAATCAATCAATCCAAGGATCCAACCCAAGCAAGAGAAGAATTTGACTTCTGGTTTAGTATTTCGAATTTTGTGTGAATGTTCACTTTCTTCTTCAACTGCTATTCTGTTTTCATGATTATGAATGCGTTTAGGATTGAAAGCGGATTAGGTTATGGATTCATTTCCTAATTTTGAATATAAATCACAAATTAATTGGATGATATTTCAATTAGGGTTGTGGTTTCAATTAATTTAGGGGTTAATTCGATTGAACTGCTTCTAATGAAATTGAATGAACTTTCACAATAGGATAAATTTCTGACAATGATGATGATTCGAATAGCTTGGTTTGGTGAATTGGATTGATGCTCTTTAATCTGTTTTGCATTACTTGTTATCAATTCTGTTAGTTTCTTTATTGATCTTTAATCGTAGTTTGTGTTTTTGCAATTTTTAATTCGCGCCTGCAAACTGTTCGACAAAAATCCCCCTTTACTGTTAGTAGTGAATTGAAGATAGAACCATATTGATAGTGTCTTTGAGTCGACCTAGGTTAATCCTGTGTTGCAGAATTAGTGTAGTTTAATTGTTTTGAAGCGACACGACAAACGCTTATCACCCGGCCAGTTGAGATCTCACATACTCCAGCTCGACTTCATTCTCAAATAGCTCCTGGATTTTCTTTTCATATAACGCATTCAAATCCTTGAAATTATCAAGCAATTTGTTGTATTTGGTCCAAAGAGCATCTACGTCAGACTTCAACTACGTCGTAGCCTCTTGAGCTTTTTCTGTCTCTGACCGGAATGCTCGCACTTCCTCGGCAGCAGCAGTTTGGGCCGATAATAGTTCTGCACGAGTTGCCTTTAACTCTCTCGCAGAATTGCTCTGAGTTACAAGAAGCTCCTCGTGCATTTTCTTTGTTTCCTCTCGGGAAGCCTACAGCTCGACAACAGTGCGACAGTACCTGGTGTTCAGAGTCGCCAGACTCTGAACCAGTGTCACACATTTTAGAGCATTAAGCTCTTTGCAACTAAGTTCTTTAATCTCTGCTTCCAAAAAGGGTATAGCCTCGGCAAACCGCTTGGGAGCACGAGCAACGTGAAAAAATTCTTCGATAACACCCTTATCCCAAAGGGAACCAGGCGGTAACTCAAGGTTGGTCAGGGCGGATGCATCCGGAGCTGATGGGAGGCTTAGTTGTTCCGGAAGGGGCACCAAGGGAGTTGACGCTGCCGAAATCGTTGGAGCCTCGGGGTTTGTGGGAGGAGTTGGGGCCGAAGGGGGAACTATGGCCTTCCCTTTTTGGGCCTCAGAAACCCTTTGCTTTTTCCCCGCGCCAGAGCATTGACGTATTTTGGGACTGGCTGGGAGGATCCCGTGTTTTTCTTTGGGTCTGGCTGGGGCCGGGTGCTCTCTCGACCTCGGCAGTTGGAATAGAGGATCCCGCTGATTGTGGTTGTCCCATCGTGGTAGCTGCATAAAAAGAGATTTTAGAATTAATTTGATTGTCGGATTGAATAAAACAAGAGTGGTTACAATAAATTCAATTAAAGTTCATACGCAAAGCAATAGGGAGCCCGGATGGGTAGTCACGAATACAAGAGGCCACATCTGGTTGGCCACAAGATTCCTTATATGTCGCGATCCAGGTCACTGAAGAAGCATCCGAATCCGACAAATCCGTTTCTTCAAAATGATAGGATTCCGGAGGGAAGTCATGATGTGTACGGGTCCAATAGAGTGGGAATTTCCACTCTACGTTTGATGATTCTGGACCACGAAGGAAGAAAGGTTGTTTGTCGGGTTCGGCAACAACTTTAAAATAACTATTCTTAAAGTTCTTGAAGGAGTTAGTGTAAACTGGGAAAGGTTTACGGTCTGAACGACCCCGGATGGAAGTCCATCCTTTCCTGCTTGGGGGTTCTCGACCAGTTCGACCAGTGTGGACAGTAAAATAGTGAAAGAAAAGAGGAACAGTGCAGGGAATCTCTAAATTTTCACATAAATCCTCGAAAGACTTTATGAAGGCCCAACTGTTGGGGTGAAGTTGTGAGGGAGCTAGATACAGATGATTTAATAGTTGCATTTTGAAGTCTGAAAAAGGAAATCGTATACTAAGACAGGTGATTATGTCCTTGCAGAAAAAGAAAAAATTGCGCTCATTCTTTTCTCGGAATGAACAAATGGGTTCATTCGAGTTAGGTACGCATATGGAGAATCCTTTTTGATTTCCAAGGGGAGCACAACAACGCTCCTCGGACTCAAGATAGAAGTTGTATGAAGCACCTCATAGGTGACCCAGGGAAATTTGGCAACTAAGGCCGAATATGGAGAGTTAGATTGTGACCCGGCAGATTGGGATTCCGTAATTAATTCCACTGGTGATGTATCCATAATGACCTACGACAATAAAGAAGCAATAATTAGTAAGTCATACTTGGAGAAATAGCTGGAAGGTAAGAATTTAAATTTGCTGAAGTATCAGCCGAGGTCAAAGTAGCTTTATATGCAGTTGGCACCTCGATCCCACTTGAGGGGGTAGGAATTAATGTAGGTACCCCGGTCCTACATGGTGGGATAGACTTTGGAACAAGAGATGGGTTATGTGAGCATGATTCAAGCATAGAATTAGCCTGTTTATCAAATCCAGAGTTCACAAGAGTGCACGAACACGGAAAACATTGGGATTTTCAGAAGGGCTCCTAGAATTAGACCTCGATGTAGTTGGTTTTGGCGCTAACGGAATCTTGGGTTGAGTTTTTTTTGAAGTTCTGGAACTGCCAAAAGGTGCATGCAACAAAGCCTTCTCCTTTTCTTCCTCTGGAAGAGGAAGGCCGAAAAACCAAAATGTAGATCTAGGAGGAACATTTTGGCATATATGCGCTTCCTCTTCGGGAGTAAATTTCATCTTAAGTTGTTAAGATGAAATTTTGTGCACAAAGGGTAAGGAAAGAAAATGGCAAAGATGAAGAAAGAAAGGACTCAAGAATTCGAGAATAGAAAAACAAGAACAAGAAGAAGTGGTGCAAGAGAAGTATATGGAAACAAAAATGAAGCACAACTTAAACGACGATAATAAAGAGTAAAATTATGAAGGCGAAATTATAAATAGGAAGGAAAGTTTAAGGTAATAAAGATACCTGGAATCGGAGAGGTCTTAGGAAATTTGGGTATCAAAGACGATAAACAGAAGAAAGAGTGCACGAACGCGGAAAGAATTTGAGAAAGATAAGAGAATGCGAAATGGGGAAACATAAAAAGGTATGAAGTGGAGTGGTTTATATAAGGGTAGGAAAAAGGTAACCGTCGAAACGTGAAATGCCGCATCTGCGTAACTGGCAGACATGAAACGTCTCATAAGGACAAATGTGTAAAGCCCATTCATTTAAAGAGAACACAATAGGAAATTACGTTTAAGCGTCATGATGAAGGCGTGCGATGAAGTGACGAGGAATTAAATGTGCATACTCTGCTATAGATAAGAACGTGGAACAATGACGTTTGTAGAGGCGCTCCTTGCTCGATATGTCAGAGTGAAATGAATTGACTGGTTGAACCAGGCTGGGGGGGCAATGTAGTGTTATCTCGGCTTGAATATACAACGTATGTCCCGGCTAGGTATGGCCGAGGTACAATATATAATTAAATGATTTGGGGCATCCCAGTTAGAATGACCGAGGCGAAATAAAAAATACCTCGGCAACGATGTGAATTAAATACATCCCGGTTGCCTAGAATCCTAGACAACTGGGCTGGGGGCCAATTGTTACGATTTCAGTAAATGGGCCGATCATGGAGGCCCAATAAGTTAGTGAACCTAATCTTCTAGAGAGCTTGTAATGGGCGTAGAGGCATGTAACAAGAATATTATAACAAACACAGAACGTGATGTTAACAGAGGGAGATCTTAGCCGGCAATATCGTAAGAGGTGGCCTTTGTGGCCTTGAGGTAACTTTCCTATAAATATAGGGTGAATCGACAGAAGAAAGGTACACACATTCTATTCTCTTCTCTATTTCCATTAACATTGTGCACACACCTCACCTCCCTAGTCGAGTATTGTTGCATAGTGATCGAATCTCTGAAGGTATTTCTCATTCATAAATACCTTGAGTGATAGAGTTTGATCCTATATTAAAGAACCAGTATCCTAGCTGGACATACCTGTTCATCAGTAACGGGACAATATCAATCTTTAATTTTAAGTTGATTAAATTTAAGAGAAGAAACAATTCCTAAGTACAAACCAAGTGATTAATTAATGGATTGGAATTAAACCATTTGGCCTCATAAAATATAAAAGAGAAGCCTTAATAACGGCATGAATGGGAATCGTATTTTTTTTATTGAAGCAAACTCATATCATGTCATTATTAATTTACAAAAGCAATAGAATTTGGAAACATATGATAAATAGATGGACTGGCATTTGCAATAGCAGACCTTGATAGTGTATGACAACTACATTAGTTTGTCGCCTAATAACCTTGACTTAAAAGTACAGAAAAAGGGAAAGAATATTTCTACACTCCTGAAATGTAAGGGTGGAAATAGGCCAAGTTAGGCTTGATTAGGCTTGACCTTAGTTTAATTTAAAAATATAAACTCTGGTTTGACTTATTTACCTGTTATAGGCTTTTTTTAGGCTTGACCTGACCTATTTAAAAGTCTAGTTTGGCCTACGAGTCTATTAAAAAGCTTGTCATAAATATAAATATAGAAATTTGTAAATCTAAAACCAAATTTATTTCAATCTTTCTTACTTTCCCTTATTTTCCTTTTTTTTTCTTTTTATCATCTTTCTTTCCTTTTTCTTTTTTTTTTATTATCTTCCTTTTCTTTTTTTCTTTTTATTATTTTTCTTTCTTCCGTTCCATATATTTTTTTCTTTTTTTCCTGTTTTAATATTTTTCTTTCATTTTCCACTTTTTTCTATTATCTTCCTTTATCTTATCTATTTTTTTTTTACGTTTTCTTTCTCCTTTTTTCTATTTTAATATTTTTCTTTCCTTTTTTTATTCTTTCCATTTCATCATTTTCCTTTTCTTTTTTTTAAATAAATTATTATTTTTTCTTTCATTTTCGTTTTTTTTTATTTTTTTAAAAAAAATTTGTTTTTCATTTGTTTTTTATCTGAACAGAATTAGGGTATGAAAAATTGACAATATATATATTAAATAGGCCAGCCTGACAAGCCTAACAGGTTTTTTTTCAAAGATTGGGCCTGTCCTTTTTATTTAAACAAGTTTTTCAAAAAGCCTTAGCCAAACCTTTATAATAAACAAGCCAGGCCTAGCCAAGCCAAAGGCTCTTGATAGGCAGTCTGACCCATTTACATCCCTACCTGAATGAGCCAACTTCTATGATATAAGATCTATTATTGTATAAGTGATCAACAATTCCTTTACAATCTGTTACTATAACCGCATGCGAGATATCAAGATCATGGAGCCAAAAAGAAGAGTTTGAACTACAGCTTCACCCTCCATAACCAAGGTACATGATTCCATCCAAACAGTATGGGCCATTACAAAACGACCTTCCTCATCCTTAGCCATTACAAAGCATGGATGACAATTATATTGGGTACAAAATTGTATACAGTAATACAAAAAGTAAGTTTGGATCGTGTTGATTGTTAATCATGGTGGTTGAGTGATGCGGAATGATGAGACAAGAGCTAGATCTGAGACTTGTGTTAGACACACTATCATTTAGGATTTATCCACGTAGTGCACACATCTCTCAAGATATAATAGGTTCCTCATGTATGAAAGGAAACAAAAACTAGCAAGGAAAACAAAAGAAAGATAACCCAGAGAGAGAAAAGAAGACGAAGATGTTCAGTTTTTGGTGTGTTTGAAAACTATGTCTAAAAACGGTATTTATAGGGTTGAAGAAGCATGAAAAAATGGTAAGAAAATAAAAGAGAATAAATGATGATTAAAAATTTAAATAAAAATGGTAAGAAAATAATTAAATGAAAATCCCTTAATTTTCGTAATCTCATCACGTCAAAATTTATCACATTAAAACTTAACATTTTCAGATAAGCATTTCAATTTCAAATATTTTTCAAAAAAGAAAATTCACAAAAATAATTTTGTAAAAGATTTCATCTTTTAGCAATTGCTTTACCATGTTATGTCTCAATTGTATATGTATGTTTTTTCCATTAAAGGTTTTGTTTTACGTTATGGCTATCGCTGATTGGTTATCACAGTACATTGATATTGACGAGATTGGTTTCACTCCCAAAGGAATATAGGCTAAGAAGTTTTTCAACCACTCGGCCTTAATACCATTCAACTCCAAGGCTACGAAGTCTGACTCCATAGTTGGTCTTGCAATTATAGATTGTTTTGGCTCATCTCCATGCAACTACACCACTGCCAAGTGTGAACACATAACCACTAGTGGATTTTTTCTCATCTAAATGGAGATCCAATTAGCATCATTGTACCTTCTAATACAATGGGAAATCCATTATACTCAATATCATATTCTATGGTGCTACCTTTCAAGTATCTCATGAGTCTTACAAGAGCTCCCCAATGGTCTTGATTAGTACTATGATTATAACTAGTTAGTTTGCCTACTGCATAGGCAATGTCTGGTCTTGAAAAGTTCATTAGATGCATTAGACTCCCAATAATTTGGGCATATTGAGTTTGCTCAACAAATATTTTTCAAAAAAGAAAATTCACAAAAATAATTTTGTAAAAGATTTCATCTTTTAGCAATTGCTTTACCATGTTATGTCTCAATTGTATATGTATGTTTTTTCCATTAAAGGTTTTGTTTTACGTTATGGCTATCGTTGATTGGTTATCACAGTACATTGATATTGACAAGATTGGTTTCACTCCCAAAGGAATATAGGCTAAGAAGTTTTTCAACCACTCGGCCTTAATACCATTCAACTCCAAGGCTACGAAGTCTGACTCCATAGTTGATCTTGCAATTATGGATTGTTTTTGCTCATCTCCATGAGTCTTACAAGAGCTCCCCAATGGTCTTGATTAGGACTATGATTATAACTAGTTAGTTTGCCTACTGCATAGGCAATGTCTGGTCTTGAAAAGTTCATTAGATGCATTAGACTCCCAATAATTTGGGCATATTGAGTTTGTTCAACAAAGTTTCCTCTGTTTTCCTTCAACTATGAGTTAGCATCATAAGGAGTACTCATTGGGTTAAGGTCATAGTAACCAAACCTCTTAAGAAATTTCTCAACATAATGTCCTTATGATAGTAGCATACTATCACTCTTCCATATAATTATAACTCCCAACACTTGCTTCTCCCAAGTCTTTCATGTCAAACTTAGAAGCAAGAAATGCTTTAGTCCTAAGGACTATATTAATACAAGTACCAAAGATCAACATATCATCCACATATAAACAGATAATCACACAATCACTATTTTTATTAGCTTGTGTAAACACATTTATCAGCTTCACTATATGAAAAACCATTATCAAGCAAAGCACGGTTGAATTTATCATGCCACTGTTTAGGTGCCTATTTAAGTCCATATAAGGATTTTAAGAGTTTGCACCCTTTGTCCTCTTGACTAGGTACAACACACCCTTCAGGTTGAGTCATATAGATCTCTTCCTCTAGATCACAATTCAAAAAATTAGTTTTTACATCCAACTGGTGAAGGAAATCCTAGTCATAGGGGCAAAGGTGTCAAAGTAATCCACATTTTGTTTATGAGTGAACCCTTTAGCTACTAGTCTAGCTTTATACTTATTGATAGATCCATCAGGGTTATACTTCTTCTTAAAGATCCACGTACAGTCATAGAGGCAAAGGTGTCAAAGTAATCCACATTTTGTTTATGAGTAAACCCTTTAGCTACTAGTCTAGCTTTATACTTATTGATAGATCCATCAGGGTTATACTTCTTCTTAAAGATCCACCTACACCCTATTGGTTTCATTCATTGGGGTAGGTCTACTAAGGTCCATGTATTGTTCTTCTTAATAGAGTCAATTTCTATCTTAATCGCTTGTTCCTAAGAGAGTGCATTAGAAGAACTAATGGCTTCTGTGAAACTTATAGGGTCATTCTCAACAAGGTAGGTATAGAAATCATCTCCTAAGGATGTTTCTTTCCTTAGGTCCTCAACCATGAACTCACTATGGTTTTCTAAGGATTGTTATAAGATGATCCTCAAAGTAACACTATTGATTCCTATAGGTTGCCTAGATTTCAAAGGAAGCATATCTTCAAAGAATTCAGCATTCTTAGTCTCTACTATTGAATTGACATCAAACACATCACTTTTTGCCACTAGGACCCTATATGCAACACTATGTTCTGCATAACCGATAAACAAGCAATTAGAAATCTTAGAGTCTATTTTCCTTTTCTTAGGGTCGATTAGCATAACTTTGGCTAAGCACCCCCACACTCTTAGATATTTTAGGTTGAGTAGATATAACCTTTCCACAAATCATAAGGTGTTTTGCCAGTTTTATTATGGGGGATCCTAGTTTGTAAGAAACATGCAGTTAACATGGCTTCTCCCCAAAGGTTGCTATGTGTAGAGGAACTAACTAACATGACATTCATCATTTCCATAAGGGTTCTATTTTTTTCTCTCAGCTACTTCATCGGACTTGGGTGAATAAAGTGGGTTTACTTCATGTATTATACCTTCCTTCTCACAAAAGTCATTAAACAAAGTGTACTCACCACCCCTATCGGATCTAACCTTTTTTTATCTTCTTGTTTAGTTGTTTTCTACTTCAGCTTTGTATATAAGAAACATTTTAAATGCTTCATTTTTATTTCTAATTAGATAGATATACCTTAGTGTATCTAGAGAAGTCATCTACGAAGATTACAAAGTAACTTTTTCCTCCTCTAGTCATGCATTGTTTTAAGTCCACTAAGTCTATGTAAAATTAGCCTAAGGGTTCAAATTCATGTTACACAGGGTAACACGTATTTTTAGTTATTTTAGATTTAACACATTCACACTTCCTAGTTTGTTTATCATGAATTTAATTATTCCTAGGTTTTGGATTTTAAAAACATACAAGAAATTTAAATGTCCTAGTCTAGCATGCCATAAATCATAAGAATCAATCAAGTAAGCAGAAGATGAAGCATATTCATTAGCAATCTCATAAATGTTTAGTACAAAGAGTCCTTAGTCACAATACCCCTTACCCACAAAGGCTTATTCTTTGTCATTACAATCTTATCAAATTTGAATGACAACTTAACTCCAACCTTTCCCAATAGTGCTACTGAAACAAGATTAACTCTAATAGAAAGCACATGTAGCACATTGGTCAGAGCCAGAGTCTTCCTAGATGTGAGTTTCAGAAGATCTTTCCCTTTTCCTAAACTGGCTGGAATCACCAATGTAAACATGTTCTTCTCCATGCCCACAAGAGCGTAGGAGGTAAAAGCATTTTTGTCACCACAAATATGTCTGGTAGCCCTAGAGTCTCAACTCATTTGCTCACATTGTTCACAATGTTTGCCTGAGAAATGACCGCAGCAATGATATCATCCCCTTCATCTTGAACCTAGACAAGTTTAGGCTTAGGAGTGTTGTCGTTTCTCATAGCTCATTGCCTACATTGAGGCACATGATGACTTAGCTTTCCACAAACAAAACAAAAACCTTTTTTTATTGAAGGTTGGATTAGCAGCATGTGAGAAGTTGTTATTGTGATTAAGACATCTTTGATCGTCCTCTTTTGGTTTTGTTTTGGTTTGTGTTGCACCATGTTGGCCCTTGATAAAGCTCTTTCCCTTGCAACAATGATCTCCTTGCGGTTAGTATCTTCAATGATGATGTGAGTGATGAGGTCTGATAACAACATCTGCTTGTGCCTATGCTTTAGTTGTTGCTTGTAGTTCGTCCATGATTCTAACAGTTTTTTTATCAACAATTTAGTGACAAAGTCATTGGGAAGGTTGATGTTTTCTGCCTTCAAGTCCTCCAATTGCTTACGGTATTCATGGATTTGGACTCAGATGTCCTTGTCATTAGTCATCTCCCATCGATAGTAGTTGCCTATGATGAACTCTTCCTCCCAATATCCTTAGCAGTATATTTAATGGTCATTGAATCCCAAATGGCCTTTGCTTCCTTGTAGGAGCAATAAACATCAAACAACTCATTAGAAAGAGTAGTAATAATGGTGTGCCGACATACCTTGTTTGCAAAAGTCCACTTCTCAATAAGTCTAATGTCAATAGGAGGATGCAATTTGGGCTCAGTTAGCACAAAAGCAACTCAACTCATGTCCAGAATGTCGTAGACACGTTCCTACCACTTTCAAAAATTTTGTCCTCCGAAAACCTCAATTTTGGAGATGTCTAGGACCAATCTAGAATAGTTGACTGGGGCAGAAACATGTTCAGGAACGTAGGATTCGTCCTCCTCTATGTGGTTAGCCAATAAATCCTTAAGATTGTTGGTCATAGTGGCTGAGTGATGTGAAACGATACAAAAACAGCTAGACATGATACATGTGTTAGACACACCGTCTTTAACGATTTATCCGCATAGTGTGCAAATTCCTTAGGATATAACAAACCATTTCTATATGAATAGGGAACAGAAACTGGCAAGGAAAACAAGAGAGAACCCAAAGAGAGAAAAAAAGACAAAGATGTTCTTTGTTTTTGGTGTTTTTGAAAACTATGTCTAGAGATGGTATTTATAGGGCAAGATAAACACGAAACATATTATACCAATACAAGCACCAAAGATTAACATATACTTATCATCCACATAGGGAGGGGAAATAGAACAATTTGCATTGCATCGAACCCACTTGATCCAATTTCATGTGCACTAGACCCTTGCCTCTTGCTAACTAGTTTAACTCATCTTATCTAATGTAGATGTATATACTCTTTGAGAAAAGCTAAACTATTCAATGTGAAACTTGGAACTTTTGAAATACCTCACAAGACACAATATTAATAAATACTAAAGGAGCTATCATCCCACATGTGTTTCATCCTTGATTTCCAGAACTAGGCTAGCATAATTTCGGAAAAACTTTTCCAGAATACACTAATTTGTTTTTTTATAATTCCGATCCAAACCATAACTGTTTTGATCACAATATGTCATACTAATCTACGAATCCATACAAAAACGTATTAAACCTAGCCCATAGCATAAAAATATAAATTATTAATCCTAGCCCAAACGTACAATTATCCAAGCAACCTCACAAAAAAAACCATACATAAACATAATCAGGGCGAAAATGGGTCAAAACCTCCTTTGACCATTTTCTCAAGAGGCCCAAATAGAGGGTGTGGCAAATGATCCCACTCATACCACTCCCACCCATCACACTTGGTAGGTTCGAGATTTTGTGGCACTTGCTCTTCTACTGCATCCACACCCACCATTGCCTTCATGAAAATGGTTACATAGTGGCACTTTTTTGGTTGCTCTAACATCACATTGTTTGTTACTGTCAAAAACTTTGAACTCCATATGACCAACCCTGTTTCCTCTTTCACTTCTCTTGCTGCACATTCTTCAAAACTCTCCCCTGAAAAGTTAACATGCCCCCAAATTAGTTAGATAAAATAGAATTTAATTAAAATTTACTGGTTTTACTCAATAAGTTTGATATAAGAACTCATACAAACTGTCTGTCTAACTCAATTAGTTTGATAAAAGTATTTTAATTATAAGTTATTATAGATGGCAATTTTTTATTTATTTATAATAATTACTTTAAAAGATATACTTAAAGTAATTTTTAATTAAAAATTATTAGCAATAACATTCTTACCTAACATGAGTAACATTCTTTTAAAAAAATATTTTTCATTAAATTTTAATTAATAATAAAGATTATGTTTGAGAGAATACATATAAAAGAGTATGATAAAAAATATATTATTAACATTTTTCTTTTTAATTAATTAACGATATATAAATCTTTGTTCTAAAAATAATGCATGAAATTAAATATATAAAATAAGTTTCTACTTTAAAAACTAAGCAACACTAACTAAGATCGACTTAATAATAAAGTATTTACATAATTTGCATAAAGTTGTAAGTCTAAACACAACCTAAAAATAATATAGCAACTCCTATTATAGTAGTTTACAATGAGTCATTTTTATTATTAGATGAGTCTCATGTCTAAACTAGTAGTAGTGTTTTGGGGGTTGTTTTCCCTTTCATTCACCGAAAACTAATACTACTAACAAAAAAAAAAAAGTGTCCAAAATGAAATGTCAGACGATATTTCTTCTTTTAAATATAAAATAAAATAGAAGAGAGAGAGAAAGGGAGTGACCGAATTCGAGGTGGCCGCCGGGAAGAGCGAAGGTGGCGTTGCCGACGGAGGAGCGGCGGAGGCCGAGGAGGACCGATCTACCCTTCAAGAGGAAAACGACTACCGCCACCCGCGGCACCGGCGTAGGGTCTCCGTTGTTATTGTTGTTGTTCTCCATTTTTTACACCTGATTACTCTGTTGCTGCTCCTCTGTAGTCTATATAGTGAACACTCAACTTCTTCAGTGTTGAGTTTGTCCAGTAAGTGGATGACACGTGCTGTACTGGATTTTTTCTAGGAACATGAGCGTAGGCTCCAAGCATTTTATTTTAATTAATTAATGCAAAAAGTTTCAAGTGTTTTTACTACTTCATTATTTGGAAGATACTTATCCTAATCTTCTAAAAAAAATGTCATAAATAGGAAGATAATTAGTAGGATAAATAGTAATTTTTAAAGTGTTAATAAATTTATTTTCGAAAAATAGAAATTTAAATTTTTGTTTTTGAAAGTAAAGAAAGTGCAATAAATTCATTCATATGTTAACTTTTGTCCGTTATTAAAAGAATCTACGTAGTACATTAAAGAACGAATTTGTCAACGCTTTATATATTCAGAGATAAATTTATCCGTCATCTATCTAAAATATAATTTAATCTTTATTTTCTCTATTTTTTAATTGTTACAAATATAACATTACAATAAATACTTAAAAAATAGGAAAACAAATATAAGTTAGAACAAACATACTAATAAGCATGATATTGATTACTAAAGATAATGTCTATGTCACTCTAAATATTTTGTTATGACAACATTAGGTAATGACAAAATCAAGTTAAGTCTCATTTTTTGTAATAATTAACTTAATGAATGTGCATTTTTATTTGTTTGAGTTTCCTATTTTGGGTAAGGTATTGTCTCATATTAAGATTTATAATGTGACAGTACCTTATTCAAAATATGAGATCCAACTTGATTTTGTCACTACATAATTTGTTATAATAAAAATTTTAGAGCAACAGATAAATTATGCTTATTAACCAATATTATGTTTATTGTTATGTTTGTTCAAACTTATGTTTATTTTCCTAATTTTTTAAATATTTATTATAATTTTATATTTGCAATTATTAAAAAAGGGAAGAAGATAAATATTAAATTATATTTTGGGTAAATAGTCAATTTCATCCCTAAATATGTTCATAAGCTTTTTCATTAATGGTAACAGAAGTTAACATATGGATGAATTTGTTGCACTTTTTCCACTTTCGGGGACTAAAATTTGAATTTTCATCTTTTATAGACGAATTCGTCAGCACTCTATACATTCAGGGATGAAAATGATTATTTACCCTAATTATTATTGAAAAAGTTGAGTAAAATATAAGTATACTCTCATATAATTTACGAACTGATTAGATACGAGTTAATAACGTATTGAAACTAAGGTTAAATTGTTTGAGTAATAGTTGTATCGTTGATGAAAACAATTTTTTACTAGATTTTACTTTTCCAACTAAACCCTAAATTAATCAATGCTTATTTACTTTGAAGAACTAGAGGATTAAGATAAAAAAAAAAAAAAAAACCTCGTCTAATTACACATTCTTATGTATAATAAGTAGTTGATTTTAAACAAAATTATTTTTAAATCATATTAACAATAGTTTTTTTATTAATAGATAGTGTACAATATTTTGCTCTAAAAATATGTAAAATCTAATTGTGAAAATGCGTTGAGTTTAATTGTGAAAATAAGCAAATTAAGTGATATTATTCCATTTCATTCAACTTTATTTTTTTCATCTAATTTCTTTATAGGTATTTATGTTATTATCTATGGTCTTATATATAAGAAATAAATACATATTTTATCACAGGGTTAGCCTTGAAATTTTTGGTGCCATGAGTGAACCGAAAAAATTATACCTTCGTAATCATTTGAATTTTATCTTTCTTGTATTTTTTTTGACAAAATCATTAATAATTTATTCATAATTAATATTTTTAAATAATCATACTCAATAGAAATCAATACAAGTTTAACTTGTATCATACTTTCAAATGGGATTTTAACAATTTCAACTTTGATAAATTAGCTTCTTTTAGTGTATGCAATAGTAGTAATAATAGTTAGTATTATTTTATAATTGTACATGTATTAGGAAAATAATTAAATATTTTAAATAACTCAATATCTAAAAGTTTGATTTTGATTCATTGTTGAAGTTTGAATCATAAGCATTGTAATTTTTGGTTCAAGAACTTTGTTTCCATAATTATGTTAACGCAAATAACAATCGAAGGAAATAATAACTTAAATTTTTTATTTATTTCTCAAAATTGTGAATAAGTTTTGTTGATAAGTGAAAACATTACTATCAATTGACTAATTACTAGTATTATTTCCCTAAAAGAAATCTATTGAAATTATTTTATTTTTATAATAATTTTTATATAATTTAAAAATTATATACAAATTTTCTTTTAATATTTACATAAACTATATAAAAATTTTGGTGTCTTCTAAAAATGGAGCCTTGGACAATCACCCACCCAGACTATCCTTAGAGTCACCACTGTTTTATCAACATCAATAAAAATAGTTAAATTAGTTAATTTTAATTAATAATATCATAAGTGTTAATTTTTTCCCAAACTTATCCATATATTAAATAATTTAAGCTGTGGTGTTATTTTTGAAAAGAGAATTTTTGCAACCAATATATATGTCTTATTTTGTTAATAATCCAATAAATACATTAACTTTTACGAGAAATGAGCATATAACATTAATGATGTATTTTGAAGGGGAAGAATAAATAGAGAGGGAAATTAGGTAGGTGAAAAAATAAAATAAAATAAAATGCTTGATAGAAGAAAAATAGAATAAAAATATAAAATATATTTAAATTAAAATGATTCGATAGATTAAAAAAAAATGAAGTTTAAACGTAACTACACTTTTCCCAAACTTTGCAAAAGGCTACGAGGGTCACGAGGAGCAGCAAGGATAATTTTGGAACTTTGCTCAAACAATGTCAGCTTCCTCTCCTTTCTGCCTATGAGAGAGTGGAATTTCTGCATTGCATCATGACTTATGAGACCCACTAAAATTTTAAATATTTCTGATGTATTTCACTCCCATCAAACTGCTGAAATTCTGAAACTTTCTTGCCTTTCCTCGCTCTTCTCTCCTCCTCCACGCTATTTTGCCTCCAAAGTAGCCTTATATAAACCTTAGTTAATTAAAGATACTAAAAATTAGCAATTACTACACTTGAAAGTAATTTATATTTTTATAATTAAGATAATTTTTTATCTTATATAAAAGACAAAAGTAGTATATTTTACCAGCTAGTCATAATAAATTTAAATACTCATTTTATTCGAATAATATTATCCATCCATTTTCCATGCTCTATTATTTTTGAGTAACCATGCCCTGTTAATTTAATTGTTTTTACATTTGAAACTGACGTTACTGTGAGAAAAAATCAATCCGTTTATTCATCATCCATCAGTTCTATCAAAAAGTAAACACATCCATTACAAACACAATAAAATTAAATGGATTGGATCTAATCCATCGAATGACTAATGATTAATCCATTATTTTTCAATATCCAACATATTTTTCATTGAATATTTTCGGGGCAGTTTTCCGACCAATGTTGGTAAGAATTTTTTTTGCCGACATTAGCGGGGAGTTTTCAATCCACGTTAATAGGGATCTTTTGACCACAGTTGATTGGGGCAATTTTTGGCTGAGCCTGGTGGGGACAATTTTTGATTGATATCAGCTGCCACAATTTTTAGTAAACTTTATTTGTCCTATTTTTGGTTAATGTTGTCACAAGGTATTTTTTGGTTGACCTTAATCGAGATATTTTTTGTTTGACTTCAACTAGGACTATTTTATGGCCAACAATGACTAAAAATTCTTAGCTGATGTTGACCAAAAACAGCCTCGCTCGATGTCGACAAAAGAAATCATTGGTCGACATCAGTTGAAAATTAGCTTCACTCAAGTCTTTTGAAAATAGTCCTGTCCGATATCAAAGACAATCATTATTTTAGAAAGTATTTCAAATTTTCAAAATATATTATTTTAAATTAAAAATAATTGATTTTTAAAATATATTATTTTTGTGGATGAATTGGATATCCATCTATAAAAAAAATGTCAATGAATGGATATGAAGAATTTTCATTTCAAAATATTTGATTTAGATCAGATTTTAAAATAAATATTTAATGGATGAAAATAAATTAATAAATCATTTTGATCCGATCTATTATGAGTTGATTAAAATTTATCGGATTCATCTATTTTTTCACTCTTATTACAAACCAATTAACCAAATAACCCTGATATCAATCTTAACTTAAAAATATAGTTTTAAACCTTCATATAAATTATTAATTAATATATTATTATTATTAGGATTAAATATATTTTTGGTTCATGTAAGTTCATATCTTTTCAATTTTGGTCGTATAATTTTTTTGTTCATTTTTAATTTCTATAAGTTTGTGTTTTATAATTTCGATCTTCGTATGTAGGATATTTTATTCATTTTTAGTCTCAATAAATTAGTGTTTTTTCATTTTTGATTCATATAAACACGAACTTAAGGGGACTGTAAATAAAAAATTTAAATATTAAAGAGACTAAAATAGTAAAAACACAAACTTGCAAAGGCTAATGATGAATAAAAAAACTTACAAAATCAAAATTCCAAAAACACCAACAGAACTAAAATTTAAAAAATAAACTTACAAAAATAAAAATAAAAAACATTAACTAAAAAAAATATTTAAGCCTTATTATTAACGTGCATGACTCCCTATATTTGAAAACATTGAGAAAAAGATTTGTTGATTTATTTATCAATTTTACAAACGGGATGCATATGTTGAAGATAAGCAAGACAAAAATGAAATAGGATTGACCAAGTAACAAATCAGTCACACAATTTCACAAAGGTCCCTTCCTTCACGCCAGTTAGTTATCATTTGCCACCTTATTATATGCCTTCGCTTTCTCATCTCTTACCTCCTCCTTTCTCCAAGCACATACACATTAATACTTTCTTCTTCTTCTTCTTCTTCTTCTTCTTCTTCTCTTTTGTGTGTGTGGGAACATTACAATGACAGACACCACTGATGATAAAGCAGAGGAAATCTCCTTCCAGGGCTTCAAAGATGACTGCAAATTGCTAGGGAACCTTCTCAAGGACATTCTTCTGCGAGAGGCTGGCTCCACCTTCGTTGACAAAGTCCAAAAAATTTCATTTCAGTCATTTCACAGGTTCTCATTTTTCTTTCTTTTTCATTTAAAATTGTTATTTTTGTATTTTTCATCCATAGCCAACTTTACCTTCCCCTAGATTGTTTTGAGTATGTTGTTAATGGTTTTAACGTTGATTTTATGTGTTTATAAGTACTGGGGTTTAAAAATTAAAAATTCTTTCACAAGTTTTCATTTTTCTTCCATTTCTTAATATTGCTATTTTTTATTTTTCTTAATCAATACCCCACTTTTTTTTTGGGGTTTTTTAATGGGTTTTTCTTGTTGTACTTACCAAAATCTGGAAATTCCACGCACTGTGATGGAGACGGTCCAAGTTGATTCCAGACCTTGCATGTTAGACGGTGAGTCAGTTTTGTTAGGAAGGGGGACCTACAAAACAAAGGAAAGGACTTTGATGCTCAAGTAAGTACATCAATTATAGAGAAGATAATATAACTGAAGGTGTACTTCCGAGGTAGTCTCAGAGAGGGTATGTTCACTGTGGGTGAATAATGGTGTGAATGAGTATGAATGAATGTGAATGAATGTGAGTGTGACGGAATGAATGTATCAAAGGGTTAGATAGAACCTGTATTTATAATCTGGAGTATGGGCCTTGAGCCTTTGTTGATAATTAATCTATTGATAAGATAAACAGATAATTGCAGGTTGTTATATAATTCAAATAGAAGATAATGTGTACCTTGTTGATAGTCTGATACTTGTAGATAAGTAACATCTTGTAGATATTATCTGGCAAGACCCGGCTGCTGAGGGTTGACGTTTGCGCTCCTGTAGCAGGGCTGACATGGAGGGCGGACACGTGTACAATTATTGTAGCAGGGCTGACATGGAGGGCAAACACGTGTATATTGACCCCACAATAATGGCCACATGTATTTTTACTATTTTGTACAGTACATAAGCCCCCCAGCCTCTGAGCTAGCTCACGGGCGAAAGAGGTTGTAAGAGTGTTATGGGTTGACGAGGATTGTCTAGCGTAAGGGCTGGTAACCTAAAATAATAAAATAATGGTGAGCTTATGAAGCCCCTAAGGGTGGACAAGCATTGTCCGTTGTCGATGATGATCACTTTGGCAAATATAAGTGTTGACATTTTGTCAGGCCTCCAAGCTTGGACATGTGCTATCCGGGCTGTTACTGGATATTTGTTCAGGGAGGATGTGCTTTGTTTTGTATGCAAGGTTGGACATGTTAGGTAGATGAAGTGTCTCAATTGAATGCTTTTGCCAATATCTAATCGTTGGAGTGTGCATTGAAAGCGAGCGTTATGCTTTGTCTTTTCCCAGTTGCATGCAGCACAAGCATTGTACTTATGCATTCGTGTTACTCAGGGAGTGGGCATGTACTGGAGTCGTGCGGTAGTGGGTGAGTGGAGATTGATCATGGCGAGGATTGCAATGGGTCATTTCACGTCCCGCCTGTAACTGACAAGTTACGCCTCCATATAAATGGAGGGGACGTTTGACATTGCCTTCACCTCCATACTCATCCTCTTGCTTTCTTGCTTTCCAGAACCTTCTTGACTTTCTTTGACCTTCTTCTCACCCCTTTGTCTTTCACTCGAGGTATCATTTCTTTGTTTCTGAAAATGTCTATCTCTCTTATTTCTGACTCTCCTTATGGCAGGTAGCAATTTAGGGGGCTCGATTGAGCAACCCTTTATGTGCGAGGTCATCTTTGTGGGTAACTCCTCGGAGGAGGATAGTCACTGTGAAACTTTCGACGATGAATCTTCTTCCTCGGGAAGGAATGCAAACTCTCATTGCGTCGAAGAGGGTTCTGCTGGTCTTCATTAGAGGGTGAGGCCTTCGGCTACCCCTCAGGTAGGGGAACCCCTGCCCCTTACCACCATTCTTCCTCCGACTGTCTCAGGAGGAAAGAAAAAGAGTGGTGGCGGAAGTGCTCGGGTTTCTCCCTGTGTGTGACATAACCATAGTGTTAGGTCACCGTCATCCACCTCTGTCGTTCCTGGCTACGAATGGGTGTCGGATGACGTTCTAAAATACAAATCTTCTTTGACTTCTATGGTGTACGTGAATGCCATGTGCCATCAACTACGGTTGATGACGCCTGAGGACTCTCGCAAGATCGTTGTCGAAGCTTGCGGGAGTGATGATTTTCCCTTTTTGAGGGTGGCACGAGGTGCTCCGCTCTTATTTTTTATGTACCAGTGCCTCTTTGAGGTACTAAGTTTGCTCCTTCCTTTCTCCCCCTTCTAGTGTACTTTGCTGGATTTCTTGAATATGGTGCCCTCCCAACTTCACCCCAACAGTTGGGGGTTGGTGCGGGCGTTTAAAGTTCTTTGCCCCTTCTTTAACATCCGACCAAGTGTGCTAGTTTTCTTGTTTTTCTTTCAAGTGAAGCTGACAAGAAAGGTTGGTTGGGTATCCTTGAACAGTGTGTCTAAGAAACTATTCGAGTTTGATTCCAACATCTTCCGTCACTTCAAGGACCGTTTCTTCAAGGTCCATGATAGTGGTGCCATGGCAGACGGGCTGCCACTGATGTTTAAATAGGATGGGAGGCCTAGCTTCCCATTCTACTAGCAGTTCGGCCCCATCAGGTTTAAGTTATTTGATGAAGACTTGTTAACCTTGGTAGAGAGGGGGGGGACAAGGCAATCTTGGAGCAGTTGTCGGCTTCTCTTGATGCACGGGCTATCATATCTTTACCGCTAGTGGATGATCCCTCTACTGCTTTAGACAATACACCCTTTTGCCTTATGTCTTCCTTGTTTTCTTTTGTGACCTGGCTTAACACTTATGATTTCTTTGTGTGCTTTGCAGGTATAATGGGTAATTTCCCATGGAGGCCTTTAGTTAAGCATGCTAACACTGATAGTGGTGTTGTGCCTCCTGCCTCTACCAATCCTCCAGCTAGAGAAGAGGGTTGACCCAATGTTGGGGTTGGCCCTACTGATGTTGTTGTTGCTTTCCCCAACACCTCCCTCTCTGTTTTGGCTAAGAGGAGAAGGGATGATGGTGCTAGGACATTTGGTCGAAGAAGTCCTGAGCCCCTTACAGACTGTGTGCAATGAGGGAGGCTGCTAGGCTTCTTCCCAGTTCTGGTGTTTCGCCATCCCTTGTTCGGACTCTGGCTCCAGTGGTGGCGCCTCTTGTTGCTGCTGCTCCTACTCCGGCCACCGCTACCTTGCTCCATTGGTGGCCCCCTTGGCCATTCTGACTCCTGCTCCTGCTACGCCAATAATTCTTGTACCTCTTCCTCCACCAGCCCCTGCCATGCATGCGTCCACCCTGCCTTCTTCCTCTCGCCTCAACACCTCCAATCCTCCTTCGTGGTTTCTTTGAGGTAACCATGTTTTCTATGCCTTCTCCTAGCTAGTTTGAAGCCTTTCTTGATATCTCTTGTGATTTGGATATCGTTATTGGATGTTTTTACACTTCCTTTGAAAAACCTTTGAAAATGAGACATTGTAAAACTTTCCTTTTATAATATTGATATCATTTTGTGACCTTCGTTGAGCCTCGGTCACATTGGTTTATCAGAATTTCAAAAATGATGTCCTTTTGATGTGGACTTTCAAAACACCATTTTAGCCCCTTTTAAATTTGAGTGGGTATTTGATCCCGAATGTTAATGTTAACCTTGTCTTTGAAGTCTATACTAAATTACCTTCAATTTGGTATATGTAGCTCTGTGATTGGGTCAATGCACGTGAACTTGAGAGTTCTCAAAATGACGCTACTAGGAGCTAACAAAGGGAGATAAATAGGTGAAGGGAGTTAAATATTTTGTTACAGTTTTTGATACCATAGTTGGGGGTTAGGGAACCCAATTATGGAGATGTATGTCTGTCCCTGTTGTGTACTGATTTTCAAGAAATACTATGCTTTAAACTAATGGGATGCAATATATTTATTATTGATGTATGTTTGTTTCTGTTATGTGCTCGTTTTCAAGAAAAATTGTGTTTTTAACTAATGGGATGTGATGAATTTGTTATTGATGGATAAAACTGTGAATGATGTTTTTGTTGTAATTATTGGATTTTTGGGAAAAGTCTTAATTACATAGGAGATTCTGCCCAAAATTTTATAACACGTTCTCCTATTTAATTCTTTATTAAATTTTTAAATGGGCATAAGAGTGTGTTTTCTATATTGTAGTACTCCTCTTTAATTTAGAATTTTCCTAAAATGCTAATTTCGTAGTAATATGGATTGTGAATGAATGGGGTTTGTGATGTTGATGATGATATTGAAATGAGATTATGTTGTTGATTATATTAATATGAGATGATATTGATGTTTATGATGATGATGTTGAAATGAAATGATGTTGATGTTGTTGATGATATTGAAATGAAATTATATTGATGTTGTTGATGATATTGAGATTGAGATGATATTCATGTTGATGATGTCATAGATGAGAGATGATGTCGATGTTGATGATGTCATCATGATGGATGTATGTTGTACATGGGGGGTGCAGTGACCTGTTGAATATCCCTGCGTGGAAAAGTTTATGAATTTTAAGCATTCCTGGAAAGAAGAAGGGATTGCTTAGAATTCCAGTCTATCCATGGTCAGTGCATTGATGAGTCCATGTTTGTATGCTGTGTATGTACATGGGGGTGCATGACTTATTGGATATCCTTGCAAGGAAGAGTTTATGAATTTTAAGCATTCCTGGAGAGGAGAAAGGATTGCTTAGGATTCTGGTCTCTATCCACGGTCAGTGCATTGATGGTGCCTATGTTTCATACTTCATGATTGCATGGAAATAGAATGGTGGTAGTAAGTACTGCTGGTACTTGGGGGCATATCACTCTGTTTGGAACTCCCTTATGACTCAGGCTGATCACCAGAGGGAAGGGAGGGAGCGACCTGTGCATGATAGGGTGACCTCGATGAGCTACTGCATCATTTTCCTAAGTGAGAGTGTCGTGTGGCCACGCTTAGGCTATTTCTTGAGGAATGGTACCACATTGCATTATGAGAGTTGAGTCAGGTGCATGCATCATTCTGAAAATAATTGATTTGAATTGTGGAAAAAGTTGAAGACTAGTTTGTTGAGTGTGTGTTGAACTAATTGATTACTTAGAATGATTGTGGTTATCATTACTATTTTCTTGCTAATCATTGTATTTGATGCCTATTGATCTTGTATAATAAACTCACCATTGCAATGTTGTACTGTGTGATTGGTATCTGTGATGATCGTGAACCTTCATTTGTGGGAGCAGATGAGCAGCAATAGGTAATACTGGAGAGAGATCCTTTTGTTGGAGCAGCCAAGCCGACGTGGTAACATTGGAATTCATTTTGTAAAATAGTTGTGTTTTGTTATCAACTCTTTCCTATTTGGTTCCTTGACTCTTTTTGGTTGGGCATGTAAATTCTAGGCTTAAATACATGTAAAAAAAAAACTAGGTTCTGACATGTGAATGACATATAATGGTTTAATGGTATATGTATATTTATTTATTTACGTATTTGTGCGATGTCTGGTGAGCGTAGTATCGTGAAAAATTTACTCTCATTTTCATAATCAAATTAATAGAGTTTTCATTAATAATTGAAAATTATAAGTTTAGAGTAGTGATATTGTAGCGACGAGGCAGGTCATTACACCTTTGCTGAGCTGTGTGCATTGGCTCAGGTACGAATGCTAGCTGTAATTTGACGAATTCCTTTACAGGCTTTGGCTCCCTATCGATGGTGTCATCACGCGGATCTACGTCAAATATGTTGTTGTGCTGAGTCGTATAGACAGTTAGGGTGTGGGGGGTGGACCCTTTGTCTATGCTCATGACTTGGCTGGTGCCCCCCGAAGTGGGATGGTATCTGCCAGGCTCCCTGTTGGGAGGATACGATGCCACTTTTAGACTCTTAACGTAGCATTATCGGGCTTGCTTCTAATCTGCCTTGACAGTGACTACTTCTCTCGTCGTGGTGGGGAATTTCATCTTTAGGTGAGGTGTGGAGATGATAGCTCTCAACTTATTCAGTGTTTTCCTGCCAATCAAAGCAAGGTAAGAAGTATCGGCTTAAATAATTAAATACCTGATAGTAAAACTGCGTGAGAGACAGCCTTGACCGAAGGTAGTTATGAGGTCCACATAGCCTTGGGTTTCCACCCTTTCTCATGTGAAGCCTAGGAGATGTTCGAGGTGAGGTTGAATTGCATCAGATGAGACCTCGAGCTTTGGAAAAGTTTTCCAGTATAGGATATCTGCTGAGCTTCCATGATCAATAAGGACCCTTGATACCTTGAAATTGGCTATTACAAGGGATACCACCATTGGATTATCTTGGTTGACAGGGTCAATTCCTCAGAAATCTTTGTCTATGAACGTGATAGGAGGAAGGCTCCATGGTGAGGGATAGTAGAGTTTGTCAAGAAGTTACACTATTTCATGTGCACAGGCAAATTGAACCACTTAAAGATAGTAGAGTTTTTTTTTTTTCTTTATTTTGTTAGATTATCATGTGAATTTGATTGTCTTTTTGAAACCCTTACTATTATGTCATATTTTGAATGATGATATTGTGCTCTATGTATTTATTCTTGAGGCTTTGGTCATTCATTTAATCCCTCTTTGGTCTTCTTTTATGCATTACTTCTTTGGTGCATCAAGGCATTGTCCTCTTGGCTTGCACATTCCTTTAAAATTATCCTGGCGTATCTCTTTTGTGGCCATACTAAATAACTCAACAATAGTTTGTAGATACTATAAAGTATTTTAAACTTTGGTATGAATCAGACTGTAATGTAGGTACAATATAATATTTGATGATACAGTGCTGTGAAATGGTCATCCATTTATTGCTCTATTTATGCTTTTGTCACTGTTATATCCTCAAAGATATCTTTGATACTCTTTCAATCCACTTTTAAGACTTGATGATTACTTCTTTCTCTTCAGAAGGTAATGACGAGGAGGATCACCATGAGCATTGGACTGAATCTATGAGTAGAAGTCAATCAAAACATCCTAATCAACAAGCTTCACCAATTCCAACTAAACTTCCAGCTGGAGCTCATTACCCTCTTGTGCTGGGCCTGGTACGTATAATTTTGCACAAATTTGCTTTCTGATTTTTTGTTTGAATATCCTGTTGTTAAATGGCATGTTCTTTTCTTCTAGAACCGCACAAAAATATTTACTTCTCATGTGGCTTCTAACTTTAATAATCTTTAACAATCTTTAATTAAGGAATGATGCCCATTTCTGATTGCATGAATAAATGAATTGGAATCCATCCAATCCTTAGAATAACTTCTCATGCTGTCATGCATGATGAGTAAAGTGCAATTTTATTCTTATGCCGACATATATAATTCTTGAACCAATCAAATATGTTATTAACTTATTATCTATTAGTATGAAGTTCTTGTTTGAATGTTTCATTTCATGTAGAAAAGGGCAGTGACACGCTCTCCTTCTTTCAACTCTAGTCAACTTGTTTCTCAGAGGAAACTGTTTGCAGAATCCCAAATAGGAAGGACCATTTTTAAGAGGCTTTTGGAGCCAAAGGTCCCTCAGCTTCCTGGAATTGTTCCTTATAGAGTTGTCCTTTGATATATAAAAGATAAGGTGTTACTTCTTATTTACTTCAGCAATACTTTAAAATTGGGTGCATGGACACGTGTATTCAGTTTCTGCTGTTGTATTTTGTACAAAACTATGTTGGTTGTTTCTTAGGAGTTATTAGCTTTATAACCTGGTAAGCATATGCTAAATTTATTCCTGTATGGACTGTAGTTTGCAAATGAAATAAATGATACTGCATATGTTTGTTTGTTTGGGTTGGTAGAAACTACATTTTGGTTTAGAAGTGAAGTTGCACGGCAAATAATTTCGAAAGATTGAGTCCAAAATATTCTCCCAGTAAATGGACCATCTAAAACGATTGATTTTTTTATTCATTTTTATCTTATCTTTATTTATGCTGTTGGGTTGATTTTTCCTTTGGGGAGAAAGGCAGGTGGTTATGAAATTAAGTCATTAGAACCATTAATGATTGATATTATTGTAGAAAGTGTTGTGGCAAATAAAGCTCTATGAGATTGATTTCAGCATATATTGGCATTTTCGGTATTATTTCTAGATAAAGAGTTTTGGCATTACGGATTGAAATTCAATTTCTTTGTGTAAAATGACAGATAGCAGACACATGGATCATTAATTTATATGCATTATTAAGAACGTTTCTGGATATGATGAAATCATATTGCTTTTTGGTTAAAGACTGTAAAATGTACTAATCTTGTATTAGAATATGTATTTAAAAATGTAAAAACAGTTTTGTATTTCTATGTGTTAAAGTCTGTTAGCTATTACTAATAGCACCTAGTTAGTTAGTCTATTAGCTATTGCTAACAGCACCTAGGTAGTTAGTTAGTTAGGGTCTGTTTAGGTAAGTTTCTTTAGAAGCACTTCTAAAAGAAGAAAATAAGAAGAAAAAAATGAGATGAGTTTTTTCATAAGCAAATATAAGCTCTCCATTAGCTAATTTTTAGAAGTTCACCAATATAACTTTATTAAAAGATGAGATGACATCTACAAATGAGCTAATGAAAAACTTATTTTAGCTTATGGAGAGGTTCATTTCATTTTTTTCTTCTAGAAGTGTTTCTAGAGAAGCTTACATCCAAACAGACCCTTAGTAGTTTTCTGTTAGTTAGTTACTTTTTGTTCAAGAGGTTTATATATAACTCTCTTGTAACTAATTCACTTCAACTTTCATTTTCTCAGAAATAATATTTCAATTCATATCACACTCTGTTTTCTCTCGTCTCATATCCATCATAACTTCTAAAATGGTATCTAGACCCAATTTTTTGCACTAATCGTGCATCAGTCTCTTTAAGATCATGTTCCTGTTGGTGCTTTGATCTCTGTTCTTTTGTTTGAGGTTTGGTTTCTATTGTGATCCTCGGTGTCGCTCGCGATGCCCAATTCGCATTCTCTATTTCGTGATTGTCAGTGCTGTTCGTCTTCGATTTCAATCTGATTTGGCTTTTGCGGTTCATTTTCAGTGCTTCTGTTTGTTCCTCTATTTTGGTTCGTGTTTGGTTCAATTTTTTCGTTCCTGTTTGGTTCTTGATCAGTTTGCAGTTCTATTCGATTTGTTGCTTGGCCTTTTGCGATTTCTCTGTCTGATCGTTAACGGCCTCCGCTCCTATGAATTCTGTAATCTTTCCCGCACTCCATTGCTGAAAAGTTGGATGATTCAAACTATCTTCACTAGCGTCAACATGTTAAACCATTTATTAAGTCACACAAGCTGTAGCGATTTGTTGTGAATCATGTGATTCCATCTTTGTATCTCATGGAAGAAGCTCAGGTGGCTGATATAGTTAATCCTGAGTGTGAAGCTTGGGAGGTTCAGGATCAAACACTTCTCGTTTGGCTTCAGTCAACTCTTTCAAAATCTGTTCTATTACGTGTTCTTGGTTTGGATCATTCTTACCAAGTTTGGGAGAAAATCCATGAACATTTTAGCCTTCACACTAAGTCATGTGCTCGTCAACTATGCACTGCGATGCGTGCAGTTTCTCTTGACGGTAAATCTATTGATGATTACTTGCGAAAAATCAAAGGTTATGTTGATGAGCTTGCCGGAGTTGAGTATCGGTTAGACATGAAGAGTATGCTGATGCTTTACTAAAAGGTCTTCCCTTAGATTATGCGTTCGTTATCTCCATTATTGAGGGTAAGAAGAGAACTCCTTTGATTGCTGAAATAGAGGCACTTCTCTATGGTCATGAGACTTGTCTCAATCGTTATAACAGAGAAGTTCAGGAGCTAAGTTCTCCCTCCCTAAATTAGACTCAAGGTTACTCGAATTTTAGAGGTTCTTATGGCCTGAATGGTGGATGTCGTACTGGTTTTTCTGACCAAGGAGCTGGTCGCAGTAGAGGGGGGGGAGGGGCTAGTAGAGGTCGTAGAGGTGGCAAATTTGCCAATTTTCAATGTCAAATTTGTCTGAAATATGGACACACTGAAAATGTATATCATTTTCGTTCAGACATAAGTTTTAAGCCTCATGAATCTCTTGCTTTCTTTGATCTTACCACTTTTCAGCCAATTCCCTACACCATGCCTCTACTAGGTCATCCAATACTTGGACTAATCCAAATTTCAAACTTGCTTCTCAGTCTAGTAATCATCTTAGTGTCGTGCTCACTAATTCCCACACTCCTGGTGGTGATCCATTTAGCTCCACTTGGATTCCAGATTCGAAAGCCAGTTTTCATGTGACTAGTGAGTCACAACACATCAAGCAATTCAACCATTTTGATTGTCTTGACCAAATATTCATAGGCAATGGTGAAGGTTTGAGTATCAACGAAGTTGGGTCTTCCTTTTTTATGTCCCCTAATGATATCCATTTCACTTTTAAACTACACAAATTATTACATATTCCCTCTATCTCAAAAAATTTGTTAAGTGTAAGTCAATTTGCTAAAGATAATTCAGTTTTCTTTGAATTTCACCCTCATTTTTGTCTTGTGAAATCCCAAGAGACAAATAAAGTTCTGCTCCAAGGTTTTGTTGGAGCTGATGGTCTGTACTATTTTCAGAGTCTCAAGCTCCAACACTCCTCTCCTCATCTATTGTCAACTTCAATTTCATCTTCATCAAGCAGCTTGTAAAAAATTTCTACTGTGTTCAATACTAGTTCTAATGTTTCTTCTAATTCTGATGCTTCTTTACCCTAGGTTAGGACATCCAAACAGCCATGTAATCAAGTTTGTTCTCAATAGTTGTTATATTTCTCAATCAAATAAAGTTGTTTCAGATTTTTGTTCTTGCTATATAGGAAAATCTCATAGGTTACCATCATCTAATTCTACTTATGTTTATTCTCCTTTAGAACTTGTGTTCACAGATTTATGGGGACCCTCTCACATAACCTTTTATGCTGGATTTAAGTTTATGTACCTTTCATTGATGCATTCTCTAGGTAAACTTGGATATTTCCCATAAAGTCCAAAGCTGAAACTATTTCTGTTTTCCAGGCCTTTAAATCTCTTGTTGAGTTGCAACTTAACACTAAAATCAAAAGTGTTCAGTCTGACTGGGGAGGAGAATACAAACCTTTTTCCTCTCTTCTAACATCCTTTGGTATCTCTCATAGACTTATTTGTCCTCATACTCATCATCAAAAGGGGTGGTTGAGAGAAAACACAGACATATAATGGACTTAGGATTCACCTTGTTGCATCATGCTTCTTTACCTTTACAGTTTTGGGACTATGCCTTTACTACTACTATTTACCTAATAAATAGGCTACCTACTGCCTCTCTTAACTTTGCTATTCCTCTCACCACTCTTTTTCATAAGAATCCTGATTAGTGGTTTCTCAAAACCTTTGGTTGTGCATGTTTTCCTCTCCTAAAACCTTATCATAATCACAAAGTTAATTTTAGATCTCAAGAATGTTTGTTTCTAGGGTACTCTAATTCTCACAAGGGTTACAAATGTCTGTCTTTCTCTGGTAGAATTTATATCTCTAAAGATATCTTATTTAATGAGGTAAAGTTCCCTTATTCTGAATTGTTCCCTTCATGTATTGACTCTGTCAAAGATCTCAACTCATCATACTTTAGTTTGACTCCTAATCTGTCTTTACCCTCTGTGCTGTCATCACCTCCACTCAATCAGGTTTCTCCATCTCAATCTTATTCTGTACTTTTTGCACCTCCTGGTTTTTCTCTTATGTCTAATCAGCATCATGCTACTTCTTCTTCTTTGTCTTAATCTGTTACTAATTTAGGTTTTATCCCTGCTCTACATGCCTCTTCAGAGGTTGTTACTATTCCTGCACCTTCTTCTGTTCCTGATCCATCACCTCACTCTAGTCTTAGTAACACTCATCCTATGCAAACAAGGTCCAAATCTGGTATTCATTAACCTAGATTACACTCTTCATTGCTTCTTGTTCATTTTGAACCAAAAACTATAAAACATGCCCTGGAAAACTCAGATTGGCATGCTGCCATGCAACTTGAGTATGATGCTTTGATAAAAAATAAACCTTGGGATTTGGTTTCATTACCCTCTCATAGATAGGCTATTGGATGCAAATGGGTGTTTAGGGTGAAAGAAAATTCTGATGGGACCATCAACAAGTACAAGGCTAGGTTAGTAGCCAAGGGTTTTCATCAAGTTCAAGGTATTGATTTTCATGAGACATTTTCTCCTGTAATTAAACCAGTCACAATTCGAATCATTCTTACTCTTGCTCTATCACATGGGTGGACATTGTTTCAACTTGATGTGAATAATGCTTTCCTTAATAGGCTTCTTGAAGAATTTGTGTATATGACACAACCTCCTGGTTTTGAGGCTGCCAATAAGTCCTTAGTCTGCAAGCTGAACAAAGCTCTTTATGGTTTAAAGCAATCTCCAAGGCAGTGGTTTGATAGACTGAAATCAACTTTACTTCAGTTTGATTTTGTAGGAAGTAAATGTGATTCTTCTCTTTTCATTTACAAGCATCAAGTGCATGTTGTATATCTTCTGGTTTATGTAGATTATATTATTATCATTGGGAATTCCACTACACTGATTCAACAGCTTACAACAAAATTGAACCATGATTTTTCCGTCAAGCAACTTGTCATTTGGATTATTTCTTGGGCCTTGAGATCAAGTACCTGTCCAATAACTCTATTATCATGACTCAAAGCAAGTATATCTGTGATTTGTTGCACAAAACTCACATGGCTGAAGCTCACTCTATTTCTTCTCCTATGGTCTCTAATTGCAAGTTGTCCATCCATGGTGCTGATCTTTTTCATGATCCGACTCTGTTCAGGTCAGTAGTGGGTGCATTGCAATATGCCACTCTTACTAGACCATCATCTTTGTTGTCAACAAAGTTTGCTGATTTATGGCTGCCCCTCTAGACTCTCATTGGGCAGTGGTTAAGAGGATTTTAAGGTACCTTAAGGGCATTATATTTCATGGGCTTTTGTTTCAGTCTGCTTGCGTCACTCAGCCATTGGTTCTTCATGCTTTTTGTGATGCTAATTGGGCATCTGATGTGGATGATAGATGTTCCACTTTTGGATCTACTATATTTCTTGGCACAAACATCCACAGAACTGACTTGGATTCATGCCCTTCTAATAGAGTTACAAGTTTCCTTCACCACTCATGTTATGTTATGTGATAATCAAAGTGTTGTGTCCATTGCTCATAATCTTGTTTCTCATAGCCGCATGAAGCATATGGAAATTGATGTTTTCTTTGTCAGGGAAAAACTTCTAGCCAAACAACTTTCAGTTGTGCACATTCCAACTCTGGATCAGTGGGCTAATGTGCTGACCAAGCCTTTGTCCTTAGCATGATTTGAGTTTCTTAGGAGCAAACTCAATGTGTAGAGTGTTCTCCTGAAAAATCTTCCCCTTGAGTTTGAGGGGGATATTAGAATATGTATTTAAAGCTGTAAAAACAGTTTTGTATTTCTGTGTTAAAGTTTATTCGCTATTACTAATAACACCTAGGTAGTTAGTTAGTCTGTTAGCTTTTTCTAACAGCACCTAGATAGTTAGTTAGTCAGTAGTTTTCTTGTATGCTCTATACTTTCCACTCCTCTCATAACCAATTAAAACAAATGAGGTCCTTCCTCTCTTTCCAGTTGATGTGTTAGACCTCAATATCACAGTCACACAACCAATATCATAAGCAATAGTACGAGTCCATTGCAATACATCCTCACGGGTAGGAAACACATACAAAAAGTACAATACATGTTTAGTCTCATTAGGATATTCATTTACTTACTTTAACCAAATAAAAAAAAAACATAAAATACATGACAAATCAGAACAATCAACAAAACAATCAATATTTTCAACCAGAGTAGGTTCCTCTCCTGTGTATTTATTCATATTAATTTCTTCAGACATAATGTTCTTATATATCCACTCATCTTCGTCCATCTTAACAAAACATTAAAAAGAAAAAAAAATCAATGACAAACTAAGAAAAACTAATGAAATTCGATACGTATAGTCTATACGGATTTACATATAATAATAATAATAATTTATCTCTTAATAAAATATATCCATTCTTATTACTTTTAATAATTCTAATTATTTTAAAAATAATCTATATATTTTAAAAAACTTCAATGTAGAAATTTATTTTAAAATCTTCTACACTTGAGAAAAAGTATCAATGTAACAATGAAAGATACTACTGTAACATTTATGTAGATATATAAACAAATATGAATTTTAACATACAGTATGACACAAATTTCATTATTTTTTTGGTACATGAAATCTTTTTGTGTATATATACAATTTCATTTTTTTTGTTACTACAAAAAATCTATAAAAAAAATCTATTCAAATATATACTAATATAGTAATATATTACACTGAAATTGATAAGTGTGTGCGCGCACACACACACACACATATATACATATATATAATGATTTATATCTTAATTTTCATATTTGATTATTATTTTAAATATGTTATAAATAATTGTTTTAATACTATTATATATTTAAAAATCAATGTAGAAATTTATTTTAAAATTTTCTAGACTTGAAAGAACTATTTATATAAATATTTAATGTTACTAATGCAATAATATTTATACAAATATATTAATACATAACATTTTTCTTATACAATATGACCTATTTTTGTTATTTAACTAAATTTTAAAAAAATAGCTTATAATTTGTGTTGAAGATATAATTTGAATTTTTTTTAAGAAAAAAAGAAAAAGAAGAACACGACATTGATAAATTGACTTAACTAGTTCAAGTATCTTTCTCAGTCTAACCATAGGTTCTTAACAAAATTAAGACCACATCACCTATCCAGCCTTCAAATAAAGTCTCCACAAACCCATTTTGAATCCTTCTCGTACCTCAGTTTTGAAGTCTCCATGCACGTATTCTATTTGAATGTTGTTGATGTGAAGCGTGTTACACTGTTCTTAATCCTTCAGAGACAAACTCTGAAGTTTATTGACCTGAACATGTGATTTTTCTGAATCCCTTCCTGTATCTCAATCTTTTTCTCGAAAATAACACAATCGACACAACACAAACCTCTTTTGAATCCTCCTCGTACCTTAGTTTTGAAGCCTTCGTGAACGTATTCCATTTGAAAGTCATCGATGTGAAGCTCGTTGCACTATTCTTAATCCTTCATAGATCAACCCTAAAGTCTATTGATCTGAACATGTGATTGTTCTGAGTCCCTTCCCGTATCTCAATTCTCTTTCTACCTCACATAACTGAAGCACCTGCTGTGGACTATCCTGAAGCACCTCCTAAACCTATTGCTGACCAAAGTCATTTCTAGAAGAGTGTTTGAAGAAGCAATTGGCAAGTGGGGCATGGCCGATTGTCATGCACCAACTTGAGGGGGAGTGTTGAAGATATAATTTGAATTTGAATTATTATTTCTCTTAGATAGGAACAGATTGTTAAAATAGTCTAGATAAGAAGAAGTTTGAATTATTGTTTCCTAGTTTGAATTATTGTTTCCTAATATTGTGCTCAGGTTGTTAACATTACTTGTATAAATATACCTCATTTAAGAGGTGATGAAAGAGTGAGTGAATGAATGAATAAGAAATTATCATTCCAATTTTTTCGTATCTATTTTTTAAGAGATACAAATAAATTGGAATAATTATTCCTTATTCATTCACTCATCCACTCACTCATTCATTCACTTCTTCAACAATTTTTTTTAAAAAAAGTAAATGCTTCACCGCTGTAACATCCCAAAATTTTAGAACTTCAGACTATTACTAGAGTGAAATGTTCATTAGAAGCAGTGCAAAAGATTTAGGACAAAATGACGAGAATGCCCCTTGACATTTTCATAATGACAAAAATACCCCTAGATATTTTAAGGAGGAAAATTTTATGAATAGCCATGGATATTTTGGAAATGACAAAGAATATCCTTAGATATGTTGAATAGATATTTTCAGGAGGGAAATGACGATTATGCCCTTAGGTGAAGGGTAAAATTACCAAAATGCCCTTTAAGCCAGAAATGATCAGATAACCTTAGAAACTGTATGGAGACCTGAGGAATAGATAAAATACTCTTGGATAACAAATTATCAATATAGTTGGAGATCAGAAACTTTAAATTGAAATTTCTAGGAATTTTGAAAGATATTTTGAAAAGAGCTCAATCTAGACTACCTTGGGCATCAGAAAAGTAGTAAGAAAAGGATAGATAAAATCTATGGAGTTTTCTCTTAATTATAAGAGGAAAAGATGTTTTTAATGAGCTAGTTTAGTAATTTTAATAATTCAAGGAAAGATGGACCAATAGGAATTAATATAAGTCATTTTAATAAAATCTTGAAGGATATAAAAGAAAAGAAAGAAAAACTTGTCCTACAAGCTTAGGTTCTCATGTACAAATTAAGAGGAAATAAAAATAGTGAAAAAATTATTAAGAAAAAGGACACATGGATGGTTAAGAAGCTTAGAATTTTGCTATTGGTCCAAATGTAAAGGAAGGTAATCATGAGATAAGAAGATTTTTTTTGAAGAAAAACTTCCTCTTGACTCCTTGAAGCACGTAGCCATTTCTAGGCATTGTTTTAATAATCCCAACGGTCAAAAGTTATATATATGAGATAGTAATACACCCTTAAAATTTTAAAGAGATCTAACGGTTAACAAATCTAGGATGAGTATTTGAATAAAACGGGATTTTAGAAGAGATTTTGTGTGACTAAGCTAGCATTCCATGTAAAAGGAAAATGAAGACTTGCCTCCAAACATTGAAACTCCACGTACAAGATGAGAGAAGGGTAGAAAGGGGTGGAATGATCAAGAAGATGGACACTTGTATGGAGAAAAATGAATAGCCAATAAGAACAAAGCTAGTGGAAAGAAAGCAATAATAACCTAAAGATATTTTCATGAATCAAACAAATCAAGATTTCTCTACAAGCTAGCAAAGTGAACGTGCAACATGAGGGGAAGGGAGAATGAAGTAGAATTTTCAAGAAACAAGACACATGTAGGGTCAAGAGTTACTAGCCAATAAAATTCAAGCAAATGGAAAGCTAAGTTATCATGACTTTAAAACAAGTTTTTTATGATCAAGCTAGCTATCCCACGTGAAAGAAGAAAAACAAAAGGAATATCTTTTAAAGCCTTGCTAATCCACATGAGAATGAAAGACAAGAAGGAGGATGTAGAATTTTCTTGAAAAATGGACACTTGTAGGATTAGGAAATACTAACCAATGAAAGGAAAACAAATGGAAAGCTAGGAAATCATAAGCCTTGGAAATATTTGATTCAAACAAGCATATAAAAGGGTGTGAGAACCAAAAATTTGGCTGCCCAAAGGGAAGCCAACGTGCCAAAACCCACTCCAAAACATGTCCATTTCATTCCTTTCAAATTTCACTTTTTACCTAAAGCAAAACAAAGGCCTACACCTTTGGAAGTCCACGTGAAGTATTAGGAGAACAAGGAGCAAGGTTATTCAATTTTGAAGAAAGAAACCAAGGTATGGGGAAGTCTTTTGATAAACAAAGTTTAAATATTAGCTTTATTAAGATTAATACTTGTTCTTGTGTAGATATAAACCTTGTTCATTAGGTGTTTGTAGAAATAACTCAAGGGAATCAAGCTTTGCTACATGAATGACTATGTGACTAAATGATATTGATTCTAGTTTTATAAATAATTAGGGAATAAATACCTTAAATTTAACTTAATCAATGAACTTTCAAGAAACTAACACCTACTCATCCTATACTTATTTAGAGAAGAATAATGGTTTAGACTTATAATTTTTAATGAACTATCTTTGCTACAAGTGTATGTTGGCCGAAATTATACCATGGTCCCTTGGAATTGTATATTTATTTTATTGTTCTCATTAGGCTAGAATCATGTTTATTATATAAAATTCTATTAGAAATAATAAAATAGATATAATTTTCCTTTAAGAACTTCATTAAAAACAAGTTTTTTTTATCATGTGAGACAATATAAAGATTAATGTTAAACAAAGCTTTCTTTAAAAGATTTTAGGAAATAAAGTTTGTTTATCATGTGTTGCTTGATGATCAATGAATTGTGATGAACTTTAAGTGTTGTATGAATTATGATGCATAAGCAATGAGTTGAATGGTGTATTATGTTGATGATTAAAAGTTGTACGATTTAATAAGTGGCTAAGATGTAAGACTACTCTTGGAGTAAATGGTGAAGTTGAACCATGGCTATAAGCTTAAGTGTTGTACAAGCTTCATGTGTTGATTGAAAGAAGCTTTATGTGTTGTTTTAAAAAGCATATGCCATAAGTTGTAAAGATGTTTAAAGACTTGATAAGATGAATCATTCATGCATTTTCATATGCATATGCCTGGCGGGGGCTAGACCGTGTTGTTGTTGTTGTTGTTGTTGTTGTTGTCAGATAGCTAAACTGAGTCCACGCGTTCAAAGGTGTTATGAACTTGGGGGTAGTTGAGACAGGGAGGACCACACCACCATGATGATCACATAGGTGGAGGTGACTATCCTACGCGCCCCTGGGCTACCTCGACTGGTTGGATAAGTTTATTTGTGCCACCAGAGTGGGTGAGGCTATCTTGACTGTGGCCACTGTTGATGATTTAAAAACCTGAGATCTCAGTCATGCATCATATAAAAAGATAAGCATGCATTCTATACATTACAGGATAAGTATGTGGAATATCTGTTGATAAGTAAACTGTATGACTTATTTTGTGTGCTAATTAATTTGTGGGCAAATCCTCTGTGTTGTTATTTTATAAATATTTACGTATGTATTTTGTTATGTATATTTTATTTAAATTTTGTTTGTCATAGACTTACCCTATTTTGTGTCTGTGGTTGACACCTGTGACGACCCCAATTCATTTGGGCGAGCAGAGAAACAGTAAAGCAGTGACTGACTATGAAGAAAAGCTGATGAAGATGCATTGATGAGTTGTACTAGCTTTAAATTGGTTGTATTCTATGCTGACATGTATTTGGATTGTATATTGAATTATACTTTGGACTGTATTACTAGACTATGCTTTAATCTTAAAATTAATACCGTGGGGAGAGAGAATTCGTTTATGATAAAGACGAATAGGAGAACTTGCAAGCAAAGCGAAAAATTTTCCATAAAATTTATAACTAAGATAATCCTAATCCAAAGTAGTCACAAGATTTTACCTAAAATCAACCAAACACGAGAGAGTAAAACGAGGCGTTACAACCGCAACGCATATGGGTCATACGATATTTCACATATGTAAAAAACTTATCTCCGGACCATCGTTGCCACTGCAGCACCCACCACGATGACAACAAAGTCAGTGCAAGTAACAAACCACCGCCACAATGCAGCTAACAAATCACCACGAGCCAACAAAAGGAGGAGCTCAATGAAGTAAGAAGAAGAAAATAAATGGTGTAAGAATAAGTTGAAAGCGAAAGAAAGGAATAAGAAGTACAAAAGGGAAATCTTGGAATTAAAAAATGAATGGTAAATTTGAGATTTGTTGGTGCAGGAAGAAAAGGCCCTGGGAACGAGTCGCTGTTAGAGTCAGTCACAAAGGTCCAAATTTGGCATTTGGCAAGTCTACGTTGTGTCCAGGGTCGGCCCAACGTATTTAGAAGCCTAAAGTGAATTTTGAAATGAAGCCTTTTTTTAGTCTGATAATTTGTTTTGAGCAAAAATTAATATTTTTATTAAATATTAATATTTTTATTGAAAAATTATTTTTCGAGCTGTTAAGGATGCAAAGTTATTTATTAATTTATTATAATCGATTTCCTTTAACTTTTTTTCATTAATCGATATTAAAGCTAATCCATTAAATCTTTCTTGAGATATTATTGATCTTAAGTAAGATCTAATTAATTTTAGTTTTGAAAAACTACTTTTCGTCGAAGCAACACTTACCGAAATTGTTAACATTATTCTATAAGCAACAAAAGAATTCGAAAAAGAATCAATTCTTTTTATATAATTAAGTATGTCAATCGGTGTATCATTTTCTATTTGTATAATTTCTCTTACAGTTTTTAGTTTTGTAAATAAATCTAATCCATCAATATTCGAGTGATTATTATGTTTTAATAAACGTTCAAGGTTAAAACAATATTCTTTTAAATTATTACTATTCAAAGACTTCATTTTCTTAATGCTAATTGGAAAATGAAAAATATCTTCATATATTTTAAATTTGTTCAAATCTATTTCTTAATGCGGTAATTGTTTGATTTGTTATATACAAGAAGTAATCAATTTTGAAGGATTCTTTATGTGATTTTACAGCTTCGTTATCAATATTCTCATCAAATTGTATTTTTCTATGAATAACACGTTTTTCACGAAACTTAGGTTCTATGTCCATTGCAGTAACAATTTATTTGGTAGAAATTATAGCATTTTCAAATCCATCTTCTCTATGTTTTTGAAAAAAAGAAATAAGACCTTTCAATTATTCTATAGCAACATTCATACCCATATCTTTTGATTGTAACTATTTACTAATGGAATTTACAACAAATAATATATCATATCAAATAATCATACTTATAAAACTCAAAATTTTTAAGCTCATAAGTTGCTAAACAATCTGCTTCGCCTTTTATTTTAAGATCATCATTAATTTCACCTAATTTAATAAAGCATCTCTTATTTGTGGAGTTTGAAATCTGAAAGCTTTTATACTTTCAATACGACTTTCTCATCATGTTTGTGACAATGGTTTGATAGTTAGTCTTGGAATATGATCTTGTAGAATTTTCTATCTTTTTGTTAAAGAATAAAATAGAGTGTATATGCATTGTAGTACAAAAAAAGATGTAGCTTTAGGAAAAGAGTTAGTGATATCACAAAGTATCAAATTTAGACTATGACAACCACGTGTAGTATAAAATGATTTAAGATTAATGTCTACAATTCTTTTTTGCAAGCCATGATGTTTTCTTTTCATATTTGATCAATTATCATAACCTTGTCCTCTTAAGTTACTAATATCAAATCCAATAATATTTATTTCATTCATAATAGCATCAAAAAGACATTTTCCATTTCTCTATTTATTTATTCTTGAACATGTTTGTCAATCATTTAATTTTTAGTAACCTCGTTTCTAAGTCAATCCATAAACTCATATTAGCAATGTGGTCATTACTTATCTCGTGATTCCTCAACTTATGACTAATATTTCTCCAATCTCTACTGCCTTCATTAGCTAATTTAGTTGCACTAGGAACAATATTAAACAATTTGCAACAAAAACAAAAAACTTTATCTAAATCTTGAGAATAAATTAACCATCTTTTTTCATGTTGTTCACCATTAGACAACTTCTTAATGTAAAATGATGAAGAAAAGTGTCTTGATAATTCATCCTTAGGAAAATCTATATTAGCAATTTTAATAAGACCTTTCTCTACTAATAAATCTCTCAAACTTGTACTAATATTTGTCCATTGACTTCGATCATATATATTTTTAATAGTTGTTTCTTTTAATTTATTAATTTCTTCTTCTTTTTCATTTTGAGTTTAGGAATCAAAATAATTTTGTTCATCAACTAATAATACTTCTTCACTGTCTTCATTTCATTAATTACTACATCTTTAACTTGTTTATTAACTAATATTTATTCTCTATTTTCATTTTCATCAATTTTACATTATAAACTTGTTCATTGAATGAGAAATTACCTATATTTTAATATTTATTTTTATTAGTTTTGATATATCTATCTAGAGCCTCTTTTGTGATAAAGCAACTAAAACTTGATTGCCAACTTGCAAATTGATTGCTTTATATACTTCTTTGAGTTGAGATACTTCACCGCAATGCTCTCTGAACTCTGAAACTAATAAATGTAAAACAAATATTTTACAATTTCAAGAAAATATACAAAAATAATAGCATAACTTAATTATAAAAAAATTATAAAAATTACAATCGTATTTCAAAAAGAGAAAATGAGTATAAAGGATTCAAATGATTTATCGAAATGGATAAAAGAATTATTAAAATAACATGTGTAATACCTTACATGTGAATCAAAATAGGAGCAACAAAGTCAAGCCACAAATCGAAAGCAAAACAATGAATATTAAGAAAAAAAATAGTAAGCGTACTTAATTAAATGAGAATAGGAAGGAATAATTAGAGAGCCACAAAGAGTATAAATAAGAATGAGTTATATTTCATCTAATTTGGGAGAGAATAGAGTGTCTTTTGGATTACTTTCGGTAATTAGAGAAAATAAGAAAAGATATTTCATATTAATTTTATTGAAAATTGATATATTCAGATTGATAGACCTTTGATATAGTCAATCAAAAGACAAACTAATTACTGAGAATTAGTGGGTAATTAATTGTAAGTGGAAACTAAACAAAGAAATTATGGATCTTACTGAAAATTAAAACTATATTTCTTCTGTATTATTTTTTATGGGTATTATAAGAAAATATGAGTCTTATAATTATTAATATTTTTTTGGAGGCCTAAAGTAAGGGCTTTTGTTGCTTTGCCCTTGGGTCGACCCTGGTTGTGTCTGATGTCGGACTCATGCTACTGGGTGGCTCTATTGTTCTGTCCATGGAGACTTCCTTCGATGTGTTGTCGACCAATAGATAAAGGGAGCTTCAAGGAGGTGGTGTTGTGTGGTAGCAATGATGTTGGGTGGGGCACGGTGTTGGGTAGGGTGTGGTGGTGTTGGATGACTAGGGTTATGCAAGTGAGGGATGAAGGTGCAGACAACTAGGGTATTTTGTCCATTAATTATTGTTGTGGGGGTGAAGGAAGCATAAAAGGGGATGTAGGAAGTGATCTCCTTTTTGGATATCTATAAATAAATATTGCTAAAATCCCTTTTCGGCCCAAAGCTACCCTTGGTAAGGATCAAAACCCATACAATTTCAAGACCATCCCATCTAAATTTTACTTTTAGGAGAAATAAATAACTTGTGTAGTTATATGAAAAATGTTAGGAACACACTTTAGCACTCTCTTTAATTGATTGAAATTTATTTAAAATGACCAAATTTTATGGATCTCAGATTATATTTAATGATTCTTTCTTTTGATTTTGTAGTTTTCAATAAATTTTGACTAAATAGAGAGGGTGGGTGTGTTTTAAGGAGTGTGTTAGAAAAAAATGTGTTTTTAACACTTCTCGCAGTTATATTTACACATTATAGTTGTAGCTACCATTGTTGTGCAAATGTCATTGTTCAGTCTATTTTCCCATGTCAAAGAAGGCCAAAGAAAAAAACGGGAAGAATACAAACGAAGAAAGAAAATTTTGGTTATGTCTTGTTTGGATTAGGAGCAAAATAGAGAGGGAAAAAAATGAAATAGGGAACATAGAAATATAAAATAAATAAAGTAAAAATATATAGTCTTGATAGATAAAAATAAAAAGGAAAAGTAAAAAAAACCATTTGTTAGTTTGGATAAGTAGAAAAAAAAGTAAAAATAATTTAAAATATTTTTTTATAGTAATTGGAAAAATAACGTTTACTCAGTATTGTTTCTTTGTTATTTTTAAAAAAATTGTTATAAGAAAATATTTATTTTTAACAAATTAAAACTAAAAAATCATAATCTTCTTCTTTCATCCCTTTTGAAGAGGGATTTACTTTATGGTGTGGCCACTGATTTTTGCAATTTCTCCATCCTATATCTACTCTAACCAAATACATAGAAGCCACGCTATCCTTTTTGAACAAGGTAACATATAAATTGGTAAAAAGGACATAGAAAATGTGCATGATGCTCTTATTTAGTAACTATTGAACACTAACAAGTAATTAGCCATAACAAGCTAACTGATTACCGAACTCTAACAAAATTGAACTCTCCTAATAAGAAGTAATGGAATATGATGCAAATGAGAAATTCAATCAACTGTAGAAATTAAATAAGGAATATATGGAATCTACTTTCCTAACTCTTAATTAGTAAATGACCTTACATGTGAATCGGAATAGGAGCAACAAAGTCCAGCCACAAATCGAAAGCAAAACAAGGAATATTAAGAAGAAAAAAATCAGTAAGCGTACTTAATCAAGTTCTGGTATGGAAAAATCAATCAAGCATCGTAATATTTCTTCATCTAATAAAATAGTTTCAGACTTTTGCTCATCTTGTTGTATGGAAAAATCTCATAGGTTGTCTTCTCACTCTTCTACTTTTGTCTACTCTCCTTTAGAACTTGTTTTTACAGAATTGTGGGGACCTTCTCATATAACTTCCTATGCTGATTTTAAATACTATGTGTCTTTCATTGATGCCTCTTCCAAGTACACTTGGATTTTTCCTATAGAATCTAAAGCCGAAACTCTGTCTGTTTTTCAAACTTTTAAGTCCATGATTGAATTACAACTTAATACTAAAATTAAAAGTATTCAATTTGATTGGTGAGGTGAGTACAAACCAATCTCTGCTATTTTAGCCTCTCATGGAGTTTCTCACGGACTTATTTGTCCGCACACTCACCACCAAAATGGTGTGGTTGAAAGAAAGCATAGACATATTGTTGATTTGGGTCTTACTTTGTTAGATCATGCATTCTTATCCTTACAATTTTGGGATTATGATTTTACCACTGATGTCTACTTAATTAATAGACTCCCCACTGCTTCCCACAACTTTTTTATTCCTTATGTCACACTGTTCAATCAGGATCTTGACTTTCAGTTTCTTAAGACCTTTGGTTGTGTATGATTTCCTTTATCGAGGCCTTATCATGCACACAAGCTTGATTTTCGATCTCAAGAGTCATTAAAGAGTCTTGATTCCTAATTTAGTCTTAGTCCCAATCTGTCTCCACCATCTGCTAGTCCTACTCCTTCATCATCCCAACATTCTTCTTCTCACTCCTCTCCTGCACCTAGTGTTACCCCTGGTTTTTCCCCTATTCCAATCAACCCTCCTGCAGTATAACATTATGTTTCTCAACATTCTTACACCTTTGAGTCATCTCTTTTGCACTCTCAGACTTCAGAGTCCACCACATCTGGTCTACCATCTTCTGAGTTTGTTCTTGTTGCTAATCCTGCACTAGTTAACACTCATCCTATGCAAACAAGGTCCAAGTCTGGAATTCACAATCCTAGACTACATCCTTCATTGTTTCTTGTTCATTTTGAGACTAAGACTGTAAAACAGGCACTTGGGAATTCTGATTGGTTTGCTGCAATGCAACAAAAGTATGATGCTCTTCTAAAAAACAAAACACGGGACTTAGTTCCTTTACCCTCCAACAGACAAGCTATTGGATGCAAGTGGGTTTTTTGAGTCCAGGAGAATAAGGATGGCTCCATTAACAAATTTAAAGCCTGGTTGGTGGCAAAGGGCTTCCACCAAGTCCATGGTTTTGATTTCCATGAGACCTTTTCCCTTGTGGTGAAGCCTATCACAATCCGAATTGTTCTCACCCTTGCTCTCTCACATGGTTGAGAGCTGTTTCAGTTGGATGTAAACAATGCCTTTTTAAATGGATTACTTGAGGAAACATTGTTTAAGACACATCCTCCTGGCATTGAAGTTTGGGACAGGTCTCTTGCTTGTAAACTCAACAAGGCTCTTTATGGCTTAAAATAAGCCCCAAGGCAGTGGTTTGATAGGTTGAAGTCTACTTTTCTTCAGTTTGGTTTTGTGGGCAGTAAATGTGATTATTCACTGTTTATCTACAAGCATCAGTCTCATATATATTGTCTATCTTCTGGTTTATATGGATGACATTATCATCACAGGTAGTTTTACTCCTCTCATTCGACAGTCAACTATGAAACTCAACACTTCCTTCTCTCTCAAGCAACTTGGTCACTTGGATTATTTCTTGGGCCTGGAGATAAAGTATCTACCTAGTAACTCTACAATTATGACTCAGAGTAAATATATTTGTGATTTACTTCACAAAACCCACATGGCAGAAGCACATTCTATATCCTCTCCCATGGTTTCTAATTGCAAGTTGTCCAAGTATGGTGTTAATCTATGTTAAGACCCAACTTATACAAATCAATGGTGGGTGCACTACAATATGCCACTTTAACTAGACCTGAAACCATCTTTGTTGTTAACATAGTCTGTCAGTTTATGGCCAAGCCCCTTGAATCTCATTAGGCAGTAGTTAAAAGGATTTTAAGGAATCTCAAAGGTACCTTGTCCCATGGGTTACTTCAGCCTGCTTCTCTTTCCAAACCCTTATCTCTTCGTGCATTTTGTAATGTTGATTGGGCGATTGATATGGATGACAGGCGTTCCACCTCAGGGGCTGCATCTTTCTTGGTCCAAATATGATATCTTGGTGGTCCCGGAAATAGAAGGTCACTGCACGGTCTAGCACTGAAGTTGAGTACCATAGTTTGGCTCAAACCTCTGCTGAGCAGACATGGGTTCATGCCTTACTAACAAAGTTGCAAGTTCCTTTTACCACTCTTGTTCTTCTCTGTGATAATCAGAGTGAAGTATCAATTGCTCATAATCCTGTGTTACACAGTCGCACCAAACATATGGAGATTGATGTCTTTTTCATTAGGGAAAAAGTTTTGGCAAAAGCTCTTCATCTATCACATTCCAGCTCTGGATCAATAGGTAGATGGGTTGACCAAGCCTCTCTCTTAAGCTTATTTTGAATTTCTCTAGGGCAAACTCAATGTGAAGAGTTTTTCCTTTGAAAAGTCTTCCCCTTAAGTTTGATGGGGGGTATTAGAGTATATATATGTATAAATGTTAAAACAATTTAGTAAAGGTTGTTAGCTTTTGCTAACAGCACCTTCCTCTTAGCTATTAACAACCTCTCTCTTAGTTCAAAGTTCTCTAAATATCTCTCTGTAACTAACTTTTGTGATAATCAATAATATGAGATTCATTCATTCTGTTACACAAAACCTCTCTCTCAATTTATCTTAGACACAAGAAAAATTAAATTGTATATATTATGTCAAAAACCTTAGAAACTCCTATCAACTCAAAGCCTCAATTGATTGGATTGGACACTTAATTAGTTACTTCCAGACTTATATAGTTAATTTTTAACATGTTGTCACTGGTCACAATATTATGAAGGAGGAATGTTGAAGTGCTAATACAGTTTCAGTCACCTGTTTTGTTCTAGATATTTTGATAAGGGTATGACCTTAACTGAAATTAGGAAAAAGATATGTATGATTAATTGAACTAGTTGATGTTTGTAATATTTACTTATATGAACAATTACAAAAGGAGTTTCAGTCCTTATTTTGGGGAAATTTGTATGAGTTTGAATTGACTTTTAGCTAGCTTTGAACTTCCTCAAAGTGTAGTGCATTAGCCTTGGTTTACACCATAATCTAAGTTCATAGATCTAGAGTTTAGTTTTAAAATATAATTTTATTCCACTTTAAACCTGAAAAGAAAAAAATGCAAGTTATAGGTAATGTAACAAGTCAAAACTGTAGACTCATGTTAAACTAAATAAACTCTCAAACTTCAATCAATGGTATTGAAAATGAAAAGAGAATAGCTCAAAATTTTTTAAAATATCAACTTCATTTGCTATAACATTCTAATTTATAACCATCTCACCTCTATACTGGGAGGATCCAGTGGTCTCTTCCCTTCCAACTCTCTACTTAAGAAGTCCAGTTTCTTTTCTTCATCCCATTCACTATATGCACCCATATCCAGTGGTCTCTTCCGTATGATTTTAACAAAGTAAAAAAAACACAATGGCAAGGCGAGAGCGATTTTCACAGCGACGACAGCAGAATGATGAGATGAAGGAGGGATTGAGGAAGCACAAATTGATTAATGGATTGAAGAGAAGAGGATGAGAGACTTGCACGGTCGCAATGCGATGGTGTGAAAATTGAGGTTAATGGTGTGAAAGGAGAGATGGATTGACAATCCGTATTTGAGATTTTAAGTGAAAGGTAATTTTGGTTTTTCACTCTTTTTGCTAGATGTATTTGAGATATATTGGGTGCAGGAAGAAAAACCCCATTCCCAGTTGGGAGGACGACCAGTGCCAAGGGCAATGTATGTTTTCTTAACTTTATGATCATTCGCAGAGTACAACAGTGAGAAAGGAGCAGTTGTGGGCGTGGGTGGCCATGAATTGGTGCAGGGGAAGTGAAGAGTGGTTTAAAATGTGAAACTTTGAATAGGGTTGTTGGAGAACATAGAAAAATCCTGAGGGATCATGAATAAGGTATGCCATAGATGGTAGTGAACTTGTCGAGATTGGAGGAAGCAGAGGGGTATTGGGAAATTTGCCACCTTAATTTGAAATAGCATTTTGGAATATGATTTTTAGCTGTTTCGAAATTTGCCAAGAAATAAATGTATGTAAAATAAAAAATTAAATTAAAATTATAAAATAGATAGACCAAAATCATAAAAGAAATAGGAAAATCAAAATTACAAATTAAGAATTATAAGAAATTTAGTCTTCTCTTTTTAGTTTTTTATATATAAATATTTTATAATATATTTTTATGTCAAGGGATACCGTTCATGCGAGTCTCTACTCCCTATTAGCAAATTAAACAAAATCACATCTTTTACCTAGACCTTCCACAAAAATTCACCAAATAGAAAATTTCTTTTTTCATTGATATCAAAATCAAGTCCTACAAAAAAGTAGAGTTATATTTAAAATCTTTTGAAATTTAAATTGAAAGGTTTTTAAAAAATAATATCATTAACACAAAGCTTATAAATGTTTAAAGAAAAAAAATACCTAAAAAAATTATATTTAGAGGATATTCAATTATGCAATCTTGGTAAAGTTACATGACTCAATTTTGGTGAGGTTTTATGATGTCAAACTAAATGAGATTTTTTTGTTGAAAGAATGTAAAATGAGATTTAGGAACTTTAAAATGTTTTAATTTTAAAATGATACAATCCTTAATAACATAAAATGAGTCCTACAATTATCTCACAATTCTTTAGAATTGTTAAGAACGTTCATTTATGCATGCAACTTAAGAACTGTCACATCAATTGCTTCAATGACGAATCTGCATAAAATTTTGTTGTTATGTTTATCAAAACTCTATAATCAACTTGTAGTGGAGATGTTCTCATAAAAAAAATCTTTAATATAAAGCATGAAATGTTTATATATTATAGATATAGATATAAATGATAGATCATAGAATTCTGAAGCACTTGTGAACCTTTCTTAATTTTAAAGATTTTTTTAGTCATTTTTTATACCTAATAATCAATGACTACGATTCCATTTTACTTAAAGATTTTCTAGTTTCCCGTCGTTGTGACCACACTCTTTTTATCCATGTACTGCTTTTAGTGGTTTATTTTTTTTTTCAAATGTTATTTAATATGAAGCCATGCTGGTTCCTTTTTGGGTAGTAACTTTAAGAGTTCCTTTTCTCACTTCATTCTTATCGATGAACATATTAGTGTCTGTGAAAAATGAAAACTGATTACCAATTTTACATACCTGTCTCCAAGATTTCATTGCACTAGCTTCCTTTCCATTTTTTTTTTTTTTGAATATGCCATATGTTGTTTAAAGCAGATACCATGCCTGCATTCAAAGTAGTGAGGTTCAATCAAGTAGCCTGCAAGTGTATGATATAATTGAACCTTGCCTCAAGCAATCACACTGTCATAGTGGTGTCCAGCCTATTTTCAAATTAAGAGTAACTTTTAGGTCAGTTACTTACCTCAACTTTTAAAAAAGCAACATTCATGTATAACTATTATTACTAAAAAAAATACTAGAATTGATCGAATAGAGTAAATCAGAGTCACATGTTCAAATTCTTACTCATCCTTTGAAATGAGATAAATATAAGTATTTTTAGAATTATTTTCTTAAACTTGGAGACCTTGTTTGAATTACGAAACTATACCCTCCACTTAAATTTTACATGACGAAAAAAAAAACTATTACTCGTAGAACCAACGTTAGTATTTTTTGTTTTTTAGAAAAAAGGAATTCTTTCTATATTTTTCACTCTATTTTGTAGAGTTTAATAGTGAGAGAGAAAAGCTACAATTCAACGGTTAGAGATGCTCTAAGAACCAACTCTATACTACCAATTGAAGAGTGACTCATGCATGGAATTGTAATGAGACATTTTTATTTTAATATGGTCATGATGAGTGAAGTCACTTGATTTTTCTTCATTATTTTTATTTTCTATTATTGAATTCTGATTTCCATTATGCCAATAATAAAGATGTTGGTGCTTGAAATTCTAATATATTTTATGTTGCCAACCGGCCTAACTCATGAGTATATATAAGCTAGATGCCACTTTTCTCCAATTGAATGCAACATATCAAGCAGAATAGTTATAATAATAATAATAATAATAATAATATCTTTTTCAAAAATGGAATAGAACAAGTATTCAGTTCATTAAAATGTATAGAAATAATTTCCAAAACAGGAAAACCCTTTAATTCAAGGCAATATAGTCCATTGAATGGACCTCATCAAGAAGGAACCATTGCATTGTGAGCCTCTGCTGTCAAAGCCCCAACACCGTGTGAGTTGACACTTGACACTTGACACTTGTTGGGGTCACATTGTTTTGAAAAACACTAACATACCTCAGTACCATACCAACTTAAGACCTATCATGGAACTTCTTTGCGCCCAGTTTGGCATGGTCACACCTTGTTTGGTTGCCCTGGTTTCAATTCCTTTACATATGTCTTAATAATTCAATCCTAAATGGACGAACTAGTCTTGAGTGAATGAGAGTTCAACTTTTCATAAAGCCACCCCTTAATTGACCTGCCTTTCCACTACCACACATTGTGTAGTGCCAGGGCAAGAACAGCGGTAGTCAGTACATAGGAAAATAAAAGAAAGGGTACTTGAATATGTACAAGAATGGGTATCTTGGATGAATAATCATACTTATCTTTTCATGGCATATAAGTACAAAATTATGGGTGTTTAAGTGATATTTTAGTATGGAGAAAAATGTTAGGAACACATTATTTGATATTCTCTTTTATATATTTTTTTATTATTGGTTTAACTTTATTAAAAATGAGATAATTTGATAAGTTCAATATCATATTTAATGATTTTTTTTCCTGATCTTGTAGTTTTCAATAAATTTAATTAATAAGAGAGAGTATGTTTGAAGTCTGTTCCTAACACTCCTTTGTGTATTTGGATATTTATCAAAATTTCACGTTTCAAGTTTAAATTTATGTCCAAATGTTTAAATTAATGTAAAAACAAAAAAAATATACTTACTTTAAGAGTGCGTGTATCGTTATTGTTTAATGTTCATCCAAACACGGCTCAAGTTATAAGAACTTATATAATAGGCTCTTATTATATTTTTGGGTGTTAATAAGTTCTTATTATATGAAAAATTATATATTTTGTATTATTAAAATAAGTTAAAAATGAACTTATATATGAGTAATAAATAATTTTCATAAAATCGAAATAAATATTATATAAGTACCTTATTTTATAAGTATTTTCAATATTGTTATCCAATGAAAACACAATAACACCAGTGTAACAGTTCATCAATGAAAATATAAAACATGTAAGAAAATTGTTATATTTATATTTTCTTTCGAAACAACATCAAAAGTATTAATAACACAAGACCAAAGTTTTCGTCCAACTGTTGCACCAAATGCCTCAAAACAAATCTAAACTAATAATGACCAAACCCACTATGAGTTCATGTCCCCTACACATATCAGAGTGCAACACAAGGTGCTTCCCAAACTACAATTATTCCACTGAAGTTCTTAAAGAAGATTTTGGATATGGGTTTCTCCTAGTTTTGCAAGGCATGGTACGGTGGCGGGTATATAACTTTTATGGAGAAGATTATGGAAATCTTCAACTATAGAAGAATCCTCTCGTAGATATCATTCAACGTGGCCATGCTAAATTGCTAATAGTGAATTTTGGAGTACTACCGTAACACAAGTTGCTGAAATATGACAATGATATATAGTGTATCTGTGTCAGGCTATGTCCACCTTCAAGGCTTCAAAGAATTCCATTAACTTTAATAGAACAAAAACAATAGTGGTATCAGTTCAGAGTTTGTCCAATAACTTTTTTTAACATAAACTAATTACACTGAGGATGAAATATTTAATTATAAATCATTATATATATAAATGATAAATTTATTAATTTTTAGAATAATTATCTGAAAAAACATATTAATGGTTATTTATGATTGAAAAATAATATAAAACTATTACATTATTAATAGATAGTTGTTAAACTAAAAATGGAAAATAGATATATAGTTTGGTGACATTATTATAATGTGTTATGTTCCCTCCTTTTGTCCTAACTCTCATGTGTCTTCTTGCTTTAATTATATATGGACAAAAGAGACTGAAAAATTATAAACAAATTAAATAATTTATGTGCGTATATTGTTGCATTTGATAAATATTATCTATCATAAAAAATTTATGTGCATAAATTATTCATAAACAGTTAATCATTTGTGTCCTCATAAAACTAATCTTTTGCTATATAATCGTGAATTGCATTACTCCATTATATATCTAAGCAGGAAAGGAAAATAATTTATGAACTTAATTAAACCATGTGCGAGCTTTTTGTTGGTTACCAGATAAATATCTAAGGCTGAAATTAACATATTAGGGGAGTATTTCATAATTTTAAGGTTTTAAATTTGCTAACATATTCACCATTTTGTCTCATTTTAGGATTGATTTAAGATTGAGAATTGTTTCCCCACTTATATATTATATCTCTTGATATTATATTTAGTCGATGTTGAATTTGATTTTTTTTTTTAACATCACCCTCATGTCCAACACTTTTAAGCTTAATACATAAATAATGTGGTAGGTGACCAGGATCTAAGATGAACTCTAAAATATGGGTTTGAGTTTAAATTAACTTTAGAAACTAGCTTTAAGTGTAAATGTTACCTTGCACTTATATATTATATCTTAGCACAATTTATAGGTAATTTGAAATTTGGATTTTTTAAAACAAAAATAAGACTACCTTACTTTTAGATTTATTTAAAAAAATTATTATTAATTTTTATAAAGAAAAAAGTTACATATATTGAAAATTATTATTAATTAGTATCTCAATTTATTTTTGATCTTACTAACTATTGGACTGACCCTGATGTGGTCAATGTAACGGTGATTGCATTTGCAAACAGCCTAAAAACTTTGACGTTGCAAAGGATAGTTTTTTAATGGTTCATATTATACAAAAAATAGGTTCAAAGAATTTGGAAAACAGAGAACGTACGTAACCTTGAAGTATCCACAAAATATCAAATCGTTTCTTCCTCTTCTCTTTCGTTCAAAAGTTCATCATCAATATTTAACTACATTAATGTAGGGGTTATTCATTGAAGTGAAAGATTATATGAATTGTACATGACACATATGAAGACTTTTAGATTGATATTTGTGTACATGTTGATGTGATTGCTTTGCATTATTGTGTGCTAACTACTACTTAAGATGAAGATTATCTATAAGCATAAGCACGTTAATTAACCTGATAAGTCAAAGTGGGGGCCTGGAATAAAGGACTCTATTGCATAGCGACTCGAATGCTTTCGTCCATACACCTAGCAGAATCACTTATTGCAAGAGTAGGTTATTTTTATATCACTAATCAACATGCATCGCTAGCTATTAGTGCTTTATATCATTCCTTTTAATTTGGAAGCTAAATTAATAATTCATGATGATGTAACCCCAAAATTCTTGATTATGAATAGAAGTCAACAATTGAAAATCTAACACTCATATATCTAACCATAGTCAATTAGGGCGCTTTTAATATTATTTGAACATGGAGCTATATAATTAAGCATTCTTGTGTGACAATTTTATATAGGTGCATTGAAATACTTGATGGCTACTCATGTCATATGCAGTTACCATTTTGACTCAGTATCTTGGTGGGTTGGGGCCGACCCTCCAATTTTACCATTATAATTAAGCTAGCAACTCACAAGGACAAGTCAATCACAATAACTAGTATAATTTATTAAGCTACTCTATAGTTGAAAACATGTGTTCATCAACATGAGAATTCGTTCTACAATGCGTGGGGGTGATCAAAAGTTGGACTATCTTTTTTTAAATATAATAAAAGCTACACATGAATTAATTGGACCTATCCGAGCTTAGTCCTCCACATGTCAGATACACAAAGCATTAACTAAGCTCAAATCTGGGAATTATCAAAGGAGATTGATTGATTGATTTTGACTTTCATGTGCAATAGGAGTATACGTGTAGAGAATATAAATTTCTCATGTAATGATCGAAGAATTTCTCAAGATGATAGATATCGAGAATAAATTTGTGCTCCTTAAAATATTTATTGTCCTGTTCTTTGTATTAATATTTTTTTTGACTGCAAGATTTATCAATAATTTATGTAGGGGTTAATATTTATATTAATTTGGGTGAAGAATGCATAATTTAAAATATTTAATTTGAAAGATGAAACAGAAAATAAAGAATAAGCATGCTTTATTTTATTTTTCCCTAATGAAATTTGAAGATGGTATTTTTATAAGCTCTGCATAAGTTATTTCTATAAAATAAGTTATCTTGAAAAGCTTACGAAATAATGTTAAAATTATATTACGGATCAGTCATAAGATACATTCTCATAAATACTTGTAGCATATACATGATAAGTCTAGATAAGTTAACGAGAAGTCCTTCCAAATAGTACCATATGCTTTGCATAAATTATGCAGAAAGTTATAAAGAAACTAAAATGTGTTTGTCATTATAAAATTGTTAAAGTTGAATTTTGTTTGTGTAATTTTTTTGTTATAATAAAATTAAAATATATTATATTTTGATCCAGAATAATGTTCAAGTAAATCCAACCTGTGTAACAATTTGTAAAGGTTATATATAGGGGAGTTAACAATCGTCATAAATCACAACTAAAAAAAAACCACAAATTGAAGAATAACTATTACAAATTATAATTTTATTTTTTATTTTTTCTACAATTTGTAGCAATTGTTTTGTAATTTATTGTGGTTTCTAACTCCTAAAAATCCTTACAAAGGTTTGAATTTATTCGAAACTTACTCCAAACTAAAATGGCCCATATTATAATTTTACGAGAATAAAAAAGCAAAATAAATTGTTTACAGGAACGAAATTCAAATCTTACTAATTTTATAAGAATGAAAAATATATTTTAAAAAAATAGCAAAAGAAGTTCCTGTTTCGAGCAGATGACCAATTTAGTTCCAAAATTTATATTTCATTGTTACATTATTCCCTAAAATTAAAAACTCAAATAAGTTTCTCAAAATTAATATGTAACAATCCATACTCCATGTCAATATAAGATTTTTTAAACTCATGCCAACATAAGCTATGTTCGTATGAATTGGTATGTGATGGATGGCTAGGAATATTGCTTGAGTTCCTCTACAGTTATTAAATAAATATTTGTTTGAATAAATTTTTTGATAAATATTTCTAGATGAAGAAAAGAAAAAGAAAAAGTAAAATAAACTTCTTCTTAACTTAAAATTAGCTTTTACAAATGTTAAATATTATCATTTAGAGAAGCTAATATTTGAGAGCTTATACAAATTAGTTTATTATAAAGTAATATTAACTTATAAAAAGTTATTATTATTTTTTAAATTTTTTTCTTAAAAGTGTTTAAAAATCCTTAAGAAAAAGCATTTATGAAAAAGTTTATTCATCGATGTCCCAAATATTTGTAAAAAAAAAAAAACAAACATTATGCACTTCGGCTGACTAATTAAATCGCAAAATCATAACAACGATGGATGAGATTACTTTTGGCATATTGATACAAACATTATGCACGAAGAAAAGGCTTCTTAAAATAAATTATTCTAGAAGTGAAATCTCGGTATCATGTTGTTACCGGTGTTACATAAAATTCATAAAACATATTTTCGATAAGATATCAAAAAATTACTTGATGAAAAATTTGATTAAGTTATTTTATGAAGTCATAAAGGAGTACTTTCGAGGTACAATTGTTCCGTGTTGAAATTCTTTGAAATATATCATCCTCGAAAAGTAGTATTCTCGAAAGCATGTCTTTTGAAGATGTCATGCTTTGAAAAAAATGACTTAAGTATTGAGAGGCACTATGAAGATCTTGAAAATCTTTTTAAACTGAGCATCGAATACATTTTCAAGGCCAAAGGATTCTAGGAGCGATTATTGGAGAAATGCCTGGAAATGATTCTCGACAGTTATTTTCCAAGAGGCACTAAAAAATGGTTTTTAGCATTTATTTCTCAGAGGTGTCATCGAAAAGCGATCTTAAGGCAGTTTTTTGTCGTTATCAAATTCGAAATTCGAAAGACAGGTGTCAAATTCATAGATAGAGAGTTAGGAATCAATGTAAACGTGTTAAAAATCATATAATTTGGTTGTTAGACTAGAAAATCTACAAATAGAATGTTCTCAAACCATTTCATTTGGTTAGAAACCAATCACATTGCACATCGAAATGGCTGTAGGTTCCCTGAGAAAAGTGTATGATCTAACTCATTTTTTATTTCAATGCAATTGCTTTTCTCATCTCTGATTTTACTTTCAATGACTTATACTTTGTCTATGACTCATTCTTTTCCTATGATCCCTTCTATTTATGTCCCTTTCTTTTACATTTAATTGTTCACCTTTCTATAACTCTTTCTTTATTTTATTGTTTTATTGAAATCATTTTCAAAAATTCTTAATTGAATATATCTCATCAAAAATTGCATATTTTACATACAAATCTGTATTTTCATCAAAAGGTGCAAAATTCTTATATTATTTTGAATTTCACTACTAGAAAAATTGCTTTCCACATCGGTTATTTTGGACATTTAATATCAATTTTTAACCGATGTTGATACTAGCAACGTTGAAAGTATCAACATTAACATCGATTTTTGAAAACCGATGTTAACATAACTATACAACATCGGTTTTCTTAAAAAACCGATGTTGAATAATAAGAAATTAACGAAAAAAAATGTAAACTATGCAAATTCAACATCGATTTTTCATAAAAACCGATGTTAAATTTACATAACAACATCGATTTTTATAAAAATCGATGTTGTCAGTAAATTATGCAAATTCAACATCGATTTTCCGTAAAAACCAATGTTGTTATTAGTAAATTTACATCGATTCTTCCAAAAATCGATGTTGTGTATTCATTTTTTACATCATTTATTAAATAACCGATTTAGAATGTCATTTTAAAAAAATGACTTATTCTCTCTATTACTCCCAGCTTGATACTCTAAACCTCATAATCTCAATGTATACAACTTTAATATGTGTGGAAGATGAGAACATAAACACAGAAGTATAAATATAAATTTAATATGTGAACAATATATAAACTAACATGTGTCTCAAATACTCTACCTTCATGATGTAATGAAAAAACACTAATTAGAGCATACTAACTAATTTTCCAATTAAACTATACTTAGAAGCTGAATCCAACACTAAATCAAAACATACATATACTTGTGTGGTCCCATTCTAAATCAAAAGCCAGAGTAATGATATTTCATTTATGGAAAAACATAATAGCCACAAAAAGTTTAACAAGACAAATGAATAAAGTTAATAAGTTTACCCTGGACATGGATACGAAGAATAAAAAAAAGATTTGAAGTATGAACTAAATTTGCATTTATTTAATGAAGAACTTGCAGCTTACAAAGGAAACTAAAAAAAAAATTGGCTAATGAATTTGCATTTATTTACACTAACAAGCCACCTCTTTTCTTGAGCAATTTGCAACACAAAATATTGCCCAAAGTTCTAATTCCAAGATAAAAACAATGCCTGAGATGTCTAGAGACTCGAATGAATTTACCATCACTATCTCGAAGGACAGCACCGCAAGCTACTGCTGCCGCTAAGTAGGAGTAGGCACCATCACAATTGACTTTCCAGAAAGCATTTACATTAATTGGAACACCAAAATCTGGAAGTTGTGGTTGGAGTGTACTATATAAGTCCTTACTCCTGGTTGGAGGCACGCCCAATCATGGGGAGCCACTTGGTCCTTCCTCTTCACCTCAATCGCCTCCTACCTCTTCCTCTCAATCCTCCTCCACCTCTCTCTTGCTATCCTCTTTTGCCGCCGTCAAATCCCTCTCGGGCCACTCCTCGCCATCCACAGCCTCTCCATGTCCCTCATTTCCTCCATGATCTTTGCCGGCATCCAAGATCCGGGACATGCGGTGGTTCTAGCGGCACTCCAAAACCCCTATACTGTCGGTGAGGAGACGGAAGAGGAAGTTGAAGGTGATGGAGCCGACAGAGGAGTTGAAGCTAGCCTTGTCAGAGTTGTCGATGGAGGATCTATTGATAAGGAGACGGATTTGCCGAGATCAACGAAGTGCTCAGAGAGGTTGTTGCAGAAGAGTGGGAGGAAGGTTTCGTGCTTGGAGGTGAGGAAGTGGAGGTAGAATAGAATGATTAATTAGGTTTAGGTTGCTTCCACGTACTTATCATGTTCTCTCTCCACGCTCAAATTAACAACATCGATTTTTAAGTTAAAAAAAACCGATGTTAACGTGTTCCAGTTAACATCGATTTTTAAGTTTAAAAAAAAAACTGATGTTAACGTGTTCCTGTTAACATCGATTTTCTTAAAAATCGATGTAAATAAGAACATGTTAACATTGATTTTTAAGAAAACCGATGTAAACAAGAACACGTTAACATCGATTTTTTCAAAAACCGATGTTAATCAGGTCCTCTTAATTACAAAATTGTCACCGTGTTTTCGTTGACATCGGTTTTTGAAAAAATCGATGTTAACATAACGATGTTAAATCTAATATTTCTAGTAGTGTTTGTTACTAGAAATTAAATTTCAATGCATTCTCTTTTCAAAAAAGCTTACAACAGAATTCAAATAACTTTATTTTTCCCAACTTGATGTGTGAGAAGCCACTACGAATAAAAAGAATTCATATCCTTGAATCTTGTGATTGTAAGTCCTACAAACTCAAATAATACTTTTATTTGTTGACTAGAATCATTATATGAAGTTATCTTGTAAGTTTTTGTAAGTCTTCAAAACTTTTTTTCAAATTTCCAACATCAACACATGTGAAATGAGATGTTGACATAACTCGGTCAACAAAAGGTAGAAGCGCATCCTTATCCTTCCCAGCCACTCCCGAGGACTTCATAACTAGGCTAAGAATGACAAGCTTCTCGGCTACACCGAGAAGTTATTAATGTTAGACAGGTGACACTCCTTTTGAGGCACACGTTCTGTGCAATGACACTAGATAACTAATTTTTCTGCCATAAACATTGTATAAAATACCAAACATTGGTATGAAAAACTAACTCTACTCCATTAACTCCACCTTAAGCTCTTTTTGACTTGAGGGTTGGAGTCTATGCAGGCACCTCAATGTTGCCATACAACTTCCTCGCTACTGCTGTGCTTTGTCGTCGAAATTGCCATCATAGTTCAACTCTAGTTTAGGATCTCTCCCTGAACTGGATCTCCATCACCTAAACCAAATAGAAATTATACATGAAAAAAAATAACAATCATGAGATACAAATTAGGGAAATTACAAAAGGTGTGATTTCTAACATGTTTTATGTGTGTCTCTCGATCTATATATATACATGAGGATGAATTGACTTATATCTCTAAAGATGTACTAATTTTCACATCATTGAATAATTTTTTGTTGGATAATCTTATCTCAATCAATTAACCATTAAAAAAATCTTACTGTATAAATCATATTTACAAAATATAATTATTTAATACTTTATTGATATACATTAAAAATAATATATACATAATTTTTCTTAGAGGAATATAATATATACTTTAAAATACATAAAAAGAATAACTCTTTAATTGCATATAATTAATCACACGCACGCGCAAAAATTGAAATAACTTATAGCAATCTCTCTGTACATAAAACCAAAGCATACTGAGATTGATGGAAGTAGTGGGTGCTTCACAAAGTTTTAGCAAATAGGTTCGCATCCTTTACTAAGGTTTCCTCTGAACCAGGATTTTTATGTAAAAGGAATGGACAATTTGTTGTTATCCTTTTATATTTGTCTATTGGCTATTGGGGTTTAAGTCACCACTGTCCTTTTTCACTAATCACAACACTTCTATGTCTTTTTATTCTTCTTTCACATGAGCATTAATTAATTGTCGGACGGAAAAAAACATTAAAAAGTTTCATCAAGTACATGCAGATATCTAATTCCTTGGATATTCATTTCCATTCATTTTTTTAGCATAAAAATTGTGACAAAATGTATTTCTGAGAGTCAGGATCAACGGTTAGAGTACCGATGTTAAAAACAATTTGTGGCGGTTTTTAGGTGAATGTTAGTAAATTCGCCAAAAAATTATGGCGGTAGAAAACTAACACAAAGTTCATTTTTTTGCTTTTTTTATTTGAGCAATTTTCTTTTTTTGACAGTTATAAAACAAACACAAAGTGAATTTTTTTTATGCCATAAACTGTAATTTTTGATAAAAGAAACTCATATTAATCTTTCTCTAGTTTTAATCATTTCCATTAGTTCTATAATTATTTTCATTCCTATTTGATTAAGTATAAAAATTGAGATAATGTATTAAATTTATATTCTCTCAAATTTCAATACTATCATAATTATTGTAATTATTAATATTATCTTGTATAATTTTTCTTTCTTATTTACTCCTATTCACACCACAATTCTCAACATGATTCATTCTATCCTATAATTATACTTTGCATGTATAAAATTTCAGTGCAATAACAAGCTTCAAGTTGAAACAATGTTCATGCATAATGTGTTCAAGTAAGGAAATCTAACTCGTCAAACCATTGAAAGTTTGAAACATATATTATACCCAAAACAATATATGTCAAAAGGAATTAAGCAAAATATGTCATGTTGGATGGAAATTACTATCTAATGATGATCCTCCTCTTGGTGTTGGCCCATCTTGTCCACTTCCTTCATCCTATGAAATAAAAATCATATCATGTCAAGTGTTAATAATATATTAAATTTAACACAAGAATAGGAGAAGTACTTACAATTACGTTACTAGTGTTATGACCAAAACATAGTACCCAACTCAAAAGGAATACACCTTTCCTTCATTTGGATATGCAAGCATGACATTTTTTAAACTCTTTAGAAGTTGTCAATTTGTCCTTTAAACAAGTAACCTCCTCGTTCAATCTAGAGCTCTCGGTTGAATAAGAATTTGAAAAACTAGACCTGAACCACTAAAGCTTGTGGTGGACTAAAATTCAACAAAGTGAAGATCTCCTAGTCCTAAGAAACGTACACACCCAATATGATCCTTTCCTAGTACTTTATTCACACTATCATTAACTGAAAATTTTGTAAAGTTGTCATTTTGACTCATTTTTTGTGTAATCTTGTCCTATAAATTAGAAAAAACTTCCAGCATATTCATAAAAAACCAGCGCAAATAGTGAATGAAAACCATGACGGGAAAATGGCCTATGCAAGCAATATCTATGCACATTGTAAGCTGCAACAACAACAACAACCAGAGAGCTTAAATCTATAGCAACAACCTCCTTTCACTACCCAAAACCGCATCAATACCAATAGCAAGAGCACCACTTCCAGTACATCCCTAAATCAGCCCAAACACCTCTTGCATAGCAATTTTCTATCTCACACCAATATCTATACTACACACTAACACACAACATAAGAGCAAAACATGCAAGAACAATAAAGTTTTTGGGAGTTTCCATTTTCATGACCAGAAACATCATAATTGAGAATGGATAAAATTAAACACCAAATCAAGCACAAAAAATTAGAAACATATGGAATTAAGAAATAAAAAGGAATCACATAAATTACCTCAGTAGAGCTTGCCTCCTTATTAACATATGATCCATTTTTCTTCTTGTGAGTTGCAATCTAAAGTTCTCCTAAACCCACATCACGTCCAATATCTACTTCCTACACGACACATGTAAGTCCAAAAGAATAAAAAAATATATTTGACAAGACTCAAGAGAAAAACACAATATTTAGAGTAAATTACACTCACCTCTGTGTTATGCTTAAATTTTACCTGATACCCCTCTCTTTTTGCATCCTACAACAAAACCCCTTAATTGTTTAGCTCACATTACACCTAGACCCTCTCTTTCCTAAACACCGTTTAATAATTTAACAGAAATTAGGCACATGCTGGTCACATGACTTTTAATGAAAATTTATGTCTAAAATACCCTCATCTTCTTCCTCTTAACCTAAAAATATTTTAATACTCTTCTTTTTTGTTTTTTGTGTAGTTGGAAGTAAACTCAACTTTTTGTTGGACATGAACCCACTTTGTTGGTACGCAGTGTTAACAACCTTCTTCTCATCTTTTGTTCTATTAACATACATATGAACTGACTTTTGATTCTCAACAAACATTTTCAGCACATCATGATCAGTCTTAAGGGGGAGAATTTTACCACTAGCAGTAGAACAAAATCATAAAATAAAAGGGTGACATGGTGACAAGTCTAAATAATTAGCAATGTTTTTCACACAGTCATGTATTCTATGTATTCCAGTTCATCCATTGTGTTCCTATGGTCCTAAACATCAACACCATTTTAATCAACAATAATAAACAAATGATTTTTAGTTCATCTATTGTGTTCCATGTGATCTCAAACATCAATACTATTTTAATCAATAATAATAAACAAATGATTTCCAGTTCATTCATTGTGTTTTCTGTTGTCCCAAACATCAACATTATTTTAATCAACAATAATAAACAAATGATTTTAAAAATCATACGTGGTCCCAAACTGATCCTCCTTTGAAACCCCATTCAGAAATAGATAACAATAAACAATAAACAATCAAAATTAAATAAATAATCTTAAAAATTAACCTATATACAAGGTCTAATGGTCACTTACAAGCATAACCCCAGCGTGAACAAAAATCGTGGAACAGGAAGAGAAACAGAGCGCTCGTGAACATCGAAGAGGAAGACAAATGAAGGCACTCATGAGCATCGCGTACTAGAAGAGAAACAATGGAGAATTCGCTAACCGGAACAGGAACAATGAAGAACTCGCGAACGGTAAAGAGGAATGGAACGTGAAGATCGTGAGAGAAAGAGGAACTCGCACCTCCTGGACGCTGAAGAAGAACTCGCCAACAAGAGGAAGATGAACAGTACTCACGAATGGTGAGGAGGAATGGAACATGAATCCTAAATTCTGAAACTAATTGGGAAGGGATAATTTGGGTTTTACAATTAAAATCTAAGGACAATTTTGTCTGCTCACATATTTCAATTGACGTTAGTTAACGGTGTTAATAGAGGGGGGGTAAAAGTAATGTGACAAAATGGAGGGGTATTAGGTGAAATTTGAGTAAAACACAGGGGTGCGAGTGTAATTTACTCCAATATTTACCATCTCATGTTGTTTTGTAGACAAAAGTTTTGACCCACCAATATGTGGAATTTTTTTCTTTTTTCTAACTTTAGTATTTTTCCTGCATAATTGCTATGAAATAAACAATTTATTAATTGAAATAGAAGTTAAAAAAATTTAATCCTAACAAATATTTGGTAAAATTACCTTATATCACGTCCTTAGATGATAATCAACAAATGAAGACCATTGATCTTTGTGAATTCCATCAACAACATTAACAATTAATTGTTCTCTGGATAATGACGTATCATAAACACCATTCCATAATTTTTCTTGTCGTTCTTATACTTTCTTGACATGCAAAGAAAACAATAACACTCAGCAACTAATTTTGGTGCTTGGAAATGAAACAAATTCTTGAAAATAGATAAAAAAAATGTTAGCAAATCATAATTAACGAGAACAAGGCTAAACAATTTGGTGTATGCATATACTTTTACAATATTAAAGCAACCATCCTTGTATGATTTTGGAACATTTGACCAACTATCAAAGTTAATTGGGATAGTTTATTAATCTATGGAAATACGTTCACAAGTTGATGAAAGAAGTGTAGCTGCTTCTCCATAGGCTTGTAGTTGACTATCAAATGGCACAACTATACGTTCACCACGAGGCATCACAAATACACTTGGTTTTGTTAGCTGAACCTTTTTAGTATTTCCTTGTTCATCTATGAAACTGTGACATAACATTTCATTGGTAAATATAACTATAATTTATAGCATTTATAAATTTAATTTATATTCCTATCTAACAAATAATAAATAGCATACACTATGCAACCAATAAGTGCAAACTTAAAAAGGAATAATATATGAACACTAAGTTACTGATCATTTTCCAATTCCCATTTCATTAAATAAAACAGATGTTGACAACAACAACAACTATACTTTGTGTAAAAACAGATTGAAATTATAACCTATGACTTGCACAATCCATACTTTAGTAGCCTCATGTCCTAGACTTTTCTTTTGAGTAGATGCATGTGGTTGTTGGGTAGGAGCCATAGAAGTAGGAATGTATGGTTGTTGATTAAAAGCCATAAGAGCCTTAAGGGAAGAAATATGTGGTTCCTGAGTAGAAGCTATAGAAAAAGTATGTGGCTGATGTGTATGATGCATAGAAAAAGGAATATGTGGCTGC
>CM023941.1:10424988-10446246 GCA_013407115.1 Glycine latifolia
TGTGTAGGACCCATAGGAAAAGGAATATGTGGTTGCTGAATAAGAACCATAGAAAAAAGAAAATATATGGCTACTGAGTGAGAGCCATAGGAGAAGGAATATACAGTTGTTGAGTGGAAGTCATAGGAGAAGGAATATATGGTTGCTGAGTAAGAGCCATATAAGGATGAAGATGTGATTGCTACTTATATGATTGTTGTGTAGGACCCATAGGAAAAGGAATATGTGGTTGCTGAATAAGAACCATAGAAAAAGAAAATATATGGCTACTGAGTGAGAGCCATAGGAGAAGGAATATACAGTTGTTGAGTGGAAGTCATAAGAGAAGGAATATATGGTTGCTAAGTAAAAGCCATATAAGGATGAAGATGTGATTGCTACTTAGGTGCTCTTTTTTTTTGGATGCTTGGGTTTAGGAGGCATGACTACTTACACTAGAGTACACCTCCAAGCAAATGTAATTGAAGATTGATAAGAGAAATTAGAATGAAACAAAGTAGCAACAAAATGTAACACCTCGTTTTACTATCTTGTATTTTATTGATTTTGAATGAAATTTTTTTTCTCTACTTGCTTTAAAATTATCTTAGTTATAAATTTCACGGAAAATTCTTTTCTTCTTGCTTAGAATAATTCATACGAACGGTACTAATCATCAATATTGTAATCGTGTTCGTTCGAAGTTCATAATAATTAAATTCAATCCATAATACAGTCCAACTAATAAAATACAGACCATTTCTTAGTTCTATTACATAATACATATCACCAAAACAAATATCATAATTATTACAAAATATCTACATCAAAATAGTTTTCCAACATCTTCCACAAAATCCATCTGCTTGCTATGCTTTTACTGTTCCTCTGCTCGCCCAAATAAATTGAGGTGATTGCAGGTGTCAACCACAGACACAAAATATAGGGTAAGTTTATAATAAACATAGTTCAAGTCACACAATATATACAACATACAGATAATCATAAAACATCCCCATCATGTAATGCATGCTCATCTTCTTTATATGATGCATGATTCTCTCAAATTCTCATCAATTGGTACCATAGTCAAGATAGCCCCACCCTCTCTCAGTGGTACGAACTTATCCATTCAGTCAGGGTAGCCCAGTGTCGCGATAGGAAGGTCACCTCCATCCATGTGATCATCATGGTGGTGTGGTCCTCACTGTCTCAACTACCCCCCAGCTCAGATTCCTCTTGTCTGAACGCATGGACTTAGTTAAGCTATCTGACACACCTCCTCTTGAGGTAAATCACACGGTTTAACCCCCGCCAGGTATATGCATGCATGAATGATTCTCTTTTATCTCATATTTTCTCTTTAATATTACTCTTCACTTTATATCTCATATGCGTCAAAGTTCAATATACTTGCAAACTCATGGAATATGCTTATTAAACAACATATATACCTTCTTCCAACAATCACATAAAACTGTATAAAAGCACTCAAGCATACGAATATAATCCAAATCCAACAACTTCTTGTATATAAATCATACTTCACAAGGATTCAAACACTTATTCCAACAAGCAACATATTTCATTACTTTGAAATAATGTATCAAACACATGGTGGGCAAACTTTATAGAAATAGAAGAAACACCTTAAATAAGCAACACTTAAACTATATTTAACATAAACTTTCCCATACCTTGCTTTCTTTAAAATTTTGGACAGCCTTGCTCCTAGTATTCCCTAGCTCTTCATGTGAGGAAGTAAGGATGTAGGCCTTTGTTTTGCTTTAGGTAAAAGGTGAATTGAAAAGTGATGGAATGGAAGTGTTTTGGAATGGATTTTTGCACGTTAGCTTCCCCTTGGGCAGCCACCAATTTCGGTCCACTTCATCCTTTATATAGGGTTTTGCCACAAAAATCTTCTTAGTTCATTATTACCTTACTTTACAAATGGACCAATGGCATGTATCCTAGCTTTTCCACCATCCAAGTGTCCTTTTTCTTGAATTTTCTCAAGATTTCTTCATTCTTCTTGATAGTACACGTGCCATAGCTTGGCTTGGAGAGCACTCCTCACCAATTTCCTCTTCTTCACGTGGAGTAGCCAAGTTTTAAGGAAATTTTGTGCTTTTCTTCATTCTTGAATTTTCCCCAAAACCCATTTTAGTAAAATATTGATTCTGGATTAGTTAACCATTGGATCTCCTTAAAATTTTAAAGGTATACTTCTATCTCACATATGTAACTTTTGACCGTTGGGATTGTTGAAATAATATCTATAACTGTCCACGTGTTCAAAGGAGACAAGATAAGATTTTTTTGCTTTTTAAGAAAAATCTACTTAAACTAAATCTACACCATACAAGTGTCTTGACACTTGTCCAATTCATAAAGCCTTCTCTTAATTTCCTTTCAAATGTCCCTTTGAGTTGGAAAAATCCTGAAGCTTCACCATTATTTTCCAAGTTTCACTTAAATGCTAGAGTAAAAGTCTTCATCATGTGCCTTACAAGTGTCCTAACACTTGTATTCATTATATGGCTTACTTTTATAAGTGATTTTCATGAATATTCTCTTCCCTTCTACATGGTTCTTTTGCGTGCTATTCACACCTAAGGGTGGGAACATAAGTTTTTCTTCTTTTTATACCATTGGATGTTTAAGAAAAATCTAATTTCACTTATGATTTTCTGTCACAACTATTTTGATAATCTGTTATCTAAGAGTATTTGGTATTTCCATCTCTGTATTTCCATCAGGTTTTCACAAAATCCCTAAGAATATCTGATCATTTCTGGCCTGAAGGCATTATGGTAAATTCATCCTTCATCCTAAGGCATAATTGTCATTTCCATCATAGAAATATCTATTCAAAATATCTATTCAAAATATCTAAGGGTATTCTTGTCATTTTCAAAATATCTAAGGGCATTTATGTAAGTTTGCAACTTAAAATATCTTTCTAAAATATCTAGGGCACTTTTGTAATTCTTAAAAATATCCAAGGGCATTATCGTCCTTTTACCCTTAAGGGCATTTTTGTCATTTCAAATTTATGGTACGGGCAATATGGTTATTTTTCCCCAAACATTTTCGTAATGTCTCTAATTGATATTTCATCCACATAATTAAATCTTTCCTAACTTAAGACTTTCATAAATATCCATTGAACTATAGTTATGGAATTTTGGGGTGTTACACAAAACATATCAAACATATATCAATACTAAATATAAATTTGACAATAAAGCAAATAATATATATCTATAAAAACGAATGTCAATGAAATTGTATCTTACCAAATAAATTAATTCATGAAATAAATTAATGTTCTATTATTCCAACATATTTGCATCATCTACATCATCCTTTTCCAAGGTTATTGTTTATGTTTCATCTGCACATAGATTACTTAAATCTTGCTCATGGTACGACTCACTTTCAAATGTAATGTCTTCTCCAACTTCTCCCATATCATACAAATCTATTGTCATCCTGTGTATAACAACACTCCAACCCTTATTTACCTCATCATCAACATAATACACCATTTGTGCTTCAATATACGGGCCATGTTCTTCACATTCACCTGTGTGAATACATTGAGAAAAATTCATTGTAGCAAATTGCCAAGCATCCTTTCTGAATCCTCTAAGGCATGTAGTATATGTCCACTTGTACCTATATAGGACAACTATTAGAAAACTATAGTAGTTAATCTCAATTATGTCCTCTAACTTCCCATAATAGTGAAAATCTACTTGCCTAAAATTTCCATCAGAGCTACTTGCAACATATGAAGTGTTTGAAGTAAAAAAAACTCCTTTATTTTGTGTATTTAAACCTTCATCTCGCCCTATGGTAATAATTTAAACCTCCATTGCTCCTTTTGACCATCTAACTCAAAGATCCTTTCAAAGGTACATTCATATCATCAAGTTGCTTCAAAATATCTAACCCAAATAATAATTTTGGTGTATCTTTTTCTTCAATTGTGCCATCAAAATGCATCTTCATCAATCTAAATTTATGAGCTCTCTCCAAAAATCATCGATGACCCATGAAACACCATTTGCTATTAGAAAATAATCGACAAGGGAAACCATCAATGTTACAAGATGGCCAAGCTTATCCAATATAAGTATTCCACCCAGATAAATTACAAAGTCTAGTGAAATCAATGATTGTTCACATGAGAGTTGCTCTCATTCTAAACACTTCTTTCAAAGAAGAATCATAAGTTTCCACACCTTCTGTCCATTGGTCAATCAACTCCTTGATTAGAGGTTGTAGGTACATATCTATCTTATTCCTTGGCATTTTTTTATACTTGGAATGACCATAGAAAGAATCAAAGAAAATTGCTTCATGCACTCCCAAGGAGGTTGGTGTATGGAATTAGAAGCATTGACCATATACTATGCTTATTATTCATGGTTCGGTATGGGCTGAATCCATCACTTGCAAGGTGAAGGCGAACATTTCTAGGTTCTAAAACAAATTTAGGGTGAATTTGATCAAAACTCTTCCATGCATTAGCATCTCTTGGATGCCTTAACAATCCATATGGGTTGCTATTTAAAAAATGTCATCTCATGGACTTTGCTGTTTTGGAACACACAAAATAACCTTTGCAACCTTAGTTTCAAGGGAAATTAGAAATTAACATAAGACCCTTGTTGTTACATTCTTTTTACCATTAGTACCTTTTGCTTTCCATCTATATTTCTACAATGTTTGCAAATCTCCAAATTTTCATCTTCTCCCTAGTACAACATGCAATTCTTCGTGCAAACATCTATCTTGGTATGATTAAGACCAAGCTTTTAGATAACCTTCTTTGCCTCATAAAATGAAGTAGGAATCTTTGCATATTCAAATGCATCTTTCAATAACTCCAAAATCATCGTCATTTCTTTATCATTCATACTACACAAACATTTTATATGATACAACCTTAATAGAAAAGATAACTATGTACTTTTGACACCCTTCATATAACTTTTAGATACCATTTCTAAGCATATCAAGAATTTGTTCATTTACTTCATTAGGCATAGTGTCTACAAACCCATATGCTTCTTCATACATATAAGGCTCCACATCATGATGTCTATTGCTCCTAAATGCATCATTTATCATATCTATCACTGGATTTCCATTTTGCAATGGTTCATTTATTGCTTTAGTGTCCCTTAATTCCACTGTTTCATACGTTTCTCCATGCCATATCTAGACTTTGTAATTTTTTGGGAATTGCTTACAAATTAAGTGGTCAAACACCACATCTCTAGTTTCCCATCTATCGCAATGACATTTAGGACAATGACACCTTATTGCACCATTGACAAAGCAATTCTCAAATGCAAAATCTAGTAACTTATTTAACCCCTCTAGATATCAATTATATTTTGGGGCAAATCAATCCATGATTTATCCATTACCCAGTTGTTCTAGTAAAATCAATAATCAGTTTATAAATTAAAACATAGCCATAAAATGAAAATGCTTAAGAGATCAAAGGAGCAACAGTACATGAAATGCAATTATTGAAACAAAGCAAAAAAATTTAAGAGAAAAAGAGAAACAAACATATTGGTGCAAAGGTTTAGACTGTAGAGAACTATGAAAATGCAATTCTTGTAACAAAGAAACACAATGTTCCACCTAGAGTCCTTTATTAATCCTAGAAGTAAATCTATACTATCTTAATTATTTGCTCCTTTAGAAATTCTGGATATGTTCTTGAACATTTATACTTTTTTTATCAAGCTGATTTCAACTAAATTATTCTACAATGTGAACTGAGTTTAAATTACTGAATGAATATTGTACTAAAATGAATTAGGTAGTGATTAATGTGATAGGAACTGATTTTACTATGGATTAATAGAGAAAATGCTCAAAGAATAGAGATCAGTCATCTGATTACAATCTTATTATGCACTATGCATCAAATATAGAAATTGAGAATGAATATAAACATTCTGATATATCTCATCACAATAGTAAAGATAATGAAGCATCCAAAGAACTACATTAAACAAATCCAACATTTAGAAAAGCTCTCTACTTACTTGAAATTTTTGGCTTTACAATTGCAGCCTCAGTATGACCAAATCATTTGAAAAAACAACAACTAAATAGGCACATGCAATAATTATGCTGCCAACAAAAAGAGATCAGTAAGATTTGATTGTCTTAGCTTGTGACTGTTAGGTGGTTATAGTCTTAATAATGTAGTTTAAATTGAAATCACTAGAGTTGTTTACATGAATTTACTATTGAAGCAGTTGAAGAAGAGGGAAGAGAGTACCCAGAATAAGGAGAAGGAGAAAGATGCTCCTCATTCCCAAACAAGAAAACGAGAAACTATTAGCATGGAGAAGAGTGGCTCAAATGAAAGTAGGTGGATGTGTGTCAAAGACTCACACTATCGCTCAAAACCTACAAATTACAGAATAAAACACACTAATATGGTTATGCCTTAGTAAATGTATTTTGGCTTATTTAATTATTTTATCAAATTTTAATCTCTAACATTTACTTATTAATTTTTTTAAAAAATTATAACCAATATTATATATTTTACTATTGATCACTTACTCAACAAACACTATTCATTATAATAAACAAGAATAACTAGATAGTGGGGTTTGTTGTTGCTTGAAAATAGTGAATATCAATTATATATCATGTAAATGAAAATTTAAGAATAAATGTGAGAAAGGTTAAACAAAATTAATCAAAAATAATATCATTTCACAAAAATAATGAGGGGATAAATATTTCAATCCACTACACCACATTATCAGTTTATCACTATGATAATTCGTTTACAACAATCATTGTAGTTCCTAATCCACCAAGAGAATCCCAATCCTCCTCAATTCCTTTGAAGATATCCCATTTCCCCTACAAGAAGACACCAAATTTTAAAGTCACTACTAAAAAATAGGCTTTTAACATCGATTTTTTGGGCTTTTTGGGCTTTCAACATTGATTTTTACGCGATGTTGAAACCACCAAAGTTAAAAGTATAAATGTTAACATCGGTTTTTAAAAACTGATGTTAATGAAAGTATACAACATTGATTTTTAAGAAAAACCAATGTCACTTAATAAGAAAGAAAAAAAATGTAAAATATGCATTAAACAACATCGATTTTTACTAAAAATGGATATTGATATACAAAAAACAACATCAAACTTTAGTAGAAATTGATGTTGTTGTGCATTAAACAAGTAAAAACCGATGTTGTTGTGAATTAAACAACATCAATTTTTAGTAAAAACTAATGTTGCTTTTTAATAATGAAAAATAAAAATAAAACTTTTAAAACATAAACATTTTATGACATCCTTACATATAGCACAATATTTAAAATAAAAAATAGAGCAAATAAATTAGGATGAATAAAAAACAAAAAAGATCAGTAAAAAAAAAGAAGAAAAAACCATCAAATATAGTCAAAAACACATTGGAATAGTAATGGCTTTGATAGGGTTAAATCTAGTATAAAAAAATTTAAAACCAATAAATCCAACAAATATATTAAACCCAATATAAAAGGTGAATAAAGAAGTTAAAAAATAACTATATAATAAAAAAAACTATATTAAACTAGATGTACTATCTGAACTTTTTGAAATATAATTTTTTAACTATTGTTATTAAAAATTAAAATATAATTTATATATAGTTTATTAATTATAAAGAATATGTTGTAAATAATATTTATTAATATCTCAGAGGGTCCATGATTAAGGACCTACCTAAGGCATACATAATCAATTTTTAAAATTAATTTTTATTTCAAATTAAATAAATTATCATAATATGATTATAAAATTTTAGCGATATAGTTTGTTAGTTGTAATATGTTTATTATGTTAGAATATTATTAGTTAGTGACTTAGGTTATGACCTAGGTTATGGTTAAGGACCTACGTAAGACATACATAATCAAATTTTAAAAAAAATTTTAATCTCAAATTAAAAAATGTGTAGCATATTATTATGGCCGAGTCATCGTCATCTGAGTCACCTTGTTCTGGTTATGACCGTGAGCATGAGCCTACCGATCCCACGACGCATGTTCTGCCTGGCCCATATGGATGGGATGTACTCATGAGGCATAGGCAACACACTCATATTTCACAAGCTTTTTGGAATGAAGAAAGAAACAGAGAGCTAAAAATTCATCGTGGAGGTAGACCTAGTGGTGGACCCCGACTCGACAATATTCCAGACCTAGTCGCACAATATTTGATTGAGGCTGGTTTCATACATGTGGCTCGCATGAAGTATATGCAGGTATCGATTTATGAATATTGTTATGTTTAATGTGTTGAAATTTTAATGTTCAAATTGCTGGTTTCATACATAGTGTAATTTGAACTTATAAATTGAGAAGTTACCTATATTTTTCAGATTGATGCTGGTCTTATCAGTGCTATGGTTGAGCGGTGGAGGCCAGAGACACACACTTTCCATATGCCGCAGGGTGAGATGACAATTACCTTGCAAGATGTGGCAGGTAATCTAGGATTTCCTACTGATGGACAAGTGGTTACTGGACAGACTTACACAGATTAGGCAGAATTGTGTAATCAGGTTTTTGGTAACGGCCTTGATGCGGCCACTGAGTTATGCATCGACAGTCTAAAGTTATCATATTTTGACAGGGTGTATCTTTTATGGGATGCAGTTGCTGGTAACCCTCAGAATGTCATATAATTCACAAGGCTCACATAGCACGAATGTTAGGATCTTGGATCCTTTGTGACAGATCGGGGGGGAGCGTAGTAGCATGTCGCTACATCACCTTTCTTGGTGGTGATTTTGTCGATATTGGTAGATATAACTGGGGGTTTGCGGTTCTAGCAAACTTGTTTAGACAGTTGTGCGAATGCACAGACCCCGATAGAAAAGACATTGGTGGCTGCACTATTTTGCTTCAGATTTGGGCGTGGCTCTGATTTCCACCATTTGCTCCCCCATTGCCTGATCTGTATGAGCCAGACCGCCACTTCGGACACAGGTAAGTTTATTTTGTATTACTTGAAACACTGTGTATTTATGTGTACTGCAATTAACAATTGAATGTTGAATCTAGATATTAGATTTAATGCTTTAGGTCGCTTGAGCATGAACTCACTAAATTGGTATCGAGACAGACTAGACAGCTTAACTAGAGATGAGGTATGCTTTTATTAATGAAATATATTTATTTAAAATGGATGTGAATATGCAACTGACTCCTATATATGATTTAATTGTGTAGGTGGTTTGGCAACCTTATGGAGATTACGATTTTTTGGGTGCATCTCCTGACACACAACATTTGTGGATGGCTAGGACACCTATTATTTGTTTTCACATTGCTGAGTATTCCCAGCCTGATAGATGCATGAGGAAATTCGGGCGGGATCAACCAATACCTCACAGGCCTGGAAAATTGAAAGGTATCCATGATTATACCCTTCGGGGTAAAGCCCAAGAAAATTGGGCTCACAAGTTAAGAAAATTTATACAGAGATAGAATAGGAGAGGTCAACATGTTGAAGTGCCTCCTGCAATACATGGTCTCATGTCACCGAACCATGAGTACATGGTTTGGTATAGACTTTCCGGCAAGTGATGTGACCAAGCGGGGTGCCAAATTAGCACGTTGTGTAATTTATTTACTGAAAGTCTTTTTTTTACCATTATGTTATATTTTTGTTTATGTATATCTGCTATGAGTTATAGGTTGATGGTCTGGAGAATTTGTATTTTGTCACGATGGCTGAGCAATTTGCGATCCACGGTTTGGAATATGTACACGAGGAAGTAGGTCGCCTAATTGTTGTTTTCAGAGAGTCCGCTCGGGTGGAGGAGGCAGGTCCAGAGGCACCCCTGACCCAGCTTCCGAAGGAGCCACAGTTATCCATCGACATTGGGCGTCGTGCGAAAGAGGGTCAAGGGTTAGGACGTCGTCGACAACCTATTCCACCAGTTCCTGAGCCTATTCATGCACCCAGGCCATGCATGAGTGGATGGATTAGGCCACCCTACATAGGTTATGAATACGGTGTTCATCAGACATATTACAACCCTACCCAGGCGGAGATGGAGGCTCATACATATTATCAGCCAGAGGCCCCATCGATGGACACACAGAGCCAGCCTGTGTTTCATGTCAGTCCAGTAGCGATGCCATGCGGGGATCAGGCAGGGAGCAGTAGCATGGGACCTCAGTTGTGGGATGATGCAACTATTGACGAGATGTATAACCAAATAGATTTTTCACCACACTAGTCAGACTATCATCCAGAGCTGCCGGTCGAGGACACTCCTTCTACATATCATATGCAACAACCTTCTCCTGCTCCACAATATTCACGTGGACGTGGTAGACACAGATTGCCAGATCGACAGGCGCATCATCAGCAGTGGCCTCCTGCTTTGTAGACTTTATATTTTGTTATTTTATTTGGTTTCCATGATTATGTTTAGCTATGTAGTTGTTAAACAATTTTTGGGTGTTTGAATGTTTTAATTTCATCGGTTAAATTAACTGACATGAGTGGTTTCACATTAAGGTTGAATGCCTTAAATTTCGCACACTGACAGAACCACTCAGGGAGGTTTATCGAATACGATTTGTCATAACCATCATCAACCTCAAATACAGTTTGTTCAACATTATATGTACGCACATAATGACCAGTAGCATTGGACTCATTGGCCTTCAACATACCAACCACGTTTGCAATGACGATGAGGACCATGCAATTCATTAACAGCCGATATCCCCCTGTTAACAAAATATTCCACCAGTTTGCTATATGTGTGTTTCACCAACGCGGTTATTGGCATGTTTCTTGCACCCTTTAAAACCCTGTTAACTGACTCAGACAAATTTCTTGTCATATGTCCATACCTTCGTCCCTCTACATCGTATGCACGTGTCCACTTTTCCTTGGGAATGTTATCAATCCATGCAGCAACCTTAGGACTCACATCACGAAAATGTGCCAAGGCTATCTCAAAATCAATAATAAAAGGAGTATAACCTGCACACAATTTAATTAACATTAAAATTTAGTAATACATTCAAAATTGGAATATGAAGTTATTAACCATACCTAAATTCATAACCGCTCTCTTCAAATTTTCATTTCTAAACTTTTGATTCAAATTGCTAGCAATATGACGAAGACAAAACACATGATAAGCATGCGGTGGCTGCCACCCACGGTGCCTCTCAACTGCAGACAATATGCTTCGGTGCCGATCAGAAATAAGACAAATATTTGTCTTCTTTGTAACATGAGCGCGAATGTTATCCAGAAAGTATTCCCAAGCTTGCAACGTCTCACCCTCAACAATGGCAAATGCAAGTGGCAAACATTCATTATTTCCATCCTGAGTTGTGGCAATCAACAATTTTCCTTTGTACTTGCCATATAAATGAGTGCCATCAATTTGAATAACCGGTTTACAAAAATTGAAAGTCTCGCAACATTGTCTGAAGGTCCAAAAAATGCGGTGAAACACACGTTTTCCATGAACAATTCTATGAGCCACATAATATTCTTTTGTTTGAAGATGATAAACAGAACCTGGTGAAAAGCGAAGCATATAGTCACACCACCTGGGCAAAAATGCGTACGATTCCTCCCAATCACCGTAGATAATTGCCATTGCTTTTTGCTTTGCATACCATGCCTTGTAATATGAAACTTTGTACCCATACGAATGGGTTATCCTCTCCTGGACTAGTCCAATTGAACATGATGGATCATGCTTTATCATCCCTAATAATAAAAAATGATCACGTTGTTATTAATAATAATAATAAAATCATTAATTCTCATAATTATCATGTCATCCAATAACATACCTAGTACGAGTGAAACAATAACATCAGCATCAAGTTGTTTGTGGTCCTGAGAAATGTGATCATTTAGGCAATTGTGATCCCCGCCCCATTTGGTAACCATCCATCTATCACCATATGCTGGTTTCATTACCCTAACCCTCCACGGACAATTCTGGTCATGCGCATGACATTTCATGCTTAACTTTGTCGGTGTACTTTCAACCACAATAGCTTCTTGATGCTCCTTCATCAGGTTCCGCTTGATTGCCATCTGCACCTCTTTTTTGGATGCAAATTCCTGTTTAACAACCAACTTATTCCCTAATACCCATGACCCCTCAATTGAACCTAAACTAGTGCCAGAATCTTGTTCACTCGGATGATCCCAATCAATGTATGTGTAATGTGGGATTCCATCCCAAAAAGTATTATTACCCTCACCTACATGTGCAGTTTTCCATTTTTATTACCAAAAAAACCTTAAACAAAAACCAGACATATATGTAAATAACTATTGTTTGGTAACATACCTTCAGATTGTTGTGGTAATTGAGACTCCCCTGCATCCTTGTGTGGTTGGATTTGATACTCCCCCACAGAAGAGTGATGAACTTGTATTTGAGTTGTGCTTCGACCATCATCTTTATCATTGTCTGAACCACTAGCATTCTCGGCAAGAAGATGATCTTCCATTGCGATATTTTCATCATCGTCATCGTCAAAATCGTCGTCCATAACCCAAGTAGGGTCATTTTCATCTTCCATAGACAAATTAACAACTGGAGCAGCAGATGCTGATGCATTATGGGAATAATTCAAATCAACTGACCTCATTAGTAAAGCGACATACTCTGCTTCAGCACTATCCACGTACAACTCTAAGAAATTTTTCTTTGATTGGTTGAAGAATTCTCCTATTACCATTCCTACGTCTTCGTCGTCTATTACTTTCATGCTAATATATTTTTCATCGCACCATATTCTTGTAGTAACCATAGTGATAGATTCATTACCTTTGAGAACTAATTTTTGACTGATTTTTTGATGCGATTCCTCAATACTTGAGTTGCACTTGATACGTGTTGGTCTTTTATCACCTTCGAAAACAACACCACGTCGACCCTCAGTTATCCTACCATTATAATATAGAACAATACGAACTAAATCAGAATGTGGACACATTTTTATATATATAACCAAAAAACAATGCAAAAAATATAAATAAGCAAATATTGAGATGATGAAGAAGAGTTGTGAAGAGAGGGAAGAGGATACTGGGTTTAAATAGGGGAATTGGCTGAGGGGAGCAGGGTCACGTCTCCTGGGGGCGTGACTGGTAGCTGAATCACGCCCTGTGGGGGCGTGTTTGAACACGCTTGGGTGGGGCGGGATTGGGGTTGAATCACGTCCTGGTGGGGCGTGTTTGGTCGCGTCTTGGCTAGGTGTGATTGCTTGCTACAGATTGCCAATTACTTTCCAAACTACAACAAATTGCTAATTATTTATTAAAAATGTAATATTTGTAATTTTTTGCCGTGGTATGCAAGGAATAGGTTACTCCTTTAGGGACCGGGATGGGCGTGGAAAATACTAGTACTACAACAACAATAATTAAGTCTAGCTAGAACCCTTCAAGAAATCATATATTAATTGTTGATGATTATGGCCATAGTATTGAACTGTGTTTAAGTTTAGAGATTTCTTGCCAACTCATGAAAACAGGAGCAGATTTTATGACCCAATTTTTCAATCCGTGTGGAAAGGCAAACCCAAGAAGGTCAAAATGAAAAAACGGAGGAAAGATACAAACTTTATGCATCACCAACACAAACGAGACACAAAATCACAAAACCCAGATCTACATGAAGCCTGAAACCAAATAACTGATCCAAAAGAAGAGAAACATAGAAAAGTAAAAGAGTAAAAAAAAGAACTTTTGTAAAATCAAAATGTGTTATTATTGCAAAGAGAAAGTGCTAAGAAGTCACCAGGTATTGTTGAAGTTGAACACAGAACAACCAGGGTGACAATATTAAAAAATAGAAAACTCTTGACATGAACAAATACCGAAAAACCAAACAACAGTATCATGGTTTTACATCAGAAGCACGTGCATGAGTCCCCAATATTTTCCTTGTTCGAAACACACAATAGCACTAGGCAGAAAACAATGGCTCATCTTTTTAGAGATAAAAATGGGAAGAAACATCACGAGTGGAGAAAAAAAACAAAAACTCAACAAACCAAAAAACCAGCCAGCAAAAATGTATGCTATTTATATCTACCCCGTTAATTAACTCATCGACTTGATTCCAACTAGCTAGCAAATTAGACGCCGTTCAACTTAACTAACTAGCTAGATTCTTAACTTTGAAGCTCCCAGAAACAATGTCATATCGCATTGTTGTGGAGAATGCTGAACATTAGAGGATATAGAGGTGGAGAATGCAAAACAGAACCACATTCTAACAACAAACATGGATTAGGCATTTTATCAAACAATTAGTAGGCAAGAACAGAGAAATCATATAGCAACACATTCAACCTATACATTACCTTAAAATGCTAATGCAACAACAAAGAGAAAGGTTTAGTTGTGAGATAGGTTCATTGGGTGCAAGAATGCTACCAATCTGGGATTGAGAGACGAGGATTTGAAGTCGCGAGGTACGCGTTCAGTGTGAGCGAGAGTGAGGTAGCAAGAAGATCACGAGACTGAGAGTGACGAAAGCATGAGAGTCGCATGAAGATCACAAGACGTACTAGGATCACGAGAGGGAGGTAACAGGAAGATCGCAAGAGTGAGAATGACAAAAGCGTGAGAGAGCCACTTGAAGATCACGAGATGGAGGTAGCAGGAAAATGGCGAAACTGAGAGTGAGAGTTTAAAAATTGTGTCTTATGCGTTATCATACTATGCTTCATTATCTTATGTGTGAGTTTTTAGATGAAAGCAAGCTCAAGTCATGATTCGATAAAATATTAAAGACATACATTAAAGACTTTATGTTTGAGATACGTTATGCACGAATTGTCTTACAAGACATTCTCCTAGGATCTGTCAAACAACATCAAAAGAAGAGCTATGCAGTAACATATTTGCTTTGATTTAAAGGAAGTGGTTTTCTACTGTAGGGCTCAACATGAAAGCCAACCAGAGTGGTTTTCCAGCATGAAGAAGTGTGTTCATTTAATGCAAATATAAAATGCTCCAAGGAACATAAACATCAAACAAAAGCTCCAGAGAAGAATTATATCCGTTTAGAGACAACAAACACTTGAAAATGAAGACCTATAAATACTGCTTATTTTATTTCCTCATAACCAAACTTTGCTAGCAAAAGGAAATTATCAATGTGGGATAATTATCCAAAGTTCACTTAGTGATGATGTAATACTAATATGTTGATGTAATGAATGATGTGACAAATGACATACTGATGTGACCCTAACATGTGTTGATGTGGCATTGGTGGAAAACTAAATTTGCACAATCATAATACTTTAGAGACTAAAACTGCACACTTAATTTTTATTTTTATTTTTTATTTTATACTTTTTTAAAATCATTAATTTACCTTTTTCAAAATTTAAAATAATGAAAATTCAAAAAATGGAAGAAAAACAAAAAAGGAAAATACAAAATATTAAAAATGCCAAACATAAATTACTCAAAGCTCAAATATATGAACCATGAAACAAAAATACATTTTAAAATTTAGAAGGAAGAAAAATAAAACAAAACAAAAAGAAAAAACATTAGAAATTAAAAAAAAATACATGAACATGAACCACTAAACAAAAAATCACATTTTTCTTTTCTTCATACATGTTTTTTTTTTGTGTGGTTCATAGGTCATGTATTTTCTTTTTTATAGTGTTGATATGGTTTAGACATGGATGAACTATCTTATAAGTAGTTCACATTGAATCATTAGAAATTACTTGCTATACTAAGTTATTTTAACCTTTTAGATTTATGCTGGTTAAAATGTAGCTTTAGTCCATCTTTTTTTTGTCAATTCGCAATTTTGGTAGCCCTAATGTAAAATAGAGACATTTAGTACTACACTTTAAAAAAAATCATGATTTTGGTCCCTCCATCCAAATGATATTGTTTGTTAAATAATTAACATTGACCATTATAATGTGTGATTTTTCAATGCTAATCATTTTTAAAACACATATATTATCTCAAACACAATGGTGTTGGTCCTTCTTCCTTGACCCCAACTAACCTTGTGTCACATCTTCCACAAATTAGCATTGAGAGCAAGGAAGCCACAGTTCCTGAAATTATCTACAGTTGCATCGCCATTTATTCAATTTAACAGTATAGGCCATTGCTCGTTGGCCTACGTTGATATTTTCTAGCTCTTGCACCTCAAAGTCACATGTTTCTCGATTGTACCTTTGCACATGATGCATCCCAGCACGACGTTGATTTTTTTGCAACATAACAACTACCACTTCGGGGTAGTTGTGTCCTGCCTATAACATGCATTGTGCGCGTATCCCTTTTGAGTTTTTTCAAATGTTGAATCCACCAAGGCACATATAGGCAAAGCCTGCGCTCCTTTTAAAATAGAATTCATGCACTTAGCGAGGTTGGTTGTCATATGCCCATATCTTTTGCCACCATTATAGGCTTGGGTCCATGTTTCCAATGGAATGTTTTCTAACCATTCCACAACTTGTCAAAACTACCTTTTCATAGAATACAATTTTGCTTCGAGTCTTGGTCGCTCCATTTCATATCCTATGAAAAACACATTAAATCAATTGAGTGAATAAATTGGTCATTAAAATAAATAAATAAATAAATCCATAAGTAAACATAAAAAAACATTTAACCATATATTAGACTTGTCTTTTCAGGTCAACATTATGAAACCTTTTGTTAAAGTTTGAAGTAATATGTTGAATGCAATACATTGATTTTTAACTTGATGCTTTCCACCCATCTTCTTGTGATCATAATGCTGATAACAAATCAAATCCTCTGTCTGATATGATGCATAAATTTTGTTGAGGTGTGTCATATGTTGGCAAAATATGGAAAAACCACACATCCAAGCTTCCTTTGCCTCACCTTCAACAATTGCAAATAGGGGTGGAAACATGTTTCGATTCCCATCTCATGCAACAACAGTCAATAAAGTAGTATGGTATTTTCTGGTTAAAAATGTGTCATCAATGTAACGACCCGCCTCATCGCTACTGTATCACTAACTCTTAATTACTCTGATAACAAATTTTAATGAAAATCCCTTATAATTGATTATGGAAATGGTAGTAAGTTTTTTCGCAAATAAATATTCATCACTATGAAGCAAATACGTAGATAAAAGTGAATTTAAACATCGCAATTCATTCACATGTAAAAACATAATTTAGTTGTATTTACAAGTATCCACATCTGAAATGTACAAGTTCTTCAAAAGAAAACAATGGACTAATCTATGGAAGAGTTGACTATCAAAACACAACTCTTTTTTCGAAATATGATTCATCGTCATCACGACAGCTCGGCAGCTCCAACCAAAAAGAGATCTTCCTCCAAGTCACCTAATGTTGTCCGTCTGCTCACACGAATGAAGGTTCGCGATCATCACAGGTACCAATCCACACGGTACAAACAAAGCAAATGTGAGTTTATCATGTAAAAACAACAAGTAATAGATAACAGTAGTTAGAGAAGGAAATTCAAAACATCACAATATCATCACAACACCCAATCATTTCATCACGCAACAAACAAGGACAGTCATCCAAATACATTCCACAGTCAACCTATAATGCTTAGAATGATGCATGCTCCTGACTCATCTCTCAGCATGCAATGTGGTATGATGTGTTGTAAACACATCTAGTTTTTAGTATAATTTTAGGATAAGTTTTAATTAAATATTTAAGAAATAGAATAGAATTAGCCTAGTTTAGTAATTTAATTACCTTGAACTAATTTCAATACATTTGAGCATTTTACAGGTAAAAAGGAGGAAAACTCAAGCAAAAGAGAAAAACCAAGTTTTGAAGCCCACGCTATTAGCGTGGGAACTCACGCTATCAGCGCCACATGCAGGGAAGGAGGATAAACTCTCGCCTAACTCACGCTACTAGCGTGAGAACCCGCGCTATCAGCGTCAGCCTTTCGAAAGATCCACGCTATTAGCGTGGAGTCGCGCGCTGATCGCGTGGAGTTGATCCTGTTGCCTGTTTTAAAAGATTTATTTCGTAATTGGGCTTATCTTTTGGCTTTCTTACTTCACGTAAACTTTGGTATAAATATGAAGCTTCTGAACAGAGTTAGGGTATCAGACCTCAGCAGCCTTTTATCATTCTTCATCTTTCTCTCACCCAACCCTAGAAATCAAATATCTAAGCCAGAGTTACTGTACAACCATGAATCCTATCACAGCTTTGATGTACTTGAAACCTATGGTTGGCTAAACACCTCATTGTAGGAAGGCCATGAACTGATGAGAATTCCTCTTTAATTGACTGGTATTGAAATATATATGTTTTGATTGTTTTATTCTTATCTTCTCTTTATTCATACTCTTATTTGAAATTGATCACTTCAATTAAGTGCATAGGGTTAGGATTCGCAATGGGAACGTTGGGATTCTAATTTCTGAACTGATAAAGAATAACATTCATTCTTCGCCTAGGAATAGGGATGCGTGGGTGCGGAATCTATAATATGTTCTTTACATGCTTAAATTGATAGATTTCACTAAGGAATTAGGTTTTCAATTCAGTCTAAAGGGTTGTTTCACTAAGGAATTAGGGATTAACTAATATAGAAAAGACTTATTCTCCGAGCAATCCCAACAGGAACCCATATGGTATATTCTCTAAATGCTTAATCTGTCAGAATTCATAAAGGTTTAGGATTCTTGATCAAATTAAAGGGCTGATGCACTAGTTATCTAGGCTTCACAAATAAAGAAGAGATTTATCATATGCATGCATTAACTTGAATTAACAAATCAGTCAAGTAAAGGGGGAGGACTCAAAGGGGATTGCGTCTGACTACAATTCATTTTCCATTGGTACATTTCAACTCAATTTACTGCAATTTATTTCTGTCTTTACATTCAACCAATCAATCAAACAACAATATTCTTTTTGCTTAATTTTCTACTTTGGTTTCAATCACTCTTATTGCTTTTGCTGTAGAAATTACCCCAATCCCTGTGGAGACGATAACTCACTTACTCACTTTTATTACTTGTTAACGATCGGTGCACTTGCCGTAATCACGCAACATGGTACCATCTCGGAAATAGTCCAACCCAGGGAGATGATGTAACAAGATGTCAGGGTCACTCTGTCGTGCACAGGCCGCTCCCCCCCATTGGTGATCAGCCATGGGTCTCAGTAAAGGAGTTTCAAATAGTTGTGCCCCCCAGTACCTCCGTACTCTGCAACCAATCATCCTATTTCTGTAAAACAATGAAGTATGTTACATGGGTATCATCAATGCATGACCCGGTCAGGAACAAATCCTTCCTCTCAAGGGTGACCCGCAATGCACCCCCATGTACATACATACCACCCCAACATGGGCTCACCGATGCAATGACCATGGCTAGGAACAAATCATTCCTCACAAAGGTAACCAATCGATCCTTGCACCATCCAGTAAATACATAGCATACAACCACAACACCATCAATATTATCACCTCATATACCAACCTTCACTATTCCAACTTTATCATATACAATCATTACTTACACATCAATCGTAAAAACAATGTAAACTAGTGAGCCGAGATGGTCCACTAACTAGGCAGCACTAGTGAAAAAGAATAAACTGAGCCTGGCAACACTAGCTCGACAGCTCTAAAGAAAGAAACAAGCCCAGCAGCTCTAAAGAGAACCAACGAGCTCGAGAAAGGAACTTGGTAACTATAAAGAAAAGGAAACAAGCTTAACAACTCTAAAGAGAAGAAACGAGCCCGGGAAAGGAACCCGGTCACTCTAAAGAAAAGGAAACGAGCTCAACAGCTCTAAAGAGAAGAACCAAGCTAGAAAAGGAACCCGATCTCTCTAAAGAAAAGGAGACGAGCTCAACAGCTCTAAAGAGAAGAAACAAGCTCAGAAAAGGAACCCAGTCGCTCTAAAGAAAGGAGACGAGCTCAACATCTCTGAAGAGAAGAAACGAGCCCGGGAAAGGAACCCATTTGTTGTAAAGAAAGGAGACAAGCTCAATAACTCTAAAGAAAAGACACGACCCCAGGAAAGGAACCCGGCCGCTATAAAGAAAAGGAAACGAGCTCAACATCTCTAAAGAAAAGAAACGAGCCCTAAAAGGAACCCGATCTCTCTAAAGAAAAGGAGACGAGCTCAACAGCTCTAAAGAGAAGAAATGAGCCCGAGAAAGGAACCTGGTTGCTCTAAAAAAAAGGAGACGAGCTCAACATCTCTAAAGAAAAGAAACTAGCCGCCGAAAGCAACCCGGTCACTCTAAAGAAAAGAGACCAGATAAATAGCTCTAAAGAGAATAAACGAGCCCGGGAGAGAAACCCTGTCGCTGTAAAGAAAGGGATACGAGCTACAAATATCTAAAGAGAAGAAACGAGTTCAGGAAAGGAACCCGATCGCTCTAAAGAAAAGGAGACGAGCTCAACAGCTTTAAAGAGAAGAAACGAGCCCGGGAAAGGAACCCGGTAACTCTAAAGAAAGGAGACGAGCTCAACAGCTCAAAAAGAGAAGAAAAGAGCCAGAAAAGGAACCTGATCGCTCTAAAGAAAAGTACACGAGCTCAAAATCTCTAACGAGAAGAAACGAGCCCAGGAAAGGAACCTGATCGCTCTAAAGAAAAGGATACGAGCTCAATAACTCTAAAGAGAAGAAACGAGCGCGAGAAAGGAACCTGGTAACTCAAAAGAAAGGAGACGAGCTCAACAACTATAAAGAGAAGAAACGAGCACGGGAAAGGAACTCGGTGGCTGTAAAGAAAAGAGACGAGCTCAACAGCTCTAAAGAGAAGAAATGAGCCCGGGAAAAGAACCTGGTCGCTCTAAAGAAAAGGAGACGAGCTCAACAGCTCTAAAGAAAGGAAACGACCCAGGGAAAAGAACCCGCTCGCTCTAAAGAAAGGAGATGAGCTTAACAGCTCTAAAGAGAAAAAACGAGCCCTGGAAATGAATCCGATCGCTCTAAAGAAAAGGAAATGAGCTCAACATCTGTAAAGAGAAGAAACAAGCCCGGGAAAGAAACCTGGTTGCTCTAAAGAAAAGGACACGAGCTCAGCATCTCTAAAGAGAAGAAACAAGCTCGGGAAATAAACTCGGTCGCTCTAAAGAAAAAAAGTGACGCTCAACAACTTTCAAGAGAAGGAATGAGCCAGTGAAAGGAACCTGGTCGCTCAAAAGATCATAGACGAGCTCAACAGG